>NW_012195002.1:843756-947539 GCF_000504015.1 Erythranthe guttata | reverse complement strand
TAGATATATATATATATATATATATATATATATATATATATATATATATATATATATATATATATATATATATATATATATATATATATATATATATATATATATATATATATATATATATATATATATATATATATATATATATATATATATATATATATATATATATATATATATATATATATATATATATATATATATATATATATATATATATATATATAAGCAAATTATATATTGTATAATATTAATGTCGGTTGCACTATAGGATGTTGTACAAGGTTTTTATGTGTTTTTGGGCTTTTACAGATTACTCAATGTGGAATTAACAAAAAATTGCTCACCCAATTTCTACATATTGATGGTTTCATGGTTTCAGAACAAAATAATTACATAAAATTCAAATTAAGCAAAAGTATACACAATCACTTTACTAATTATGACCAAATTGAGTAAATTAATTCCATTTTTTCTTTATGTTTTTAGTACAGGCTCAATAGCTGATGGTTTTAGTTGCAATTAAAATGATTGCATTTTTTTTAACCCATCAACATTAATATTTATATTAATATAAAAAAAATAAGCTATATAATTTTATTTGCTGAGGTTTTTTTTTTTTTTTTTTTAATATATTTTTACTATTTTGATCGGATGTTTAGCCCCCATGTAAATGTTCCACGGTCGGCCCCTGCCCATCATCTATGGCCATGGCCCTTGTGGTTTGGGAATGACAGAGGTCCGGGTTTGGCGGATTCTAGACCCGAACCGTTTGGGTGGGTTTGAGTCCGAGTAATGGGCTTTCATTTTTTCTGGGTCACGGACTCACGGGTTCTACCAAAAGTATGGGTGGAAATCGGCTGAATTTCTGAATTCAGTTGATTCTGATCCAAAACTATTCGAATTTGAAATCGCTTTTTTATTTCAAGTAAATAAATTTTCGATTTCCGATTTTCCCAATTATTTTTTGAAATTGAAATTGAAATTTATCGAAAATTCTGATTCATGATCCCATTTTAATTACATAATATAAAATTTATGATACAATAAGTATCTCTATAAAATAATTTATTCCAAGTAACTAAGACTTTAGCAACACAATTTTCTATAATCGTTCTCTTCACATATATTTTTATTTATTTATTATGTTTATTTTTTTGAAATGTTTCTTATTCATATTTTGCAAGAACTATTTATGATATGTTTACATTGCATTGAACCTTGTTTAGGTTTTATTGCATCTTATTGGAAAATTTTGAAAAAATTAGGTGATAAAATCAGAAAATTCTCATTATATTTAAACTTGATATAAAAAAAAATGAATTAATGCAATTTTTGGAAATTCCAACGATTTCGAGGCATTTTGAAATTAGAATGAATTTTCAAATTCCGATATTTTTGGAATGTATGGAAATTGGAACACATTTTTAATTTTTTTTTAAATCAAAAAATTTCCGAAAAAGCCATATCCGATTCGTTCCATCCCATTTCCTCACCTAACAAGAAGCAACCCATATATTAATATATATATTTAATACACATTACCTATTAAATTCAATTAGAGTTTTCTTATTTATTTATTCCTTTATTTCTTAATAATTTGGAAGAAAACAATAATTTAATAATTTATTTATAATTCCAAATTTCTCCACAAAGCTCTCTCACAAAAAAAAAAAAAAAAAAAAGAAAGAAAGAAAGAAAGAAGTTTCTCCACACAGCATACCAAAAAAATAAAATCATTATTATATGAGTTCCCATCAGCAATCATTTATTGCTCAACAAGATCATATTAATGATAAAGAACTGCAAGTATTAAAATTTTCCCAGAGCTGTAACGTATGAAACATCAGCCATGCATGCATACGTACATTTGGCAAATGCATGGCCACCTGTCTCCAGAATATTCTCTTCCTTTTGCATCTCTATTTTTTTTTTTTATTAAACCTATTTAATCCCTTTTACACTTTTTTCTTTTTCAATCAAATAGAGTTTGAGAATTGTTCCATGCAAATATAACTTCAACAATTAATTCATCAAAATTCAAAGGAGGAGAGCTTCAGCTGTAATCTGCACTTCTGCAGCACAAGTATATTTAATTGTTCAAGGTTAGTCATCCATATATAATATGTTTTGCTTTTATATTATGATCTAATTTTGAAACTAATTCTTGTTTAAAATGAGTAATTATACCCTAATTAATTAAACTAAATTATTTAGTGTGCATGCATCTTAATTAGTTCACAATATTAGAGTAGGAGAGCGCATTGTCTAACTACCCGAGTTTGATTTCAACTGTTAATATTTTGTTTAGATCGAACCCGTTACTTTATTGTTATTTATTAGTTACTGTAGAAGAGTGAGCTAGGTCTACTCATTGCATATATATTTAAAGCACCTGAAATGTTAAATGTCGTTTTAATTTTACTAATATTGATTAAGTTTTAATCTTGAACCTAATTTCGACCCATTTCTAATTTGATTTTGGCAAAATTCAAAACATGAAAACTGTAATCAGTACTTATGCCGAATGTCGCGTCACAAAGCTATGCATAAACGAGTTACATTTTGAATTTTAGATAACTCAAAATATCAAAGTTGTGAGCAATGTTCATTGAGTCATGCATATATTTCTTATCTGACATTCAATCTTGACGATTCAAGTTGGATTAGAAAGCTACTTCAAAAAATTAGAAACTTCGTATTTTGAATTTTGATAAATTTGGACTCGAAAATGTTCAAGATGACGTTTTGAAGTCCAAGGGGTGAATTGAATTGTACTTAAAAAGGGAAGAAGAAAAAAAGACAATTTGGGTAATTTAGAATCGGACTGGACCGGCCGGTCGGACGAGTTCAACTGTGATCCGGCGGCGATGAGGCTGTCCCGTCTAACCTCTAAAACCTAAAAAATTGAAACCGGGGCCAAATGACCAAAACTCGGTTCGGCCGGGTAAAACCCGAGAACCGGCGAATCGGTCAAAGAACCCGATTTTCGGCCAAAACATCTCAAACCACCATTGAGTTCGTTTTTTGTGGCTAAAATTGAGCGAACCTTCACAAACTTAGTTGTGGATGGCCGGATATAGTCATCGATGGTCGAAACATTGTCGGATATGATCATGGAAGGTTGAATAAGGGTGAGATCTATTGTTGGATTTAGAAAATAAATAATGAAAAAAATATAAAGTGTAAAAAACAATATATATATATATATATATATATATATATATATATATATATATATATATATATATATATATATATATATATATATATATATATAACAATAAAAGTAAAAATGGGATTATGTAGATAAAAGTAAAATAATAGATGGAAGATTAAAAATAATAAATAAAATAGTATTTTTATAATGTTAAAATTAATAAAACAATAAAATATCATAAAAAATTACAAACCCAATTGAACCGGTTCAACCCTATAGAACTATGACCCAAATGGTTGCACGGTTCTATAACCGGTTCGCTTCTGACAAGATCAGGTAATACTGTTTACTCTCATAGAAAAATAAAACAATTGATGGGAGGTGTCCTTCAATTAAATCAGTCAAGGCAGAGACTTGAATACTTAACAAAACATGATAAATAATAAAATAATTAATGATTATTATATTTTATTAATTGAAAGTATTTTTAACATAAGGAATGCAAGTCGACTACGCATGTTGAATTTGAGAAATTGGAATTAATCAAGTTCCCGTCAAATACTTTCTTGTAATAATTAACGAGATAATGATATTATTAATTTTTTTAATCAATTTTTGGTTTTTCTTATGAGTAGTTTTTCCCCGTCAAATATTGAATATTAATAAATCATTATATCACCTTTATAAATTAACTACTACAACATGTTAAGTCACTTGCAAAAAGTAAATACAACATTATATTATTGCCACCAAAAACTACCTCAAATGTGTTTCAGCATATATATTTGTTTTATTTGGAGCTTGACTACCAAATTTAATGACGCAATTAAGAATAAAACATATGTTTGAATTAATCAAAATTGTTTTTAAATCTTATCTTGGACCCATAAATATTGGGTCAATTTCTTCTCTATAGAAACGTTGTTTATTGGATGGAAGTATGCCTTGACATTATGTTACACGGTACTTTGATTTTTATGCAATTTTGTGATTTTTATGATCTTTTATCTTTCATTTAATTATTTTTAACATATGGGTATTTTCGACAATTACTACGTTCTGTTAGGATTTTATTACAGCCAGTGAATTTCTTATAGGGGAGTGCTCGAAACTATCCAAACAGAGAGGGGGGTTTCGTAATTAGACCTAACCTCAAGGGTCCTTGTAATTTGCCCTAGTTCTTATAATACACGGAGTACGGTATTCCGGTTAACTATAAAAACTAACTTGAGGAATAACCTATGTATTTACAAATAGGTCCTTACATTTCCTACAATATATCAGAAGTGAATCAAACAAAAGCTCACAACAAAAGAGTAATTAATCTAATGATAATTAAATCATGCTTCACCAAGATGCTGCATCCTGGATAGAATATACCTGATTCCTCTACAATGCTTTTCTCTTTTGTTGCACAACAGTTAAAAATGATCAAAGGACAACTTATTCATATTACAAGATCGGCCGCATAAATTAATGTACGATAATCTTTTTCGAATTTCTAAGAATATACCAAGCCAAAGATCCCAAGTCTTAATCCAGATACCGAAAACAAGGCTTTTAATAATCAAATCCACCAAATTTTACCAGAAAAAGAAAATGAACTTTTTTTTAGCCGTATGTAGTGATAAAAACATACGTGTGACGGACAAGTATTGATCATCTAAATTCTAGTAATCAGATCTGATTTATTTGCCTATACGAGTCTACGTTCAAATCAAATTTAAAAAAAAAAAAAACAAATTAACAGTAGGTATTGATTTTCTTCTTTCATGTTTCTAAGGTTGTCCTTTATTTTTTCTGCAAGAAATTCTACGTAGTCATAAGACATTGTCAAAGTGTAGAAAATACTTTTCCTTCTCTAAATAATCTCTTACTGGTGATTCAGTAGATTCCAAAACTCAGTAATGTATACGACCTGAATATATATATATATATATATATATATATATATATATATATATATATATACACGAAAACTTCATCGTAGACTTTGTCAAGATTAAGGATAATTATTAGGAAAATAAATAATTAATAAAATTTGACCATCTAGATGCCGTATATATGCATGTACTAGGTTATTTCACTATGCTTCTGCTATATAAACATGTCGAGCTTTTCAGTCTCTTTCTCACAATTATAACACTTCATAAAAAATAAAAATAAAAATAAAAACAAAAACTAACACCGTTTCTTAATTCCGCTTATCGTCTAGCCATAGCACGAAAAGTAAGCAATTGTTGCTTTATTCTTGATTCTTAATTTTCTTCTTTTTCAATTTCATTTGAAAATTCTTCACGCAAATATTCAACAAAACTATCTGCATGTTTTCTACTAATTGGATTATATACATGCATTTTGTATTATCTTCAACTAAATGGCTTTAATTTAAAAATTTGTTACCTACAGAGTGGAAAAAGCCTCGGAAAAAATGGACGAAAAATCGGTGGACGATAAATTCTCGAAGATGCACCCTTGCTTTCCTCCACGAACAAGGATTGCAATAATCGGAGCGGGCCCCAGTGGACTCTCGGCTGCTTATGCACTATGCAAATTAGGCTACTCCGATGTAACTGTGTTCGAAAAACATCATTCACCTGGTGGAATGTGTGAATCAGTTCAAATCGAAGGTAATAATAATCTGCCGGAAAGAAAAAAAATATCCACTGAATATTAGACTTTGGAATATTTTTTAAATTAACAATTTGAACATAGGAAAAAAAAAGATTTAATTAAAAAAGTTCGAATTAATGTGTTCTAACAGGAAGGATTTACGATTTGGGAGGTCAAGTTCTTGCAGCAAACAGTGCTCCGTCTATATTTCACTTGGCTAAAGAAGTCGGTGCAGAAACTGAGGAAATGGACACACATAAATTTGCACTTATTAACAGTTCAAATGGAGCTCTCACCGAAATGAAGTTAGTCGAAGATTATGTATCCATGATCTCTCTTACACTCAAACTCCAGGTCAGCACATCTTCAGACACACACAGACAAAAAAAAAAAAAAAAAAAACTGTGATTTTCAGCTATTTGTAAATTTCTGCAGGATAAGGCTAAAGAATCGGGTCGAATTGGAGTACACGCAGTGAGTGAAATTGCCTCCGATTTAACTCCCGATTATCTAAAAAATCAAGGATTTCCTTCGGTGCCTAAATCAGTAATATACGGATACACAGCATCTGGATATGGATACGTGCAAGACATGCCTTACGCATACATACACGAGTTCACAAGAACATCCATGGCTGGAAAAATCCAACGGTTCGAAGGCGGTTACACGAGCCTATGGAATAAGCTGAGTCAAAGGCTGCCAATACAATTCTGTTCCAACACAGAAGTACTATCAGTTAAACGCAATTCATCCGAAATCAAAGTTGAATTCAAAACTGAGAATGGCGGTGTAAAATCGAGAGAATTCGATAAAATTATTATCTCCGGTGCTTTTCCGTTTATCAGTGGAAATACTTACAGATCACCTTCACCGAACACATCAGGTATATACATAGATATATCATATATGTTACATTTTATTATAACACAAAAAGTTAGCTAATTGCTTTTCTCTGTGCAGATACTGCGAATAATAACCGTATTGACTTAAGCGAGCTGGAAAAAGAGTTGTTCAGTAAAGTCAAAACCATTGACTATTACACCACTGTCTTGAATATAAAGGGATTTGAGCATATTCCAAAGGGTTTTTATTACTTCGACGAATTTATGAACGATCCATCTACTATAGGCAATCCTGTTGCAATGCAGAGATTTTACGGAGACACGGATATTTTCCTGTTCTGGTCTTACGGAAACTCGGCTAATATTCAGGAACACGAGGTTGCTGAGCTGGCAATTTCTGCGGTCAAAAGAATGGGAGGTGAAGTCGAAAGAGTGATTTTACAGCGAAAATTCAAGTACTTCCCACATGTGAAAAGTGAAGGTAATTTGTATTATTATCTTGTAATAAGAAAGTTCACTTTTTTTCGTTCGGACAGTGTACTAATTTCGGGAAAAAAAAACAGATATGAAGGAGGGGTACTATGATAAGCTGGAATTTCTACTACAAGGTCAAAGAAACACCTACTTTGTTGGTGGACTAATGGCATTTGAGCTGACTGAGAGGAATGCTAGTTACGCATTTGACCTCGTTCGAAAGCATTTCTCTAACGATAATCAAGAACCGAGCTATCCCTATGTCAAGGTAATAATAACATATTTTATTACAGCATGGATATATAGATTAGTTTAGGCATTGATTTTAACAACGCATGCTCATGCAGAGATTACTGACATTGAAACCGAACAACGGAGGCTCAGTCGTTCCCAGACAATTGGACGAATCGCCAGGTGTCCAGTTTCCAGAACTTTCCACCCTCGACGCATACTTGAAACATTGGGGAACCCATAGTGTAACTCAAAGCAAGACACTGTACACATGGATCAACGAGAAGGGGCAAATCGTAGCACAAAGAACGTACAAAGAACTTAACTCAAACGCTTCAAAGATCTCCGAAAAACTAACGAGCTGTAACAACCCGACAATCAAAACAGGCGATAGGGTTCTCTTGGTTTATATACCTGGCCTAGATTTCATCGATGCCTTCTTCGGTTGTTTGAGAGCCCGTGTAATACCCGTGCCCGCAATTCCACCCGATCCGCTGCAGAAAACCGGGCAACAAGCACTTCTCCACATTTCCAACATTTCCAAAGCATGCAATGCAGTTGCCATATTATCAACTGTTAGTTACCACATCGCGGTCAAGGCTTCTTCGGCAAGAAACATGCTGTCCCTTAAGGGAAAAGACAAAAATACCCCTCGCTGGCCCGATCTGCCGTGGCTCCACACCGATTCTTGGGTGAAGAAATCAAGAATCACCATGCAAAACGGCTACAATGTTGACAAGTACGAGTCTTTGCCTCGTGATTTGTGCTTCCTGCAGTTCACATCGGGGTCCACAGGAGAGCCGAAGGGAGTTATGATAACTCACGGTGGAATAATCCACAATGTGAAGACGATGAGAAGCCAATACAAGAGCACCTCGAATACGGTACTTGTGAGCTGGCTGCCACAGTACCACGATATGGGACTCATCGGTGGCCTTTTCACTAGCATGGTCAGTGGCGGTTCCGCAATTTTGTTCTCTCCGACGGTGTTTATCCGGAACCCTTTATTATGGCTGCAGACTATAACCACGTATCGCGCCACACACAGTGCGGGCCCCAATTTCGCGTTCGAGCTGCTTATTCGTAGGCTAGAAGCCGATGAAAAAGGGCAGAAGTTCGATTTGTCTTCGATGGTTTTTCTCATGGTTGCTGCAGAACCAATCAGAGCAGAAACTATGAGAAGGTTTCTGCTGCTGACTCAGCCTTTCGGGCTCGATCGGGGGGCCATGGCCCCCGGCTATGGATTAGCAGAGAACTGCGTTTACGTGTGCAGTGCGTATGGAGAAGGTGAAGAGATGTTGGTTGATTGGAATGAACGAGTTTGCTGTGGCTACATTGATAACAATGATGATGAAGTTCAAATCAAGATTGTTGATCAAGAAACGGGCGAAGAGTGTGAAAAATCGGAAAAAGAAGGGGAGATTTGGATTAGTAGTCCAAGTAGTGGAGTTGGATACTGGGACAATGAGGAGTTGACCAAAACGACCTTCGAAAACAAACTGAATAGCGCCCATGGCAGGAAGTACATTCGAACGGGGGATTTGGGAAGAATCGTGGACGGAAAGTTGTTCGTCACGGGCCGTATAAAGGATCTCATAATTGTTTCTGGAAGGAATATATATTCGTCAGATATCGAAAAAACCGTCGAGAATTCGTGCCAGCTAGTACGCCCTGGATGCTGTGCTGCAATCGGTGTTCCGAAGGAGATACTTCTATCGAAAGGGAATATTCCATTTCCGGAAACTTCCGATCATGTTGGATTGGTGGTGATTGCCGAGGTTCGAGAAGCAGTCAAGTCCGGTTTTAAGGAAGCTGTTAAACGAATTCAGGCATGCGTTGCGGAAGAACATGGGATCATTGTCTCCTCCGTTATTCTGATCAAACCGAGGACCATTAGCAAGACGACATCCGGCAAAATTAAACGGTACGAATGTCTTCAAAAGTTTAAAAACGGAACTTTCGATGTCGTTCATCAGTCCAACGGAACTGTATCGGAAAATCGAGCCGAGAAAAATAATCATCCAATTCCGAATTCTGATATAACAAAGAGTGACATAGTGAACTTTCTGATCGAGCTTCTCTCTCAAATGACCGGAATTTCTACAGCAAAAATCTCCACCAATGAAAGCCTTGTATCTTATGGGGTGGATTCCATAGGTGTCGTTCGAGCCGCTCAAAAGCTCTCCGATTTTCTTGGAGTCCCAGTTGGCGCAATCGACATATTCACAGCGACATGCATCGATGACCTGGCGAAATTTTCAGACAACCTATTAAAGAAGTCTCGTCCTAAATCAGCAAAAACGAAGGCGAAAGTACCATCAACAAAAACAACCTTTTCCGAAGCTTCTTCGTCAAGAAAGCTGCAAATCTGGTTCATGCAAATCTTAGCACTTGCTTACGTTTGCTTCTTGCTGATTTTTCCCGCTTACCTCTCGATTTCCGCCTTTACGTATTCTTACAAGCCACAGAAAAATACATGCACTGCTTACTTGATTAGCCTATTTTGTGCTCCGCTTTCTTGGATGCTGTGCCTTTTCTCGACATGCATTAGCATATCCTTTTTGGGGACACCATTTCTTCAGACAAACTACGCCTTATTTCCCGAGGTTTCGATTTGGTCTACCGAATTCGTGAAGTGGTGGGCCCTGCACAAGGCTGAGGAGGTTTCTTCGAAAGTTCTTGCAGTTCACTTAAGAGGCACTGTGTTCCTCAACTACTGGTTCAGAATGCTGGGAGCTAAAGTCGCCTCGTCAGCATTAATCGACACCATCGACATCACGGATCCATTTCTAGTTTCGATCGGAGAAGATGCTGTGCTGGCAGAGGGAGCGTTAATCCAAAGCCATGAAGTGAAAAATGGAGTTTTGAGTTTCTATCCAATGAGAATCGGATCAAGATCTTCGGTGGGGCCCTATGCTTTGCTTCAGAAAGGCGTCGAGGTACATGATGGAGACGAAGTACTTGCCCTCACAACTGAGGTTAGTACTTCTGATGTGGATCATTTCCAAAAGGGTAAAATGGGAAAACAAATCATCAGCAAAAACTGTGGGAATTATGCCATGGTAATTCACTTTCTCGGTATATATACAATCGGTTTTCTTGGCAGTTTATCGGCGGCGGTTTCTTATTTCGCCTACCTCTATATAATGCAAAAGCCTCCTATTATGCATCACTTTGCATTCATATCTGTTTCTGGAGCATTTCATTGGCTACCTTACACCATAGTTGCATATATAGTAATACTCGATTCTGCCCCTTCAAATCCGATCGCCTTTGCAATCTCCATAGCCACAGCTTACACAATTTACGGCCTTGTCCTCAGCTTTTTCACTTGCTTCCTCAAATCATACTTAGAAAAAAATCAAGACTTGTCCGAAAAACCCTTCCGAAAATGGCTAATACACAGAATTTTGACATCATGCCACGTCAGATTCGCGAAATTCATCTCTGGAACAGAAGCTTTCTGTTTTTATCTACGCCAAATGGGAGCCAAAATTGGTAATCATTGTTCGATCAGAGCTATTAATCCCATTTTAGACCCGGAGCTCGTTTCACTAGCCGACGGTGTTGATTTAGGGGACTTCAGCCGTTTAATCCCAGGTTATTACACCTCAAAAAACGGCTACTTTTCAGGCGGAATCGAGGTACAAGACAATGCTGTAATAGGGAGCCAAGCACTAATCCTCCCTGGTTCGGTTCTTGAAAAATACGTAATTCTCGGTGCACTTTCGGTTGCTCCGGCGAACAGAATCCTCCACAGTGGCGGTGTTTATGTTGGTTCTCCATTTCCTTCGATGGTGAAGAACACTACCCAAAGTTTCGACGACAGAATCGAAGAAATGGACACGAAATATCGAAAGGTGTTAGGAAATCTCGCAGCAAATTTAGCAGCCACAACCTTAAAAGTAAAATCGAGGTACTTCCATAGAATCGGTGCAGCTGGCAAGGGATTTTTAAAGCTTTACGATCACCTTCCGAAGAATCTCCCACATCATAGAATATTCTCAACGGGGAAGGAATATTCCATCATCCTTCGGCACAGCAACTGCTTGAGCTCTGACGACGACGCACGCCTCGATCCACGTGGTGCAGCCATACGAATAACCACTGAGGATAATTCCCCATTGCTCGATTTAACCTTAAAAACTGGCAATGCATTTCATGCACGGACAATAGGGGACTTCGCCACGTGGCTAGTCTGTGGGGCAGCTGCGCGAGAGGAGCATGTGAAGCACTATCCGCACATTCGTGACGCAATGTGGGGATCTTTGAGGAGAGCCGATTCTTACACCGAGCTTCACTATTACTCGAACATCACACGGCTTTTCCGGTTCGAAGATGGCCAAGAAATGTACGTCAGATTCAAATTGAGGCCGTTCGATAAGAATATATCAGAGGAAAATGGAAAAGTGGAGCCCACAGGTGTACTTCCGCCAGAAACTGGGGCTATTCCGAGAGATGAAAACGACAAACGCCCTCTGCTTTTCCTGGCCGATGATTTTAAGAAACGGGTGGATTCTTCGGATAAAGTTCGTTATGTTCTTCAGCTGCAAATTCGACCAATCACAAACGACGAAAGGGAAAGGGAGATTGCACTCGACTGTACAAGGCCATGGAACGAAACGGAGTTCCCACATTTCGATGTGGGAGAGATTACAATCGAACGAATCCTGACCAAAGAGGAATCCGAAGAACTCGAGTTCAACCCTTTCCTTAGATGCCACGAAATCGATGTCATAAGGGCTTCGTCTTGTAGTGAAAGTGCATCAATGGATCACGGCCGTTCATTAGTGTACTCGATCTGCCAACATCTTCGAAACAAGAAACCACTTCCTCAAGCATGGAGGGCTTTCTTGAATCAATCCGACGTGAAAATCGACCTCTCGGGCTGTCCAATGGCAGCTCAAAAACTCGAGAAAAGTGTCGATACAGAAGTGGTGACATTAGCGAGGCCATGGTACGTGACATTGTGGATGATGTCAGCTCAGCCGTTTCTGCAGATTTTTCTACCATACTTCCTCATGGGGCTAGTGATTTTTCCACCGATGAAATTCATCTTCCACCAGAACAAGATCAGTAAAACAGAGCACATGCATTTCTTGCTGCCACTTTTCTGGATTTGCTCGGGCGTTTTATCAGGGCTCGTTTGCGCTATATGTAAATGGATTCTCGTGGGTAAGAAGAAAGAAGGCGAAAACGAACCGATATGGAGTGTGGGGATATTCATGGACACTATTTGGCAGGCTGTAAGAACACTGGCTGGCGACTATTTCATGGAAATGACAGGCGGCACGTTTATATTCAACGTGTGGATGAATCTAATGGGATCGGAGGTTGACAGAGGCGCTTACGTGGACACCATGGGAGCTGTGTTAAATCCTGAACTGGTGAAGATAGAAGAGAATGGCTCTGTGGAGAGAGAAGCTTTGCTGTTTGGACATATATATGAAGGCGAAGGGGGTAAAGTTAAGTACGGAAAAATCGTCGTTAAGAAAGGCGGATTTGTCGGGAGCAGAGCAGTGGCAATGCCGGGAGTTACTGTGGGTGGTGGTGGTGGTTGCTTAGGTGCTCTGTCTTTAGCTATGAAGGAAGAGTTTGTTAACTAAGTTATGTTTCTTTTTTGTATTAGTATTTCCATCTTTCAACAAGTAATTCCATAACTGTTTGTGCTTTTGATTTCATAAGAAAATCAATTGTCTGAACACAAAAAATATTCAGGTACTATCGCAAAATCGAAGATCATCATCACAATTATACCAAATTCAAATAAGCCAAAAAATGAGAAGAAACGATTATCGAACAAACACAAACGAGAAGCTGAAATCACTTACCTCAGTTGCTAAAATCACTTTTTTTCCATTCTGCGCGGTTTTAATTTTCGTAGTGCCGTCACTGCCTTCTTCATCTTCGAGCGTATGAGCTTCTGCATCGGAAATCTCATCTTCACGCGGCTTCTGTAATCTGTGATCTTCATTTCCATAATTGAAAATCTGATCACACTTTGTTGAAAAATGGTAATTGTGCCCTAATTAGTCTGATTGAAAACATTCCCCCATTCATCACACGCATTTGGAGAAATTTGTTTTATATCACGAAACAGAAATTTGTATCACAAAATGCCCATTTATTGTTGTGGCCTATTTTTTGGATCTAATATACATACTAAAAGTTATTTAGGGGCTGACATGTAATAAATATATAAATATATTTATAATTTGTTTTAATTAAATAAATTGGAATTATCTGGAAAATGGGCCTTTTTAAATTCTAGTATTATAAAAAAAAACTATTTTAACTGGTCAAACTAACAGTGGTGTTAGATAAAAGGAATTTATTTTTGTTGTTCACATCCACCCTGACATTTTTCTCTGATTTTCTCTCTCACACACAAACACACACACAAATACACTTGCTTACATAGATTACATTATACCCACCACAACACTTGACACCCTACACTTCTCTACAGAATCTATAAACCCAATCAACAAATCTCTCTCTTCACGTTTCTCATCCCTCTCTCTCCTCTCTCTCTCTCTCTCTCTCTCTCTCTAACGTTTCTGAACTATCTTGATCTGGGTTTTTTGCAGTCATTTCCAAGATCACATTTTTTTTCCAGCTTCAAATCCAATTCTCGCGATTAGATATTAATCTTGATTCTGAGCTTTTTTGGTGGTTCCCGGAGTATCTGGTCGGCGGCGCGTGGTTTAGCAGATTCACTCTTATGGATTTCTCGGTGAGTTTCTTATTTAGTTTCATTTGTACTGTTATGCAGGCATAGAGGTGGAAGACGAATGTTTATAATCCAACGGCTCTCATTACTCCGTGGATCTGTATTTTCAATCGTTTTGATTGATTGGTTCAATCTTGTTCTTGTAAAATATTGTTTCTTGATTTCACGGTTCTCTCTGTTTTTATCTACTACTAAAGATTAAATAATAGACTTTGTGTTATGAGAAAATTACAAATCAAGTAATTCTAATATGAATTACTGTTCTTAGCATGTTTCAAGATTGAAATTTGAAAGTAAAGTGAAAAATGGTGTTTTCTTGATTTCGTAGTGCTCGGCCTCGATTCGTCGGTTGTGTTTTCGTTTATCGTTTCCTCGTATTTTTTTGATGGCCCTGTCAAGTATTCTAATTTGAATTACTATTCTTAGCCTGTTTCAAGATTGAAAGTAAAGTGAGAAATGGTGTTTTCTGGATTTCGTAGTGCTAGGCTCGTTCGTCAGTTGTGTTTTCGTTTATCGTTTCCTCGTAATTTTTTCGATGGCCCTTTACTCAAACGGGTTTAAAGCGATTAACCGTATTGAATCTGTCTTTGTAGATGGAGGTTTTCGATGGTTTATATCTGTATCCAGTGACGTAACATTTGATCTGCGGTTATTTTGTGGCAGAAATATCGAGGACATTAGTGATATTTTTTCTCGATTCGAAGAAATAATGAGGGGTAGAGCAAAGGGAAAGAAGCTATCCGTGACGAACCAAGACGATAACGGGAGTGGCGAGGAAGAAAAGATACCTGTACAGAAGCGAAGGGGAAGACCACAGAAGCCGCTTAAAGACGAGATATCCGATGAAGAAGCTCAAAAGCTAGAAGATGAAGAAGACAGTGACGGCACTACGAAAATTAAAAATGGGAAAAAACGGAAAAGAAATAATAATAATAATGCAACTGAAAAAGTGAAGGAAAAAGTCGAGACGGTACTGAAAGAGGAAAATGGAAACGGGGAGAGACCGAGCAATGAGGAGTCGAGCAAAAAATCGATTGGTTTTCGGCAAAACGGGAATAGGCGAAAGAGTAAGCCTCGTAGAGCTGCCGAGGCTGTTGTTGAATGCAACTGAGGGAAGTGATTTTCTTAGCTTCTTGTTTTTGGTTTTGTTCGATTCGATTCGTTTCTTCTCATTTTTGGGCTCATTTGAATTTCGTGTACTTGTGACGATTCTTTTGCAGTAGTAACTGAAATTTTTTATGTTCAGACAATTGCTTTTTAGTGATTCTTGCAAGAAATGTACTTGTGATATTATCTTTGCCCCTTCAAAAGCACAAACGGAAGTTGGTAATTACGAGTTAAGTTAGTAATAAGTGCTTGTATTTAAAAGTTAGGGGTGTTTGCAATTTCCGATGTTCGTACAGCCTGCCAAATAGTGTTCCATAAATATCCCCACACTCTAAATCGGTTCGTTTTCACCCCGATAAACGCCCAAGCATATCCAGAAAAAGGGCAGCAAGAAATGCATGTGCTCCGTTTTACTAATCTTCCTACGCCGACTTCTTTAGCCAAGTGAAATACAGACGGAGCACTGTTTGCTGCAAGAACTTGACCTCCCGAATCGTAGAACCGTCCGGTAAGTACACGCATGCATTTAACTAAATATGTTTTTATTTCTTTCGAATTTTAGTTTTTTTTACATATTATACTACCTTCGATTTCAACCGATTCGCACATCCCTCCGGGGGAATGATTTTGTTTTTTGGAAAGACAGTTATATCGGAGTAGCCTCATTTGCAAAGTGCGTAACCAGCAGAGAGTCCACTGGGGCCCGCTCCGACTATCGCAAGAATACTAATCGAAGCACGAGAATCCAACAACTTTATTCGAATGAAGTTCAATACAAAAACACACACAAATACAACATTTAAAAATTACAAAAAAAATATAATAATAAAAAAAACCTAATTAACTAACTAACAAAAGATGTAGGATCTGGAGGAGCAGGTACTTGAACAGATCCTTCAAGCATATGCATCACCCTCTTCATATGAGGCCTCAATGCTGGATCCTCCTGCACACACCAAATCGCCACCATCACAAATCTCTCGAACCGTTTCAAATCATCCGCCGCCACCTCATCATCCGCCGCTAATGACCGAATCGCCCCTCCTCTGTAACAATCGTACGCCCAGTCAGCAAGAACCACCTTCTCATCTTCAACATCCGGCAAAAAATTCCTCCGACAGCACAATAACTCGAGCAACAATATCCCGTAACTGTAAACATCCACTTTCACCGTTATCGGCATGTTTCGAAACCATTCGGGCGCCACGTAGCCTCGAGTCCCTCTTATGCCTGTGTTGGTTCTTGTTTGATCTGCTCTTAGGAGTTTTGCTAGCCCGAAATCGGATATTTTAGCCACGTGGGACCCGTCGAGAAGCACGTTCTGAGGCTTGATATCGCAGTGTATGATTTGCGTGGTGCACTCTTCGTGCAAATAGCAGAGCCCTCTTGCTGTTGCGAATGCTATCTGCACTCTTCTGTACCAGTTGGGCGGTGATGGATTTTCGAATAGGAAGTTGGCTAGAGAGCCGTTGGGCATGTACTCGTAAACTAAAAGACGGTTTTGCCCCTCGTCGCAGTACCCCAGGAGCCGGACGAGGTTCTTGTGGTTTGTCCTGCTGATTGAGCTCACTTCGGCTTTGAATTCTTGATCGGCTTCTTCGGCGATCTTGGTCAGCTTTTTAACGGCCACGAATGTTACATTTTCGCCCTCGTTGAATGTCCCTTTGTACACTGTTGAGCAAGCACCGCTGCCTATTTCTTCGTTGAATCCATTTGTAGCTTCTTTTAGCTCATCAAAACCGAAGCTTCTCATGCTCACTACTCCTGCTGGAACTGCAGTATACGCTCGGATAGCTGTCTTCGATTTTCTTGCCCTGTAACAAAACACGAGGAACAGTACAAAAGAAAGAAGAATCAAGTTCAGAAAAACCGAACTCCCCAACAAAACGGACCCCATTCTGATCAAAGCTGATCGGTTACTACTCTTTCTTGAATTACGGCCAGAAGGGTTCGGATCTGTGGCGGTGTCGTTTCTCCTTGAGAACTTTACCAAAGCCTTCCCACCGATGCTAGAATCGGTCTTCCCATTTGAAAGAGGCGTTTTCTTCTTATAACAACCATTGTCACTATAAATCGCAACCGCACAAAAGCAATCGCTAAGGCAATCCTGCCTGCACGAATCCTCACTCACAGATTGAAAAGAAGCGTAGTCGGAAGTTTGCCAATCCGTGTTAGGCATGTCGTCGAAGCTGAAAACATCCGCATCTTCCCGCGAACTATTTCTATCGCAGCTCTGCGGAACAAAATCTTGTTTGCATCCGCTCATCCTGTCGTTCGGATCGATCGGGGAGTACGCGAAAGGGCACACGCAGTTCGGCCTCTGATCGGTACCCAACGTGCAGACGCTATTGTAACCACAAGCACCGAATCCTCTATCGGAAGCAATTCTGAGACATATATTCGAAGGCTCGAACTCATTGACGGACCACGCCATCGGCCTCCCGCCTGTTGCATTGGCGAATTTCGGGTACACGTAATGCCTGAGTACCCCGTCGTAGTCCAGCGTCAATCGCTGGTGCAATAGGCTCGTTGGAGCTCCGTTGGACGACAGCGTGTTGAGTATAGTCCCGTTTCTTGCGGTGAGATATATGTATCCCGATTGGTTGAAGATCAACCGAAAGCCGGTGCCGACGGTGTTCGTCGCGAAATAGGCGTAAACGTGGTCTTCGTTCGGGAAGTTAATGGTGTACATGACAAGATTTCCATCAGCTTGCATTATGAGCTTGAATCTACCTATGGAGTGATTTGTGTCGGAAAAGCTGGCAAAAATACTACCACCTTGATCGAGTGTTTGGGATGGTAGCAGTGTGTCGGTTGGCTCGTCGAAACTCCGCCACGTGACGGCGGAGGAGTTGGCTGCGAGAACGAAGTCGCCGCTGTCGAGCATGGCGGCGTAGGCCACGCCGGAGGTGGCTGGACTAGCAGCCCAGATCCTTCGGCCGGCGGTTGGGTCGTTGAGTTCGAATCTGCCGTCGGAAGAGAGTTGGATTGTCGATCCTTGTTGGGCTAGATTGTTACGGTTGGCCGACCAAATAATGGTTCTCTCAGGCATTTCGTCGAACCAGATTGCGAGCAAGTAGCCTCCGGGGTAAACTTGCCGGAATCCGAAAGCGAATTCGCCGGAAGGTGATTTCCATGTGGAGTTTGAACTGTCAGCGACTAGGGATGAACCAAGAGTAATATTGCCGCCGCCGCCGCCGCGGGGGGACTGGGCGGTGGCGGAAATTGGCAGCAGAATGATCACGGCGGCCATGGTAAAGAATGATAGTTTGCATGAAACTCCAAAACCCATTTCGTCTCTCTCTCTCTCTCTCTCTTTCTCTCTCTAGAATCGATCACGAAAGCGATGAGTAATTGGAAAGATTTCACTGGTTTTTCATACCATTAATTGGAAGTCTTGGTCTCTGAAAATTAATAAAAAAAAAAAAAAAGAAAAAAAAAAGTGACTAAGTCATCTTTTCTTTGATTGACTGTTGTGGTGTAGGAATGAGACAGGAGTGAACAATGGGCCAATGACTTATGAGTCGTCGAGCGTTGACTTGGAAGAATCTTCTGATAAATTGCTAATTATTTTAATATATTATTATGTTTAGAATTTGATATGTAAGCATTACTACTATTAATGTTCTACCATAGTATTTTCAATTTTCAATATATATATATACATATCAATAATATTTTAAGATAAATTTAGTGAAATGTTCTCTATACTAACTAGGGGTGGAAACTGAGATGGAATTTTTAAATTTCGAAGATTTTATTGATTTTTACTTTAAACGGAATTAGAAAACTTATTAAATTATGATTCTCATTTTTTTAAATTATGACTTTTTTCTTTCTTGGAATAACACACTTATTTGTAAAAAGGGGACAACTATTTTGAATACTAGTTTTTGCTTAGTTGAATACCAAAAAAATAAAAAATAAATAATTAATTGTAAATTACTTTAATACCCTTAATGAAAATTAAAACCAAAAAATATTACAAATACTATTTTTCTTTCTTAAAAACCAAATAATCAAAAACCTAAAAAAAACATTTCCCTCATCACTCACAAACCCCTCACCTCCTTCTTCTCCCTCCCCAAAAACCCTCCTAAAAAACCCCAAAACAAAAGAAATCAAAACCTTACACAACTTGCAAAATGGCCTCAAATGACAATAGAATGGTAGTTTACGAGCAAGGAGAACCCACTCAGGTATGTATTCATGTATTTTTTGAGCTAAAACATCGATTTTGAATTTTTTTTTTTTAAAACTCGCCATGTATTTTCAACACATATGTGTCGAAAATCCCCTTCACTTTCGACACTTAGGTGTCGAAAGTGAAAGGTATTTTCGACACTTAAGTGTCGAAAATATGGGTAATTTTCGACACTTTAGTGTCGATTTTGTTCCTGTTGCAAATTTACTTGTCTTATATTTTCGACACTTTTGTGTAGATCGATTGCACCCATTCATTTACCACGTCAGAAAAATTCCCAACAAAAGAAGCTTTAATGGCATGGGTTCGTGAAGTATGTAAAAGAATTGGAATGGTGTTAATGATTGGGGGTTCGAGTGACGGGGATAGAGGACGTAGGACACCGTATGTGATTGTTCGTTGTGAGCGTGGGGGCCATTATGTTGGCAAGAAGGTACCAGGTGAAGATGATCAAAGACCGGGAAAAAGGAGCACCGGTTCAAAGAAATGCAATTGTCCGTTTAAATTGAAGGGGACAAGAGAACACAAGGATGATGAAAAGGCTGAGTGGAAATTGGATGTTAGTTGTGGTATTCACAACCACAACTTATTCGAAAACTTGCACGGACACTCTTATGCCGGAAGATTATCAAAGGAGGATGTTTCCTTTGTTCACACTATGAAGAAAACAATGGTGAAACCAAGGGCAATTCTAAGAGCATTGAAGCAAAAGGACCCGTCTAATGTAACTGGTATGAAGACAGTTTACAATACTATCTCTAAGTTAAATTTCAGTGAATTGGATGGGAGATCTCAATTTCAATCATTGTTTGTCAAGTTGAAAGAAGATGAATACCTCTCGTACCATAGATCGAACGAGTTGAATGCGATTACCGACTTGTTTTGGATCCACCCGAAATGCATTAAGTTGGCACAGTCGTATCCGTACGTATTCGTCATCGATTGCACGTACAAGACCAATCGTTACGGACTCCCATTTCTTGAGATTGTGGGTTTTACTTGTACCAACAAGACGTTCTCAATTGCCTTTGCTTACTTGGACCACGAAAAGACGGAAAATTTTGAATGGGCGTTGCGTTGTTTGAAGGAGGCCATGACCAGTTGTCCTCGGCCTAAGTGCATTGTAACAGATCGAGATTTGGGTTTAATGAAAGCAGTGGCCAATGTGTATCCATCGAGTCATCACTTGCTGTGTCGGTGGCATGTGAACAAGAATATAGTGGCCAATTGTAAGAAATTGTTCCCAAAGGACATCACCAAATGGAAGCAATTTCAGTCGAGTTTTTCGGCTCTTATTGAAAGAAATACCATAGAGGAGTTCAATGAGGATTGGGAGGATTTGAAAAGAACATTTATGGGTTATCTCCCGGCTATAGAGTATGTAGCTAATTCATGGTTGGATCCGTACAAGGAGAGACTTGTATCGGTGTGGACAAATAAGTATACTCATTTTGGAACGTACACTTCTAATAGGGTGGAGGGGGCACACGGACGAATGAAAAGGGATGTGCGTAATTCAACTGGCACATTTGTGGATTTGTATACGAAAGTCCACAATCAAATTGTCGAACAACACAATGACATCAAGGCTTCCTTTGAAGTAAGTAAAAATACTTACGAGCACACTTTCAAAACGTTGATATACAATGAGCTTCGTGGAAGTATCTCAAAATACGCTCTGCAACTACTCAAAGTTGAGGTGGACAATGCGAAACTATTGCAACCGAGCGATATGGGTTGTAGTTGCGCCATCCGAACAACCCACAGTCTACCATGTCGCCATGAACTTCATGAGTATGTTGTTGTGAACAAATGTCCTATCCCACTTGAGTTAATAGGCTCGTATTGGAAACACATGAGTATGGAGCCCGTCGCGACCACATGCCAAGTCATCCTACCAACCATCGACGAAGAATTATCGGAATACCAGAAGCTCTTTGAATGTGCCGATCTCGATGCAAAAACTCGATTGCGCAACCATTTGAGACATTTTACCCACCCAGAGAATACTAACCTTACGGAGCCAAGTGAAAAAGTTATTAGCAAAGGTCGACCGGCAAAAAGTAGGAAAGACAAATCAAGCACTCGGGACAAATCACATTTTGAGTATGTGGAGCCAAAGAAAAAAAAATCGAAGCAAGCTAGTTGTTCTCCAAAGGTAAATGTCGCTACTATCGTCTCATTTCATTGAAGTTGTATTTTATAATTGTGCTGAGTAATGAAGTGTAATATACTGCAGCTTATACCTGTACTGATGAGATTACGAGGGCATTCGAATGATTCTTTCAACACTATACCAACTCAAGAGTCAGGAAAAAGCACTATACCGACACAAGAGTCGGTCAAACCATTATTTGAAGATGCAGATGTGGGATTGCCACCAGGTTTGATCGGCAAGAATAAGTACATTGACACGATCCATCCACGATTTCGTATGCACGTTCGAGAAATCATCAATGTCGGTTCAGATGGACACTGTGGATTTCGGGCAGTTGCCTCTATGATGGGATTTGGAGAAGATGAATGGGGTCGAGTGCGAGATGACATGCTACGGGAGTTGACTTCTAATTTTTCCACTTACACGACCATGCACCGTGGCGAAGAAACCGTTAGAAGCATGCAAGCTATTGTGAGTAACTGGGATGTTCCTGCAACTCGTGATCATTGGATGTCTTTTCCAAATATGGGTCATGTAATTGCTTCAACATACAATATTGTGCTTGTCTACTTATCCAAGTATCAGTGTCTCACGTTCCTTCCCCTATTGAGCGATCCAAAGCTTTTCTGCGAGAGACAAGAGCACGGTATGGCATTCGTCGACAACTGTCACTTCGTGCATGTTGTCTTGAACAAGAATTGTCCAATACCTCCTATAGCCGATTATTGGTACCGATGTCATGATCCTAAAGCTGATGGTTGGAAGCCTGCAGAAATGGATGGTCGGATTACAGCATTTCGAGAATTAATAGGTCAAAATGTTGCCACGCGAGAGAGTTTCGAGATTATTACTATATCAGACAATGGTGATAGTTCTCCCAACAAAAATATGTAAAGTTACTGGTGCTACTTTCAATGTTATTACTGGTGCTCGTTCAGGCGTTGAAGTAGTCTTTGACTGAGGCTCCCATCGGCTCGCTAATGGCCCCTCGAATTCCGTCTTCAATGTGCCACCCCCCAAATAAGGAAAGTGCTCGTAAATCCATGACTGAAAGAGCGTCAGCCAGCCAGCCATCGAGTTCGTTGATTTTTGTGAGGCTGAGGAAAGCTCATCGTACAACCGGCAAAGACATGCAGTGCCCCAAGCATACTCGCCGATCCGATCCAAATCAGATACAAGATTTAGGTACTCAACGCTTACCATGTTGCCTGTCTTGTCGCACAGTATAGTACACCCGAGCAAAAATAACAAATACGCCCGAATGGCGTATGTCCTCTTCTCCGCACTATCTCTCATGGTCACTTTGCTAAATTTAGCCTTCAACCATTCCAACTTGACCGCTTTCTTCTTGTTTATTACATCGTCCGGGTACTCACCTAGCAACTCGAACATCAAAGAACTGGGAATGGTTTTGGAATCACGGACCAAACGCTCGCAAGATACGGTACGCCCAACAACTGGCAAACCGACCAACGTACTCACATCGTCAAGTGTGATGGTCATCTCTCCAACAGGTAAGTGAAATGTGTTGGTAGCTGGCTGCCATCTCTCTACGAAGGCTCTAAGTAGATGGCCGTCCACAGTGTTGTACGATGCCTGTACAACTGACATTAAACCACATCTTTGTACTACCTCTGTAATAAACGGCGCCGGCTCCCAACCTTTCAAGGTTCCTGTGTGATTTCGTATTCGAAATTCTGAGCCGCGCTCCGAACGATCTGGCCCTCCGTTCACAATATGATAAGCAATGTGCTTATCAAATTTTGTGTACAATTCCGGTATCTCGGGACCTAGGACCGGTTCGTTGCTCGAATCACCAACTTGTACAGTCGAATGTAGAGCCGGCACCGGATTCGTTGACGAAGAACCCTCTCCAGACTTCTTCTTGGTCGTGGTCTTTTTCTTGGTCGTGACTGCTATGCCCTTGCCTTTATCGGATAATTCCTTCCTCTTCTTACGGTTCGAGACAGTCGGAGGTATACGAGGTTCACGTGGTTCTTCCACTGCAAAATAACACACAAATAAAAATTAATATATATAATATAAACACAAGCAAATACAAATAGGAAAAAAAAAAAAAAAAAAAAAAAAAAAAAAAAAAAAAAAAATTTCCCAACCCATTTTCGACAGGTTTCTGTCGAAAATTACCAAAATCCAAATTCAACAATTTCACCATTTTCGACATCTACATGTCGAATTTGGATGAATTTTCGACATCAACCTGTCGAAAATTCATCGAAAATCGACATATACAGGTCGAAAATGGTGAACGAAGAACCGACCCACGAATCTCAAATCAATGCTCAAATCGACTGAAATCAGATGCACCCATTACTAATTAACGATCATTCTAACCTAAAACAACCAAATCCTAATTACCCATATCAAACAATCAAATCTTAAATAAATATTAAAGAAAAAAAAATCGAAACAACTATAACTTACTATTCGAAGACGACGACGGCGGCGGCTTTGGGCGACGTTGGGCGGCGTTCGGCGGTGTTTGGCGTCGGCGTCCGACGGCGGCGATGGTTGGAGCGGCGGCGGCGGCGTCGGGCGGCGTGGACGAAGGGAGGTGGACGGAGGGAGGTTTTTTGTGTTTGAATTTTTTTTTCTTTTTTTTTATTTGGTTTTCAAATAGGTAATTTCAAAGAAAAATTGATGTAATTAGTATTTTGTATGAAAGGGTATTTTTGTACTTTTATTTTTATTTTGGTATTAAAGTAAGAAAAAACTTAAAAATATGTACTCAATTGTGGTTTTCAACTAGGTAGTATTCAACTAAGCAAAAATTAGTATTCAAAATAGTTGCCCCCTTGTAAAAAACATGCACCAAATCTTCCTATGTTAAAAAAAAACTTGAATGGGATTTCCACCATAGTTAACGACTTAACGTTGGTAATTATTTAACGTAATACGGGATTTCATGAGAGGTGAAGTGTAAAATTCATTTTGCACTATTCGTTATGCGATCATTTACCCCGTAATGTATAGAAAATATAAAAAAATCATGTCGTTATTTTTTTCCAAATCCCGTTAGTCAAACCATTTGATCGACTGTAGCAAAGAGTTGTTTTCTTTTTTACGAAAATATCCAAAAAAATCTCTAAACTTAGTTTTGGGCATTTTTTTATCAAAAAAATTCACTCTTTTCAGTTTTTTTTCTCACTTTATTCCGTCATTTCAACGCTTTTCAAACTTCTTTCCTTTTTGTATAAAAAACTGAAAAATCGAGTCAATAAAAATGAAGCTTTGCAAATTATAAATGCAAAACCCATAAAAAAAGAAAACTGAAAATCCCTAAACTCTAAAAGAAAACCTAAAATTGAAACAACCTAGGAAAAAAATAGGAGTTCTATTAAACACAAAGCGGGGTAAAAGAGTCAATTGCACACTCAAATTTACACCGTTCAAAGTTTGACCATCGATCGTAAAAAATAGAGGGTGTTTGATGTTTTCTATAAATCATGGGTAAATGATACATTTCGCATAGTACAGCAATGCAAAATGAAATTTACCCAAAAATAAAATGTGATTTGACCTAAATGGTCGGAATAAAGAAATGAGAATATGCAAATGGTTGGGGAACTACTTAAGGAAGGCCCGAAGAAGAAAGTCAAGTCAAGTCTAAAAGACATCCAAAAAGGAAGTATCGGGAAGAGTCTCCCGACGTTTGCACTGTGACAATCAAGTTAGTTGGGTATTCGAAGAGGGGAAGAAATATATGATAATGGTAAAAGTATATGTATATATTCATGTTACCCTAGACTGTTATTTATACATGTCATTTAGATAAAGCGGTGGGTGTCACATTATGGCCATGATCCCTAGTGGGGTGATGTGATCTTCCGGTTTTTTGACATGTCATCAGCGAGCTCCCGCTTTGGGGCGCAGGCTCTTGACTGTGGGCTACGACCTCTGACGAGCTCTCCTGGTTATATGGGATGGGAGCTTGTTCTTGAAGAGAGTGGCTTGTTCATAAGGGAGAATGGCTTGCTACAAGCCCTACCTCACTCTTTGGTCCCACGTGTGTGGTTCTTCGGTACTTGTCACTGTAGACCTTTCCATCCTTGTTGTCACTTCAGCCGCAAAGCTAGTCACATCTGTCAGCCGTCCATTCCTTTTGGGGAAGGGTGATAGGGCTAGTGACAGCCTCATGGGCGTTTGGACCTTAAGTAAATTGGGTTTTCTTCTTAATGAGTTGCATAGGGCAATCCTGCCCGGATTAAAATGAAACATAAACACCGAGAAGTTTTAGCAACAAAATTGACATTGTGGGATTTGATACAGGTTTAACACAAGGGGAGATTTTATGAATTTGAGATCAAATGCTTATTGATTTGTTATTATGAATTTGAGATCGAACGATGCAAACTCATCCAAATGCAGCTTAAGATAAGTTGAAGATTCTTTAGACCAAAAGGTTGAAACTATTTGAGATTGATAATGCTAAAACATTGGTTTATAAATACAAACTAGAATCCAATAACTTTATTCAATGAAAACACACACAATTACAACATTTAAAAACAGAAAATAAAAATTAAAAAGCCTAAGTAACAAAAGATGTAGGATCTGGAGGAGCTGGAACTTGAACAGATCCTTCAAGCATATGCATCACCCTCTTCATATGAGGCCTCAATGCCGGATCCTCCTGCACACACCAAATTGCAACCATCACAAATCTCTCGAACCGTTTCAAATCATCGACCGCCACCTCATCATCCGCCACTAATGATCGAATTGCCCCTCCTCTGTAACAATCGTACGCCCAGTCAGCAAGAACAACCTCATTCTCATCTTCGACATCCGGCAAAAAATTCCTCCGACAGCACAATAACTCGAGCAACAAAATGCCGTAACTATATACATCCACTTTCGCCGTTATCGGCATGTTTCGAAACCATTCGGGCGCCACGTAGCCTCTAGTCCCTCTTATGCCTGTATTGGTTCTTGTTTGATCTGCTCTTAGTAGTTTTGCTAACCCGAAATCGGATATTTTGGCCACGTGGGACCCGTCGAGAAGCACGTTCTGAGGCTTGATATCGCAGTGTATGATTTGCATGGTGCACTCTTCGTGCAAATAGCAGAGCCCTCTTGCTGTTGCGAATGCTATCTGCACTCTTCTGTACCAGTTGGGCGGTGACGGATTTTCGAATAGGAATTCGGCTAGAGAGCCGTTGGGCATGTACTCGTAAACCAAAAGACGGTTTTGCCCCTCATCGCAGTACCCTAGGAGCTGCACGAGGTTCTTGTGGTTTGTCCTGCTGATTGAG
This sequence comes from Erythranthe guttata, assembly GCF_000504015.1. Next base: position 920,744 of record NW_012195002.1, on the reverse strand, counting down.
CTCACCTCGGTTTTGAATTCTTGATCGGCTTCTTCGGCGATCTTGTGCGGCTTTTTCACGGCAACAAATATTACGTTTTCGCCCTCCTTGAGGGTCCCTTTGTACACTGTCGACCAAGCACCGCTGCCTATTTCTTCGTTGAATCCATTTGTAGCTTCTTTTAGCTCATCAAAACCGAAGCTTCTTATGCTCACTACTCCTGGAGGAACTGTATTATGCGCTCGGATAGCCGTCTTCGATTTTCTTCCCTTGAAACGAAACACGAAGAAAAGTACAGACGAAAGAAGGAGCAAGTTCAGAAAAACCGAACTCCCCAACAAAACGGAACCCGTTACAATCAAAGCGGACCGGTTACTACTCTTTCTTTCAAAAGGGTTCTCCGCAGTGGTGGTGGTGGTGTCGTTTTTCCTTATCTTCACCAAAGCCTTCCCTCCAACGGAAGGATCGATAACCCCGTTTGAGAGAGGGCTTCTCTTCTTCCAACAAACACCGTTACTCCCATAAATCGCAACAGAACAGAAACAATCGTTAAGACAATCCTGTCTACACCAATCCTCAGAAACCGGTCCGAAACTAGCGTAGTCCGAAAGAGGCCAATTTACGCGAGGCATGTCGCTGAAGCTATAATGATCGGTATCGTTCGATTCTTGATTACAGCTCTGCGAAACGAAATCTTGTTTGCAACCGCTCAAACGGTCGTTCGGATCCAAAAGGGAGTAGCCGGTAGGGCAGATGCATTTAGGCCTCTGATCGGTTCCTAATGAGCAAAGACTGTTGAAACCACAAGCACCTCCCCCTCTATCTTGCCTAATGCTGAGGCATAAATTCGACGGCAAGAACTCGTTAACGGACCACGCCATTGGCCTCGTACCTGTCGAATTAGCAGACTTGGGGTAGACGTAATGCCTAAGTACTCCATCGTAGTCCAGCGTCAATCTCTGGTGGAATAGGCTCGCTGAAGCTCCGTTAGACGACAGCGTATTGAGCATAGTTCCGTTTCTTGCGGTGAGATATATATATCCCGATTGGTTGAATATTAACTGAAACCCGTCGCCTGGAGTTTGTGAAGACCAATATGCAGAGATGATATCGCCCATCGGGAAGTTTCTCGTATAAAGGACAAGATTTCCGTCGGTTTGGAGTTCAAGCTGGAATCTTCCGCTGGAATGGTTCGTGTCGGAAAAGGCGGCGATCAAATTGCTGTCTTGATTGAATATCTGGGATGGTAATAGTGTGTCGGTTGGTTCGTCGAAACTCCGCCACATAACAGCGGAGGAATTGGCTGCGAGAACGAAGTCGCCGCTGTCGAGCATGGCGGCGTAGGCCACGCCGGAGGTGGCTGGACTAGCAGCCCAGATCCTTCGGCCGGCGGTTGGGTCGTTGAGTTCGAATCTGCCGTCGGAAAAGAGTTGGATGGTTGATCCTTGTTGGACTAGATTGTTACGGTTGGCCGACCAAATTATAGTTCTCTCAGGCATTTCGTCGAACCAGATTGCGAGCAAGTAGCCTCCCGGGGAAACTTGCCGGAATCCGAAAGCGAATTCGCCGGAAGGTGATTTCCATGTGGAGTTTGAACTGTCAGCGACTAGGGATGAACCAAGAGTAATATTGCCGCCGCCGCCGCCGCGGGGGGACTGGGCGGTGGCGGAAATTGGCAGCAGAATGATCACGGCGGCCATGGTAAAGAATGATAGTTTGCATGAAACTCCAAAACCCATTTCGTTTCTCTCTCTCTCTCTCTCTTTCTCTCTCTAGAATTGATCACGATTTCACCGGTTTTTCATACCATTAATTGGAAGTCTTGGTCTCTGAAAATTAAAAAAAAAAGAAAAAAGAAAAAAAAAAGTGACTGAGTCATCTTTTCTTTGATTGACTCTTGTGGTCTAGGAAAGAGAGAGACAGGAGTGAACAATGGGCCAATGACTTCTGAGTCGTCGAGCGTTGACTTGGAAGAATCTTCTGATAACTTTTTTTTTAAATGATTATTAGTTTTTTTTTTCACATAACTTGTCTTCGGGTGTTTCCAAAATCAACTTTTATTTTTCTTCTCTTAAAATAATCTGCTTTAAGATATTTTTTAAAAAGCACCATAAACCCTGTTTTTTCTATTTAAGTTCATTTTTCAAAATATTTGCAAACACCCCCAACTTTTAGAAATAAGCACTTAAAACTGACTTAACTCACAATCACTAATTTATACTTTAAATAATCATTTGCAAACTAAACCTTAATTTGTATATGTAAAAGTACTTTCAATTTTCAATATATATATATATATATATATATATCAATAATATTTTAGATAAATTTAGTCGAAATGTTCTCTACACTGACTGGGGGTGAAAAATGAGACGGAATTTTCTAATTCGATGATTTCAATCGAATTTTACTTTACGGAATTAAAAAACTTATTAAATTATGATTCTCATTTTTTAAAATTCTAACTTTTTTTTCTTGAAATAACACTTATTTGTGAAAAACATGCGCTAAATCTCCCTATGTTACAAAAAAACTTGAACATAATTTCCACCGTAGTTAACACTTAATGTTGGTAATTATTTAACATGATACAATATTTCATGAGAGGTGAAGGGTAAAATTCATTTTGCACTATCTGGTATGCAATCATTTACCCCATGATGTATAGAAAATATCAAAAAAATTATGCCGTTATTTTTGTTCCAAATCCCGTTAGTCAAACCATTTGATCGACTGTGGCAAAGAGTGTTTTTTTTTCTTTTTTTTTTTGATGAAAATATCCAAAAAAATCTCTATACTTAGTTTTGAGCATTTATTATCAAAAAATTTCCCTCTTTTCAGTTTATTTATTTTTCACTTTATTCAGCCATTTTCAACTCTTTTCAAACTTTTTTTTCTTTTGTTTATGTATAAAAAGCTGAAAAATCGAGTCAATAAAAATGAAGTTTTGCAGATTATAAATGCAAAACCCATAGAAAAAGAAAACTGAAAATCCCTTAACTCTAAAAGAAAACCTAAAATTGAAACAATCTAGAAAAAAATTAGGGGTTTTATCAAACATAAAGCGGGGTAAAAGAGTCAATTGCACACTCAAATTTATACCGTTCAAAGTTTGACCATTGACCGTAAAAAATGAAGGGTGTTTGATGTTTTCTATAAATCATAGGTAAATTATACATTTCGCATAGTACACCGGTGCAAAATAAATTTTACCCAAAGATAAAATGTGATTTGACCTAAATGGTCGGAATAAAGAATATGCAAATGGTTGGGGAACTGCTTAAGGAAGGCCCGAAGAAGAAAGCCAAGTCAAGTCTAAAAGACATGCAAAAAGGGAGTATCGGAAAGAGTCTCCCGACGTTTGCACTCTGACAATCAAGTTAGTTGGGTGTTCAAAGAGAGGAAGAAATATATGATAATGGTAAGAGTATATGTGTCTATTCATGTAACCTTAGACTGTTGTTTATACATGTCATTTAGGTAAAGCGGTGGGTCACGCTGTCACATTATGGCCATGATATCTAGTGGGGGTGATGTGATCTTCCGGTTTTTTGACATGTCATCAGCGAGCTCCCGCTTTGGGGCGCATGCTATTGACTGTGGGCTACGACCTCTGACGAGCTCTCCTGGCTATATGGGATGGGAGCTCGTTCTTGAAGAGAGAGCTCGTTAATAAGGGAGAATGGCTTGCTACAAGCCCTACCTCACTCTTTGGTCCCACGTGTGTGGTTCTCCGGTACTTGTCACTGTAGACCTTTCTATCATTGTTGTCACTTCAACCGCAAAGCTAGTCACATCTGTCAGCCGCCCATTCCCTTCTAGAAAGGGTGGTGGGGCTAGTGACAACCTCATTAGCGTTTGGACCTTAAGTAAATTGGATTTTCTTCTTAACGAGCTGCATAGGTCAATCCTGCCCGGATAAAAATGAAACATAAACGTCGAGAAGTTTTAGCAACAATGTTAACATTGTTGATACAAATTTAACACAAGGGGAGATTTTATGAATTTGAGATCAAATGCTTATTGATTTGTTATTATGAATTTGAGATCGAACGATGCAAACTCATCCAAATGCAGCATAAGATAAGTTGAAGATTCTTTAGACCAAAAGGTAAAAACAATTTGAGATTGATAATGCTAAAACATTGGTATATAAATACAAATTAGAATCCAATAGCTTTATTCAATGCAAAGACACACAAATACAACATTTAAAAACAGAAAACAAAAATTAAAAAGCCTAAGTAACAAAAGATGTAGGATCTGGAGGAGCTGGAACTTCAACTGAACCTTCAAGCATATGCATCACCCTCTTCATATGAGGCCTCAATGCTGGATCCTCCTGCACACACCAAATTGCAACCATCACAAATTTCTCGAACAGTTTCAAATCATCGACTGCCACCTCATCATCCGCCGCTAATGATCGAATTGCCCCTCCTCTGTAACAATCGTACGCCCAGTCAGCAAGAACCACCACATTCTCATCTTCGACATCCGGCAAAAAATTCTTCCGACAGCACAATAACTCGAGCAACAAAATGCCATAACTATATACATCCACTTTCGCCGTAATCGGCATGTTACGAAACCACTCGGGCGCCACATATCCTCTAGTCCCTCTTATGCCTGTATTGGTTCTTGTTTGATCTGCTCTTAGTAGTTTTGCTAACCCGAAATCGGATATTTTAGCCACGTGGGACCCGTCAAGAAGCACATTTTGAGGTTTGATATCGCAGTGTATGATTTGCATGGTGCACTCTTCGTGCAAATAGCAAAGCCCTCTTGCTGTTGCGAATGCTATCTGCACTCTTCTGTACCAATTGGGCGGTGATGGATTTTCGAATAGGAATTCGGCTAGAGAGCCGTTGGGCATGTACTCGTAAACCAAAAGACGGTTTTGCCCCTCATCGCAGTACCCTAGGAGCTGCACGAGGTTCTTGTGGTTTGTCCTGCTGATTGAGCTCACCTCGGCTTTGAATTCTTGATCAGCTTCTTCGGCGATCTTGTGCGGCTTTTTCACGGCAACAAATATTACGTTTTCGCCCTCCTTGAGGGTCCCTTTGTACACTGTCGACCAAGCACCGCTGCCTATTTCTTCGTTGAATCCATTTGTAGCTTCTTTTAGCTCATCAAAACCGAAGCTTCTTATGCTCACTACTCCTGGAGGAACTGTATTATGCGCTCGGATAGCCGTCTTCGATTTTCTTCCCTTGAAACGAAACACGAAGAAAAGTGCAGACGAAAGAAGGAGCAAGTTCAGAAAAACCGAACTCCCCAACAAAACGGAACCCGTTACAATCAAAGCGGACCGGTTACTACTCTTTCTTTCAAAAGGGTTCTCCGCAGTGGTGGTGGTGGTGTCGTTTTTCCTTATCTTCACCAAAGCCTTCCCTCCTACGGAAGGATCGATAACCCCATTTGAGAGAGGGCTTCTCTTCTTCCAACAAACTCCGTTACTCCCATAAATCGCAACAGAACAGAAACAATCGTTAAGACAATCCTGTCTACACCAATCCTCAGAAACCGGTCCGAAACTAGCGTAGTCCGAAAGAGGCCAGTTTACGCGAGGCATGTCGCTGAAGCTATAATGATCGGTATCGTTTGATTCTTGATTACAGCTCTGCGGAACGAAGTCTTGTTTGCAACCGCTCAAACGGTCGTTCGGGTCCAAGAGGGAGTAGCCGGTAGGGCAGACACATTTAGGCCTCTGATCGGTTCCTAATGAGCAAAGACTGTTAAAACCGCAAGCACCTCCACCTCTATCTTGCCTAATGCTGAGGCATAAATTCGATGGCAAGAACTCGTTAACGGACCACGCCATTGGCCTCGTACCTGTCGAATTAGCAGACTTGGGGTAGACGTAATGCCTAAGTACTCCATCGTAGTCCAGCGTCAATCTCTGGTGGAATAGGCTCGCTGAAGCTCCGTTCGACGACAGCGTATTGAGCATAGTTCCGTTTCTTGCGGTGAGATATATATATCCCGATTGGTTGAATATTAACTGAAACCCGTCGCCTGGAGTTTGTGAAGACCAATATGCAGAGATGATATTGCCCATCGGGAAGTTTCTCGTGTAAAGGACAAGATTTCCGTCGGTTTGGAGTCCAAGCTGGAATCTTCCGCTGGAATGGTTCGTATCGGAAAATGCGGCGATCAAATTGCTGTCTTGGTTGAATATCTGTGATGGTAATAATGTGTCGGTTGGATCGTCGAAACTCCGCCACATAACGGCTGAGGAATTGGCTGCGAGCACGAAGTCGCCGCTGTCGAGCATGGCGGCGTAGGCCACGCCGGAGGTGGTTAAACCAGCAGCCCAGATCCTCCGGCCGGTTGGATCGTTGAGTTCGAATCTGCCATCGGAAAAGAGTTGGATTGTTGATGCTTGTTGGACTAGATTGTTACGGTTGGCCGACCAAATAATGGTTCTCTCAGGCATTTCGTCGAACCAGATGGCGACCAAGTAGCCTCCGGGGGAAACTTGCCGGAATCCGAAAGCGAATTCGCCGGAAGGTGATTTCCATGTGGAGTTCAAACTGTCAGCAACTAGGGATGAACCCAGAGTCACGTTGCCGGAGGAGGACTGCGCGGCGGCGGGAAGTGGTGGCGCAATTATTAGCAGCGCCATGAACGATAATAATCTGCTGAAGAATGCAAAAGAAGCCATATTTCTTCAGGAGTGATTTTTCTTTTTTCTTTTCCTTGTGAAATCATCAAATCAATTATTCTTTTATAAAATGATATACAAGACTTGTTCAAATTTCTCTGTTCATTAGAATGGACGAATGAACTGAAACTTCATCACGCGCCTTTTCATTGGTTGTTATATTCAAGAAAATGAATACACAAAGACTCGGACTGTGTTAGCAGTATCATCATCGAATTTCTCCAAAACAATTCAGTTAGTCAAATATATATATATATATATAAAGAAAATATTGGTTTGATTCTTACTGGCCGGCAGGTGCTTCTGGAAAACTCGTATAAAAACAAAACTAACAGGTTTAAAATCAACTCTTTCTAATTTAATATTTAACAGGCAAATGGCGGGAAAGTTACAATTTTCGTCCTTGCATCCATTTTATATTTGATCCTCATGTTCACAAAAAACCTCATTTGATCTCTAATATTCCAAAATTTAATACTTTTAGTCATTTTCATCAATTTTCCGTTAGTACTAACAGAATCATGTGTGTACTGAAGAATTCACAGTAAATTGATAAAAATGAAGAACCAACTATGTATTTTTCTAACATGAGGGATCAAATGTGAAATCAATCCAAACTTAAAAGATGAAAATTGTAATTCTCCAGGCAAATTGCAAATACATTTTATTTTTGTGTCTTGCAAAATAGATCCACCTCATTTAAACTTATTTGTTAATAAGAAAAATTCTTTCATATATACCGAAATTACCCCCAACTCCTTGAAACCCTATTTCAATTCCAATTTTATGATTTACATCCAATTTGATTCAATCCCAGCAATTAACCAATTTTGACCCAATTTTAAACACCACCGCCTGTCAGTCGCTGTTGACCGTTGGTCTCCGGCATTGACTGTTTTTTTTTTGAACTTTGAAAAAGAAAAACTATTTTTCATTAATATTATGGTCAAAGATAGTAACGTTAAGAGGTACCTAACTGTAATATTACTGTCTCAGTACTATTATTGTTAACACGGTAATTTAGGGAGGAAAAAAAAAGGTCAACGGTGTCTGACCGTTCGGAAAAAAAAAATACTTAAAAAAAAGGTTTTCAAAAAAAAATCAATGGGATGTCGGTCGCGATCAAAGTCGAAATCAGACCTGAAAAAAAATTATTTTCTAAAAAAAAAAATTTTTCAAAAAAATGTGAAAATGTTGGTTAATGTGAAATATTTGTTCAAATACGGGGTCAATGTGAAATATTGATGCAGTTAGAGTATAATGGATGAATTTGATGAAAATTATATTATGAGTGTTATTTTATACAAAATAAATGGGGTTGAGTTTATTTGCAAACTGCGTTTTGTTTGTCTGGTCATATGTGCATTTAAGTCCATTGTCATGCGCATGTTTGTCATTTCTTATTTGCCAATTAATATCAATATTTTAGATAAAAATAGTTGAATGCTCTCTCGGGAATATCGATGCTACACTCGGATCCCAATTTTCAAATTCCGCTGATTTTGAACCAAATATTTCTGATTTTAGAACAATATTTTTCATTTCCAATTCTAAAAGTCTGTTTTTCTATTTCTTAGATTATTTTTAACGGATTTGGAATGTATATAGAATTCCAATTTTTTTTTTTCCAAAAATTACAATTGTTTTTTTTTGGAAATTACAATTATAATATCAATATTATTATGAATATTTATCATAGTTGACTGAAAATTTAAAAATTCCGGATTCGTGCTTTCTAATATGGAAACTTTCAATTTTTTTCTTTCAAATTTCTGAAATTTCGATTTACAATTTTGTCAATATTTTATCCTGGTTTTTTTTCTTAACAAAACATGCACCAAATCTTCCAATATTATGAATAATAACACGAAGTTAAGACAGTTACCGAAGTTAGTTATTAATGAAACAGGAAATTGCAAGATAAAATAAAGTACATGGGATGATGGGAGTTTTAGGTGAAAAACTTAACACAAGAGGGTTTGGTGCATGTTTGTCTAACTAGCGCACCTTAATAAAAGAGTTATTGATTTAAGTGTGTAAATTACAATCACGCCTTAGGTAATGTCAAATTACAAAAAAAAAAAAACCTCATATTTGGGTAATTAGAATTATCCTCTCAACTATGAATCTTCTAACACGTTCACTATTATGGTGTCAAATTCAACATATCGAAACTTCTAGATTTCGTGGAATATTCTCTAGTTTGTACTCATTTTGTAAAAAAATGAAATTTTTGATGCATCACAATCGGATATATACAAACTAAAATACACATCTTATGATCATCTTGCTTCAAAATGTTGAGCTCGAATGGGATAAAATGTGTACAAACTTGAGAATATTTCATATAATCTAAAAGATTCTACTATATTTGACACTGCAAAAGTGGACGTGTAAGAAGATTTATAGTTGAGGGGTGGTTGTAATTACCCAAACAAGAAGAGATTCTTCGTAATTTGGCATTACCTCATGGGGTGATCGTAATTTACCCCATATATATATATATATATATATATATATATATATATATATATATATATATATATATATATATATATATATATATATATATATATATATATATTTGTTTGTTATTATGAATCTGAGATCGATAGCTGCAAACACATCCAAATGCAGCTTAAGATGCATGTAACTAAGTTGGAGAATATTTAGACCAAAAAAGAAAATAAGATTCATAATGCTAAAATTAAACATATCATTAGATACAATTGTCCACTCTTCCATCCTATGCTACTAATAAAAGGCTAATTAATCTCCTTCCTCTAAACTAAACTAAAACAAAAATAAATTATATCGAAAAAGAGAGATACATTTCATCATCTCTATTTCTTCTAATCTATACGAGAAGGAATTAAGAAGAAGAAGACGAAGAAGACGACCTCATTTATTATGACTAGGATTCGAAGAACTCGGCGGCTTTTTCCTTAGACCGTTTTCCATGGTTTTCTCTTGGTGGGCCCCACTCAACTTCCCTTTGCTCACGGAAAACGAATTTACATCGACCCCCGACTTTCTAATCGGATGCCGTTTTCCATGATGAACGTGTCGAGCCGAAGTTGCAGCATATTGCAAATGCAGCAAGATCAAAACTAGTAGAACAAAGACTATTTTGCTGTTGTTTTTCATTTTACTTTATTGTCTTAATTTATGGCTTGAAAGAGAGATATGATAGATATAATGGGAGATGAATGGAAATGAGAAAGATTGGTATATATATATATATATATATTGGTAGTTATATAATGTGAGGATTTTGTTCTTGATTGAATAAGCTCGTGCTTCAGCCTGACAAGACATGTGTTGTGTGTATATATAATTAAGGTAAATATTTATCATGGTATTACATTAAGTCAAACAGTGTCAAGATGTAGCTCTGACACTACTGCCTTCGTAAATATGGGAAATTAGTGTCATCCCCTAATCTAAGGTCAAATTACGAAAAAACCCTCGTGTTTAGGTATTTACAAATGTCCTTCAGCTATGAATCTTTTTACACGTCCACATTCGCGATGTCAAATGTAATGAGATCTTCTAGATTATATGGGATATTCTTAAGCTTGTACGCATTTTATCTCATTCGATCTCCACATTTTGAAACAAGATGATCATAGGATGTGTCTCTTGACTTGTAAATATCAGATTATTGTGCATCAGAAACTGCATTATTGCACAAAACGAGTACAAACTAGAGAACATTTAGTGAACGTGTAAGAAAATTCACAATTGAGGGTATAATTGTAATTACTCAAACATGACATAACCTCAGGGATGGTTGTAACTTACCCTACATATATAGTAATGTTAGATCACTTCTTGATTGAAATTTATGCAAACTTAAAGATCTCGATTTTGGATGTTTATTGCAATTATTTGTGTGGCCACATCGATTTATATAACAATAAAACCAGTCAAGAAAACGTGGTTCTCTTGAGTAGCAACTCTAATTGCATGTGATGTGATTTGACTATTATTATTATTATTATTATTATTATTATTATTATTATTATTATTATTATTATTATTATTATTATTGATCTCTCTCTCTCTCTCTCTATGCATGTACTACTGTCATGTGACTTTATGGCAAGAGATCACTACTAACTACACACATTAGTCATCTCTTGATTCAAACTTAATCTTGACATTAATTTCTTAATCATGTCTTAATTAAGCTCCTTCAATCATTGCAGCAAAGAAACAAATTACAAAACAGATAGGTTTAGCTGGTGAAGCTTTGAATTCTGTGCCTTGAAAGATTGTATTTTTATATATCAAACTCCACATGCTATTTTCCACCACCTTCCTTATCAAGACCACATCAGATAATCAGTACTATAATATTCCCTTTCCATGGATTCTTATTTGTTGCTTAAATTGCATTTTATTGTTAAATAAAACCTTAATTATTACCTCATTCTAATGTTTTCAGATCCCAATTTTTCGTCTATTTCCTAGGCAGACACCATTTTTAAAAGGCTAAACTATGGCCACCACTATGAGATAAGATCAAATTACGAAAACACCACTCTTGTTTGGGTAATTACAATCACCCGCTTCAACTATAAATCTTGATACACATACATCCTTACAATGTCAAATTTGAAATCTTCTAAATTATATGTAATTTTCTCCAATTTGTACTCATTTTACCACATTCGAGCTCCACTTTGTGAAGCAAGATATCATAATATGTCTCTTGGCTTGTAAATTTCAGATTGTGGTGCATCAGAAACTGCATTTTTGCACAAAACAAGTACAAACTAGAGAACATTCCGGAATCTAAAATATTATGTTGAATTTGACATCATAAGGATGTACATGTAAGAAAATTCATAATTGAGTAAGTGGTTGTACTTACCCAAACATAAGAGTTTTTTTTCGTAATTTGATCTTACCTTAGGGAGGTGGCCGTAATTTACCATTTTTAAAATAAACTCACTAATTTGTGATCATCCATAGTTTTGTTTATCAGTCATCATCTTCTTTTCCTACTTTGCACACAATCACACACACAAACATGTGGGTGTGTGTAAAAAAAATGGATCTTTACACGTCTATGGTAGCATATAACAAACCAATTAATCCGGATAGTTTATACGAACATGCAAGTAAATACATAATAAAATGTATTATTTCGTGAAGGAAAAAAGACAAACGAATTCCGTAATGCAACTCTTTCACGAGTTATTTCTCGAAACAACATTAGTGTATCCAAATATTTTAGCGAAACACGAAATCAATTGATCTTGAATCAATTCATCCGAAGGAAGAAGTACCTCTTGTTTCACCTCTCTCTGCAGAGACGTAACTTCTTTATCCGCAATCCCACACGGCACAATATGCTTGAAATAGCTCAAATCCGGATCGATATTAAACGCCAAACCATGCGAAGTAATTCCCGAAGAAATACGAACCCCAATAGCACCAATCTTCCTCTCACCGACCCAAACCCCCGTTTCGCACTTCCGTCCAACGGAAGCTTTAACTCCGTACAAAGATGCCAGCTCGATCATCGTCAACTCAAGATTCTCCACGTACTTTCTTGCCCCTAATCCGAATTCCCTCAAGGAAATAATGGGGTACAAAATAGCTTGGCGGGGCCCGTGGAAGGTGACATCACCCCCTCGTTGCGTGTAGTGAAGCTCTGCCCCCATGGATTTGAGTTCGCACTCGGGAACCAAGATGTTGTGGTCGGTTCGTCTTTTGCCGAGGGTGTACGTAGGGGGGTGTTGCAAGGAGAGAAGGGTGTCGGTTATTTTGTTCATTTTTCTATCGGATGCTAGTTTCTCTTGCAGCTTAAGTGCGTCGGAGTAATTAAACAAATTACCCATCTTTCGAATCTCGATTGTTCGAGGAACCCTCATTTTCCCTGAACGATCATATCGGATGTTAAAGACTGACATTTCAAGATTCATCCACCGAAAGCTCTTGCATAACTTTTCAACGAAGAAGCATCATACAAAGATCAAATATATATAATAATAATAAAAAAAAAAAAACCCGAAAACTCGAAACCGGAAAACCGGAATTCCAATGAGGACAGACACAGACATGTTTTTATCTGTAAGGAAATTGAACAGCAACGTTTGCCCCATATCTAAACTAAATTTTACGATATCTCTAATATTACTTGTTTATATATAAATGGAGTTAAACACATAGACAGCAAATATCAGAAGAAAACAGATGTTTAGCTATACATTGTTTGACCTATTTCCCCAATGCTATATATAATAGGAAACAATTTAGGGCAAAATCGAAGCAAACCAGTCTCTTGTTTTTTTTGCAAAAATCTGCAATGGGCAATCCAAAATAAATTCAGAAGTTTGATGAAATAAACAAAGTCAACCAATGGGAGAGGATAAAATGCAAAAATAATTGTATCAGCTTATTTTATTCATACCAAATTCAACAAAGCATAATCAGAAGGTACTTATCCGAATTCAACGGCTTCGAATTGAAGAACCCAAGAAAGAAGAGTACCTACCTGCCTTGTAAATCCGTTTTCAGATTATGAAATGGGGCAATTCGGAGTTGAATCTATCTACACGGGTCGGGTAGTAGTAGTAGTAGTATTGGGATTTAACTACCGGGTTCGGGTTATCAAATCGAACCGGTTCGCGGAAGAATTTAAACTGAAAACCAGCTTTCTTTTCTAGATTTTTCGGTTCTACTGAGATGAATAGAGAAACGGCGGTCGTGGCGACGGCGAGGCGGAGAGGTAGGATAAACCGAGGAATTGATCGGAAAGAAAAACACGGGTCACAGTCCACAGAGAAATTTTCTTTTTGGGTAAATTACACCCACACCCCTGAGGTATACTTAAATAACTTTAAGATCCATGTGGTATCGATAATTACACTCACCCCCATGAAACGTAGTTATAAACTCTAATGGTATAATGCATTGGATATGCTATTACGATAGAGTTCTAACGCACTATTGGTTTCAGGAAGTGGTGGAGACAACATGCGTAATTTAAGAAATATTGGGGGAGCCATGTCACCTCATAACTCCTCATAACTCTATGTTATCTCCACCACTAGCTAAAAGTAATAGTCCATTAGAACCCTATCGGAATAATGTATCCAATGCATTATCCCATTAGAGTTTCTAACTAATTTTCATGGGGTAAGTATAATTATCGATACCACATGGACCTTAAAGTTATTTAAGCATACCTCAAGGGTGTGGGTGTAATTTACCCTTTCTTTTTTAATAATACTCTGAAAATTATTTGTTCTAAAATTTCAATGGTAAAAGTGTAAATTTTGACTCATTTAATTAACAGAAATTTAAACTGATAAATCAAAATTCAAAATTAAACTAAATTTTGTTTGCTTTCCTCAAGTATGGGTGCTAAATGAACCGAGTCAAGTCAGCTCGTGAACTCGAGCTCGGGTTTTTCGAGTTCACGAGCTCAAGTTTCTAACGACCTTGTGCTTGATCTCGATTATAGTTGTTCAACAACTATAGTTATATATTATACAGTAAAATTATTACTATTTGAAGCTCGAGCCAAAAAAATTCAACTCGGCGAGTTCGAGCCTGTCAGAATAGGTGAACCCGGCTCGTTCACAGCCCTAAATGCAAGCAAGTAAACTGCAATTGAGTAATATCCAGCAAAAGAATACTTGAATAAATATCTCCCAAGCAAAATTAGCACAACAAAAATTAAAAATATCACCTATATGAATCCATACACAAAAAGAAGACAAAACAAAATAAAAAGGCATGCAAGGGCTACAAGAGTACACATGTTATTACAAAAGCAAAAAACAGCATACATGCTTTTCTATGTACCATATTACCTTTATATATATACTATGTATCTCTTTCTCTCTCTTCGGTGGTCTGTAATGTCATGAACTGATCAAGAAGAACAGAAAGCATGCCCACGCCTGGACGATAAGCCCAAGCAGGGGGCAAACGTGCATACTTCTCCATTCCAGGTTGATCCTCATATGGCCTTGACATCACCTTTAATAAACGACGAACCTCTTCAAAATCGCCTTGCTCTGCTATATCTATCGCACTTTGGCATAAATAATTTCTAAGTATGTATCTCGGATTTACTGAATCCATCGACTTTTTTCTCTCCTCATCCGAAATGCCACTAGTAGAAAGCTAATAATATCCCCAAAAAATAAAAAAATAAAAATATGAGAAGATAATAAATCGGTGCTAAAATGGTAAATTCACAAACTAATTCTATAAATAATGTGCGTTTTCGGTTAATGCAAAAAGTGAGGTGTACCTCTTGGACGTAGGATTTGAGCCAGCTAGTCCATGCATCTTTGCGCTCCTTGCCCATATCCAACAGAACAGCCTTCAGAGGGATCAACAGTTCATCTTCTGGAATTGTGGGATCAGCTTTGATATTCGAAAGCAGTCGAAAGAAATTTGTGTAGTCGACTTTATCGATGGACATGTTTTTAAGAAGCTCGTTGATCAACTGCTTGTTGTACTTTGGCAGCCCGATCTTTTTGGTCATTATAGCTTGATACTCGTCCATAAACTTCGTTGCGTATCTAACAAGTCAAGGAAAGAAGGTGTCAAATCAAAATCAAATTGGTCAACTCAGATCACAGAGAGAGTGAAACGATTAAATAAGTACCTCTCCATGGCGTAATTAGTCTCCTTGTCGTTGATTAAGTGGGCAGCAGCGATAGTAGTGGCGAACTGAGAAATATTCCATAAACCAATATCGGGTTGATTTGCAAAGCAGTACCTTCTGCCTGGAAGATCGGTAGTGTTTGGAGTGTAACGGGGGTCAAAAGCATCCAAGAAACCAAAAGGACCGTAATCAATGGTGAGTCCAAGTACACTCATGTTATCTGTGTTCAACACTCCATGTGTAAAGCCAACACCCTGCCACTTGGCAACTAGTGAGGCCGTACGCTCAGCAACTTCAACTACCCAAGCTGATTATTTTTGCAACCATAAAAATCAAATTTGGTAAGATAATCTTTCAAATTGTGGAACTCTCAGCGAATAGGATAAGAAGTACCAGAGCAACTATATGCGGCATGTGTATAATAAATATAAAAAAGTTGAAAATGAAAATTTGGCAACATAAAATGGAAAAAAGGCAAAATAATGAATTCAGTACCGACACCATAATCTATCTCAATCTTTTTTCCTTTCTGTTGAAAGACATTGTTGTTAAGAAATGTCAGAAATAGCTTAGCTCATTTCACTAAATACCATATAATATGAACAATTAGAAAGCCGAAAGCTGTTTGAGATCCATATTGGAAACTCCACATAACATGAATTGATACATAAGACACGACTTCTAGGCCAATTTGTCCAATAGCAGATGACTGTGTGTATCGTATTCTGGCTATAATTATTGTCCTTCACTAGCCGGTGGGTCCAAAGACACCAACACATGTTAACAAGTAGGAGGACACAAAAAAGACAGGGAAAAAAAGGTAGAAGGAAACAGCCAATAGAGTTAATGAATGTGTGTGGTTTCATATTAATCACATCCAAAGATTGTTAAGCAATATAGATGCAAGAATAGAGAGACAGCTTAACATGACATATACAAAACTATGATGAGGCATGGATCATATGGTAGATGAGTTTCGATACTGTATCACCTAAATTAGGACATGATTGCAGCTCATTAAGAGAGTCACAAATTTAATTGGTGTGAATTGAATAAAATTTTAATTGTGCATGGCATCAAACCAATTGTACTGAGGCATATACAAGATTCCTCAAATGTAAAGTTTACCTGCATACTTGTTCGAAGTTAAATCCACAACTGACTCATCACCTTCACCAACGCTGAAGGATAAACTATCACTTTTGCTAAGGTTCTCTAGGTGGGGGAAGTGATACCGAATAGCATAATCAGCTAAAGTGCGAACAAGGCCAAGATCATCTCCCCCTCTTGAAGCATGTATTTGGTATGAACCAAATCGAAGAAAGGATTGAGAAACTCTGCAAACAATTGCTCCAGGCTCATCCTTTGGATTACCACTGCATGCAAATGAACACACAGACAGTCAAATCCTTGGAACTTACATTTTTTTACCAGCTCTTTACGCTACGAAATACAGCCCTTATCTTAACAACATTGAAACGATCAATTTAAAGATTGGAATAAGGCTAGTAAGACGTACTCATAAAACATGTCTCGAGTGACATAATTTCCAGTTGTCACTAGACTCAGTGCACGTGTTGTTGGAATTCCCAGACTATTCATTGCCTCGCTGCAGAGGAATTCTCGGATACTACTACGTAGTACAGCAAGACCATCAGCAAATCTACTGTATGGGGTCTTTCCAGCACCCTTAAGCTGCAATTCCCACCTCTGAGACTTAGAATTAAGAACCTCTCCTAGAGTAATTGCTCTACCATCACCCAATTGTCCAGCCCACATTCCAAACTGGTGTCCTCCATAGCACTGAGCGTAAGGCATCCTACATAAAAGTTAACGAGAAATAGTTGAAAAAATGAATGGAAAAAAAAGAGGGGGATAGAGAGAAGGGTTATCGAAATGAAACTCACATTCCAGCTAAAGGTGATGACCCAGATAACTTCTCTGCAAAATCAGGCCTCTCAAATCTGATATTTCAACCCAAAATGTCAAGTCTATAATAGTAGAGACAAATTTTATGAAAGGAATAGCACAACCAAAAAAGACAGACATCCTTTCAGATAATCAAACAGCTTACTCTTTTGGATCCAACTCGAGTAACTCTGCAACTGAATCTGACCATGCAACAAGTTGAGGATTATCGACCTCAACAGATGGAGATACTTTTGTATAACAAGAATGCAGGACCTGCAAAAATGGCAAATGCCATGACGTATAATAGCGTCAAGTATGTCAATTAAGGAAGTAATAACAAACTATAAGAATACTCAGCATAAAGTCTCTGACATCTCTAACTTTGGTCGAAGATTTTCCAAACATGTAAAAGCACAACAAATGCCATGTACTAAATAACATCTCACTTTGACAAATGGTAAATTATTCCTAGAGGCTAGAACAATAACTGCACGATCCCCAAAGTTCTATTCAGTACCCAAGTTCTAATCAAATCAGTGCCGAACATTGGTCGATCGGAGACGAATCAGGCAACCAACAAGTCTCCTCTCTTTCTAAAAGTCGCAAGATAAAAGTTGTTTTGATTAAATTATAAATACAAAATAGTTCTTAATAATACTATTCCCAGATGTTGGTTCATAGACCAATAATATATATATATATATATATATATATATATATATATCCTCTCTGAAACATATTCTTGACAGTACAAGCAACCCGTCTCGATCAATGACAAAGCTTGAAAATCTAAAAATACCAGAAAAATCTTTCCCAAATATGAAAGGATTCTACTTCTACTGACAGTTTGAATTCCTTTTGAGCTATATCAATATATACATCTGGAAACAGATAACCTCCATATGTAGTTAATTTCAAATATGCGAATGCAAGAGCAGCTTAATTTAGGCATCTTCAAAATTGAAACTTCTCTGCAAATAACTCACAAGGATAAAATAAGAGCAAAATTTAATCGAATAAATCAAAACGAAATTAAACCTCTCTAGGGATCAAATCGGTTCTGGGATCACCGGGCAGCTCACGAACAAACGAGTGGTCCCACTTCAATTCCTCCAGCTTCAACTTAACCCTATTCTGGCTAATACTATCAATCTGCGCCCCATTGTCAACACTATCGCGACCTAAATTCTCGCCGCTTTGATTTCCCAACATCTGATTCTTCAAATCTTCGGAAATAGAGTCAACCGAGGCGGCGGAGGGGGGAGAAGAACTTCCGTCCATTGAAACGACGGCGGAGAACTGGCGCCGCTTCTGCGAATACGAGGGTTTGGAGGGGCGGAAACGGAACTTGGGTCGGCAAAAGGATCGGAGGGAGAAGGCGGTTGTGGCGGTGAGGGAAGAGGAGGTGTGAGAGAGTGTTGCTGAAATCTGGGAAAACATTTTTTTTCTTTGATTTTTAATTACAATGTATACTTTTTTTTGTTTGACACAATTTTTTCCCCAATTTCTCTTTCTATAATTCTACTGTATATAATGTAATACATATATATCACATATACATATATATCCAAATACTATAGAGATATTTTATTTGGTTATTTAACCATTTTTGGGGCATAAAATTTAAGGGATAATTAGCAAGACCCCCCATCTAGGAAAATGAGTTAAGAAAACACCCTCTCTTAAAAATAATTAGAGAAACCCCCCTAGGTAATTTTTAACCCAATTTATATTTTCTTAATTCCAAAAACACCCTCACTTTTATAAAAGCCTTTTTGTTCACGTTTCACGCCTCTGTTCAAACCCCTGTTTTTTTTTGTGCTTTGGTTATCACTGTGTCAACGGCGACTGACGTGGAGACGTGGAACGGGGACTGAGGTGGCGACGTGGCGGCGGCGACGGCGACGGAGATTGAAACAGACGAGGAAGTTAATTGCACATACGGCGACGGACATTGAAACATACGGTTCGTTTTTTTGCTACTGATTTTCGAAAATAGTTTTTTGTCGATTTTGTAATGTGTTTTAGGGTTAAAATGATCACGTTCGTTTCGATTTTTCAATTTTGTTGTTGTTATTGCTTGTTACGTATATGTTTTCGCCCGTAGTGTGGTTTTGATGATCCGATCCTAATTTCCAGTCGTTTTTGTGCTAAAAGTCGATGTAAACAGAGCCTCTGTTTGTTCATATGCGTAATTATGTTAAACTGGTCCGTTTTTTGTAGCTTCTATGTGTAAACAGAGAGAGCTTGATCTGTTTTGCTATGTAATTGCATAGTCGTTTTAATATGCGCACAGTCGATTTACTGTGTTTCTTTACTGTACAGATGTATGTCTCACACAGAATTTTGTTGAGGTTTGGATGCTTAATTGCAATTAAAAGGTGTTCGGAATCTTTGAATTTAAAAGAGCTGGTGGAATTTGTCATTCTTAAATGGAAACAGCTGAAAAAATGTAATATTACGTTAACGTATATCCTTGCGGATTACGGCGAGTGTATTCTGTCGGACGATGATGACATGGTTTCGATGTTTGATATGATGAAATTGTTGTCATTAGAGTGTATTGAGGTTATTGTGAAAGAGAATAATCGGTTTCTGGTGGGCGCAAATCCTTCATGTGTTGACCATGTTCAATTACCCGTAACACAGTACAATAGGAGTGTGGTTGTGAATGAGATGAATGTTGAGGGAGTCGTTGACACTTCGGTTGGTAAGAAATTGTTGAGTGCTGAGTGGGTTCATTTGATTAAAGAGGTAGGACAAGTTTTTTTGGGTGGAGTTGATGAATTTAGAAAATGCTTGATTAAGTTTTCGGTTGAGATGGGATTTGAGTTTGCGTATGTGAAGAACGAGTCGTACAGAGTGACTGCTGAATGTAGATTTAAACATGAGGCTCAGTGTTCGTGGAGGATTCATGCTTCTATTTCTAAATCGAATGGTTCTTGTTACATTCGTAAGTACAACAAAGAGCATCAATGTGGCATGTTTTTTGGTACTGTAAGTAGGAGGAGAATGACGTCGCGTGTCATAATTGATTTGATAGAAGGTGATATCAGGGCAATGCCAGGTATTACGCCCCGTGAGGTTCAAAAACAGGTGAAGGAAAAATTTGGCGTTGAGATTAGTTATTTTGTTGCGTGGAAATCTACTGATGCGGGTCGAAATAGGATTTTCGGGGACCACAACAGCTCGTATGCATACCTGCCGTCATATTTTGCTGAAGCTGAGAGGACGAACCCCGGAAGCATATTCAATTTGGATATTGATGAGTCCAAGCGAATTTTTCGCCGATGTTTTTTTGCCTTTGCAGCTTGCTTGGTAGGATTCAAGTCATGCCGCCCCGTGGTGATGCTTGATGGGACTTTTTTGAAGGGTAAGCACAAGGGGATCCTGTTGAGTGCTATTGGGAAAGACGGTGATGAAGGTAAACTGTGAACATGCAATATTAATGCACAGTCGAATAGTATATGCATAGTCGATTAATGTTTTCTGTTTTTTTTTTTTTTTTTTTTTGGTAGGTCTGTTTCCTATTGCTTTTGGAATTGTAAGTGAATAAACTGATTGTAACTGGTCTTGGTTTTTGAACCAATTTCGAGATGTTGTTGGGACTGACCGGTCGTTTATTTTTGTTTCTGATCGTAACCATGGGATTCTTGAAGGAGTTAGGCAAATTTTTCCAGATGCTTTACACGGCTACTGTTACAAACATTTGACTCGTAATTTGCAGCACAGGTTCAGGGGTGTTGCTCCAAACTTTCGTGACGCGGTACTGGCACAGTTTGCAAATTGTGCTTATGCGGTTACGAATGAAGATTTTGCCCGCTGTATTCAGAAGTTGAGAGCTACTGGTGGCAAGAAAGTGTGCAATTTTTTAGATGGTATTCCAAAGGAGAAGTGGGCAAATGCACATTTTGAGGGTCTGAGGTATGGTCAAATGACATCGAATGGGTGTGAGTCGTGGAATTCTCAGGTAGGCGATGAACGGTACCTGCCTATTACTAGCTTGATTGACGGGATTAGAATGTTGTTGATGGAGCAACTTAGTGATCGATTGGGGGATGGAAATAGGTGGACAACTGTGCTGACCGAGTCCGTTGACAAAAAAATGAGACAGCTAGTTGATAAAGGGAGGACATGGGAACGTAAAAAGTCGTCGGAAACTGTGTATGAAGTTTTATCGACGCCGAATGCTGTTGTGGATCTGCGAGAGAGAGTGTGTTCGTGTAAGCTTTGGCAAATCAACGGGCTTCCATGTGCACACGCTGCTGTTGTGATTTTCTTAGAAATAGGTGGTGGTTACGAATATATTGATAAATGGTTTCATAGATCAACTTTTGTCCAAAGTTATTCTGGTTCAGTTGTGCCGTTTGTTAGACTGGATAATGACATTGCAGATAGTGACATTGGGCCACCTGAGTATCATCCATCACGTGGCAGGCCTAAACGGAAGAGGATCCCTTCTAATGGGGAGTTTACATCTCGGAAAATGAGATGCAGCCATTGCAAAGAAGTTGGGAATCATAACAAGAAAACATGCCGGAAATGATTTTATTATTCTTGAACTTTATGATGTTTTCACAATTTTTATGATGTTTTTCCACAAAATACAGTGGGGTTTTATTCTGTTATTGAACTGCATAGTCGATTAGTGAAACAATAATAGTCGATTAATGAAACCATATATGGGTTCATAGTTTTAAGATTCTTTTAGCAGTTTGTGTTCTTTTTGAACTTGTGTTTTTATTGTGGTTTTATACAGTGGGACAAAATGTTTTTTTATTGTGGTTTTAGATTTTTTTCACAAGGGAGCAAAATGGTGTCAGCAGGGGACAATTTTTATTCTGTTTTTTGTACTACGTAGTCGATTAGTGAAACCTGATAGTCGAATAGTGAAACATTATATGTGGTTCACAGTTTTAAACATTATATGGGTTTTATGATTGTGTTTTTGTGAACTTGTGTGTATTGTTTTTTTAGTGTTATAAATGGGGACAAAATGTTTTCAGTGATACATAAATTTCAATACATAAATTCATGAATCCTACATGTTTCTGAATAGTTAAACAAGGATAGTCGAATAGTCGAATAGTTAAACAAGGATAGTCGATTAATAAATCCTACATGTTCTGAATATAAGAAAGAATATTAGACACTACTAGTTTTTTTTCAACAAATCATAAATTTCAATAAGCTCTCAAGCATTCCTTGCTGGTTTGGTGTAGTATTTGTCTCCACCATACTTTAAGAATGTGTCCACGATGCCCCCACGCAGCTTTGGTATTTCTTTCTTCATGTCCTTGGGGGTGTCGAGTGGATGTTGTAAGAAAAGTTGCTTGATCAGGTACAAGACAAAGAGGCCACAGTCTCTTCCATTATTTTGCTGCGGGGAGGATATCACGTCAACAACAGGCATGTCAAAGTTGACGTCTATGTTGTACTTTGCAGCTGACAACTTCATTGCTTCCTTCTGTTATAAGCAACATGAAATTTAGAGTTAATTGTAAAGTATCAATTAATTTTTTTGCTTTTTAAAATATTATGTTTTGTTTTGCTAACCATGTCTAATGCGTCGATAAAATATTTGTCGGAAGTGGAATCCATCTCATCATTCTTCCTTCTCGGACGCAACGAGTTGTAGTAACTCCATGTTTCTTGTAGTCTGTCGAAAACAAGCAGAGTGAAGTGGTTGGCCACCTTGTTTGGATTTGTACCTGAATGCAACGGGAATATAATGTATCTGTGATCGTCCAAGTTCGGGGGTAGCTCAAACGTTCTGTCCGGTCTGTTTGGGTGCCTAATGTCATTCTGTGAAACAATATTTATATATATATATACATATATTAGTGTTTTGCGACCAAACATAATGTGATTTTTTTTTATTAGTTTGCGATTCAACTGTCTTACCAGAAGCAAACATGGGAAAACATAGCTTTCCCCACTCAAGTCAGGATGGGCTCCACGTTTGAATTTGCCGTTTGCGTGCTCAATCATCAAAATCTCACAGAAGGAGTCTAACGGCTTTTTTTTCATGAAAAGATAACAGAGCAATTAATATTATATTGCATTTATTAGAATAATTCTTTATAATTTAACTTACTGCGCTGTAGATCATTTCATTCCTTATGATGGTGAACAAGTCTTCAATCTGCACAATTTTTTTGCCATCTGCACTCCTCCAGTACAGCCGTCTGTACAAAAAACAAGTAGATTTTTAATTGACTATGGCTTATAAGTGATAGTCGATTAATATTCATATAACACAGTCGATTAATACAAAGAGTTACTTACCCCATTTTATCCCCAGCGGTGGTTGCTATGAAATTGAGCAGTTGCTGGCCAGTCTCTAACATCTGCTTGTAAGCTGTGTAATTCTTGTATGTTTTTGCAACTTTCGAAACTGTTCTAGGTGAGACGGTGGCTTTTTTTGATCGTGTGCGCCCAGCGACAACGGATTTGGGTTCAATTTCTTCCATAAACTCGTTCACGGCATCATCAAACTGATCGTCATCTTCTTCAGCGGGGTTTTTGTTAAGTGTATATTTTTATACTTTATCGTACCTTTTTATTTGAGCTTTTGGTGTGATTTAACGATAATTGGTGGTTAAAAAGTTGATTTATTGCATTTTAGGTATAAATTGAAGAATTGGAAAAGTTTGGGGTCAAAACTGCAAATTTGAAGAAAATATGGGCCAAAAGTGAAATAATCAAAAATATGCTGAAAATTGGCTGAAAACAGGCCCGCACGGCCGTGCCAAAATTAGCCTATTTTTGGCACGGCCGTGCCAAATGCTGAATTTGGGCAGAAGGTTTGGCGATTCTCGCGCGGCCGTGCGAGAATTGCACTGATTTTCGCGCGGCCGTGCCAACACCCGCGGGAGACAATTTTGGACTTTTAATCACACAAGGAAACCTAAAATCATCTACCAAGTTGGGACATCTATTTAAGCCCAAACCAAGCACGAATCAAAGAACTTTGGACACAACCTTGGAGCGAGAGAACGAAGAATCGAAGACGAAGAATTGACAAATCTTCATCACAATTCTTATTTCATCTATCTTTTCTTAATCTATTTCTTTTTATGTTTTTATGATGTTTTTCGTAGAGAACATGCGTAGCTAAGTTTTTAATCTAGGATTTTGTTGGAACCCTATGTAGGGATTGCGAACCCTTTTTCTTGAGATTATGCAATTATGATTTTATGATTATTTCTTCTACTTGTTATGATTGTTAGTGCATGAACTTGATCAATTTATGTGCTTTATCTGTGATTATTGGGATTGACTCGACAGAGCTATTTTGATAATTAGACGGTAAGTAGAAGAGCCTTCGAGTAGTTTTCACCGGTTGAGTGTGTCAATTGCATGTGGTGTCGTAGACATACAGATATCACCTTAGGTAGCCATTTACGAGACTTGTTAGTTAATGCTTTATTCATAATTGGTTTGCATAGACATATAGTGAATCGTTTATGAATAATAGACTCATAATACACGCGACAGCGGGTTATGAGTAATTTAGTGTCTCGGGTTAATAATCATGAATCATATATTTCATAATTGAGGGGTTTTGGGTGAGCAATTCTTGCATAGGGGGAAGATAAATCCTAGGTCCGTTTTAATTGATATTTTCCCGTGTTATTTGCTTTCTTAATTAGTTTAGTTGTTTAATTGATTTAATTTGACAAACTTGCGTAGGCTGGATAAAAATCATAATTGTTAGAATTTGGTACTTATGATTAGGTAATTTGCGTATTCCCTGTGGGATCGACATCCGACTCTCACGAGTCCACTTTATTACTTGTTTGCGATACGTGCACTTGCGTGTTGGTATTTAGCACCCAACAAGTTTTTGGCGCCGTTGCCGGGGAATACGGCTAAATTATTTATTTATCATAATATCAAATTTGAGCAATTTTTTTTTACTTCAGCCATTTAATTTTAATTTTGATTTTTTTTTTTAATTTTTTTTTTTGTTTTTGTTTTTGTTACATGTCTGGTTACAATATTGGGGCACGTCAAACAGGATATGAATGGCTTTCATCTGACGAATACCTCCAAAACACCTATGATATGCCTCCGCTTTGTTCCGCATGTGGTGGAAATCATTATTCCGATCAATGTTGGGGATCACCAAAAGCGACAAATTTCGTCGAAATTACCAACATAAGTTATTGGAACACTTACACCAACACATACGAGCAAAGTTTTCAAGACCAAGATTTGAACGAGTTTCAACATAGAGAGCCACAATTTGATGATCTTCAAAATTATTATCCATTGCAGCAACAAACCACTAATGACCAACCTGATTTGGCATCCATCATTGGCGAATTCATGAAGTCCACTCAAGCATCATTTCGAAACATTGAGAATACAATTGGAAGAGATGACACTCAAATTAAAATCTGAGTCGCTTGAAAATATTCCAGACGAAATCGGCAATGGTTATATCAAAGAAAATTTGGGTGAAGTCTGCGGTGAGAAACAATTTCCATGTCCAGAAAATAGTGTCGATATGCGAGAAATAGAAATTACGAAGACACTTGAACATGATGAATCTGAGAAGGCAATCGAGCTAAACCACGAAGATACCTCAGAACAAGAGAAGAAGGAGATGGATGTAATGATTGAAGATATTCTAGTTGTGGACCATGTCGTTGATCTAAATGTGGATTTGAAGACATCAATAGTGGTCGATGAGAAAACTAATGTGTTTGAGGTGGAGGTTATACGTAGACTGGAGATTTTTGTATACCGATTTGAGGGAGCGGCCGATGAACATCCTATCTTGGCTTCGTACCGATTGATTACCACAAAAAAGGACTACAAGCTAACGTGTATCGTAACATATTGCAATGCTATCCATGCCTTGGTGGAAATTGAAGTGATAGAGCTCATGGGTGGATGCGCAATCTACAAGGCTTTGGATTGGACATAACAATTTCAAGAAGGAAAGTCTGGCTGAAGACTTAAAACTTAGCGCTTCTCGGGAGGCAACCCGAGCATTTATCGACTTTCGTATTTTTCTTTGTTTTTATTTTTCTTAGTATTTGTGCATGCGCAAACTAATAATTTAATCTTGTTATAATTTTCAGATCAAAAATCAAACACTATGGGATCGGACGTTAAAGGTCGAGCAAACGAACATCAAAGAGTGCATCCCTTGGAAGGACCTTCGACTAATCAGGTGTATTCTATCCTTGAACTTCGTGTTAATTACATTGAGGGCAATGTAAATTTTAAGTTTGGGGGTGGTAAATTACTTGTTTTTATGGGCTTTAATTTTTTAGTTTGCATGCCTTAGGATTTTTTTCTTATTATTTTAGTTGTTTTAGTTTATTTATTGCTTTAAAAAAAAAATGTGTTTGAGATAAATGCTTCGATGAATCATGATGATGAAAGATGGTTGATGTGTAATGATGAAATTTCTTGCTTTATCTTGATTGTGATTGAATTTTGGTGAGTTTTTGATTCAAAGTGTCGTAAGAAGGAGTCATTGTTAGGAATCTCGAATTATGCGTTGCTTTGGTTGAAAGTTTTGTGTTTTAAAATTTGAGTTAATTTATGTTATATCATATGCTATTCGGTTTTAGAACTTGTCTTATGAATTTACAAAGTGAAATATTAAATTGTTGAGCAATTTGGGAAGTGATTTGGGCCATCTTTGAACCGTTTGAGCCTTTCAAGCCTACCTTTAAATTTTTATCATTCGAACCTTGATTGAGCCTTGGAGAAACGGTGTTCTTTCTTTTAACCAATGTGTATAAGGTAGAATAAGTGGAGATTTTTGAAAAATTAAGGTCGAAATTTTTTTATAAGGTCCTTCTTCTTCTTTGAAAAAAAAAAATAAAAAAGAAAAAAAAAAGAAAAAATAAATAAATAAATAAAAAAAATAATAAAAAAGAGAAAGAAAAAGAAGAAGAAGAGACTAGAAGGGGAAGTAAGGACTAGTTGTTGAATTGTTTTGAAAGCTCGATCCATTGTCTTAAGAGCAAAAGTGGAGACTTTTGAACTCTTAAGAATCGAGTTAATTAAAGTCCGTAGAGGTGAATTCATTGTTTCAAACGCCTATCTTTCAAAATTTGGCGTAAAAAAACACCTCAATTCAAGAAGTATAGCCACCTATACCCATATCTCCTACCTCGAACCAAAAAGCCCAACATTTGAAAGCAAAAAAGTCCCAATGATCCCAATAGCTCAATTATTTGATACTAGCCGAGTAAAGAAATTTGGTGAGTATTTGGAGTTGAATATTAATATGTAAGTATAAATTTTCTCAATTTTTAATGTACAAATATGGGATACTTGAAGCGATAGCATAGTTTGTGGTTTTTAGCAATGGTGAGTGTATACATATCTTTGAATTACGAGCTTGTAAATTTTTGAGAATTTTCATGATAATTGCAAGTTCTGAAAAAAATGAAAGTTGACCATTAATCTATATGATGAGAGGCATTTGTTGAGAGTGTTGCTGTGAAAGTTGCTAGTTTTTGCTTGAGGACAACCAAAAGATCAAGTTTGGGGGTGTGTTAAGTGTATATTTTTATACTTTATCGTACCTTTTTATTTGAGCTTTTGGTGTGATTTAACGATAATTGGTGGTTAAAAAGTTGATTTATTGCATTTTAGGTATAAATTGAAGAATTGGAAAAGTTTGGGGTCAAAACTGCAAATTTGGAGAAAATATGGGCCAAAAGTGAAATAATCAAAAATATGCTGAAAATTGGCTGAAAACAGGCCCGCACGGCAGTGCCAAAATTAGCCTATTTTTGGCACGGCCGTGCCAAATGCTGAATTTGGGCAGAAGGTTTGGCGATTCTCGCGCGGCCGTGCGAGAATTGCACTGATTTTCGCGCGGCCGTGCCAACACCCGCGGGAGACAATTTTGGACTTTTAATCACATAAGGAAACCTAAAATCATCTACCAAGTTGGGACATCTATTTAAGCCCAAACCAAGCACGAATCAAAGAACTTTGGACACAACCTTGGAGCGAGAGGAGCGAGGGAACGAAGAATCGAAGACGAAGAATTGACAAATCTTCATCACAATTCTTCTTTCATCTATCTTTTCTTAATCTATTTCTTTTTATGTTTTTATGATGTTTTTCGTAGAGAACATGCGTAGCTAAGTTTTTAATCTAGGATTTTGTTGGAACCCTATGTAGGGATTGCGAACCCTTTTTCTTGAGATTATGCAATTATGATTTTATGATTATTTCTTCTACTTGTTATGATTGTTAGTGCATGAACTTGATCAATTTATGTGCTTTATCTGTGATTATTGGGATTGACTCGACAGAGCTATTTTGATAATTAGACGGTAAGTAGAAGAGCCTTCGAGTAGTTTTCACCGGATGAGTGTGTCAATTGCATGTAGTGTCGTAGACATACAGATATCACCTTAGGTAGCCATTTACGAGACTTGTTAGTTAATGCTTTATTCATAATTGGTTTGCATAGACATATAGTGAATCGTTTATGAATAATAGACTCATAATACACGCGACAGCGGGTTATGAGTAATTTAGTG
The DNA here is from genome assembly GCF_000504015.1 of Erythranthe guttata. The sequence goes on along the minus strand of NW_012195002.1, from coordinate 892,018 downwards.
TCTCGGGTTAATAATCATGAATCATATATTTCATAATTGAGGGGTTTTGGGTGAGCAATTCTTGCATAGGGGGAAGATAAAATCCTAGGTCCGTTTTAATTGATATTTTCCCGTGTTATTTGCTTTCTTAATTAGTTTAGTTGTTTAATTGATTTAATTTGACAAACTTGCGTAGGCTGGATAAAAATCATAATTGTTAGAATTTGGTACTTAGGATTAGGTAATTTGCGTATTCCCTGTGGGATCGACATTCGACTCTCACGAGTCCACTTTATTACTTGTTTGCGATACGTGCAGTTGCGTGTTGGTATTTAGCACCCAACAGTTTTGCTGCGGTGGTCTAGATTGTAAGGCAGTTGTGAGTTCATTTATTATTTGTTCTTGGTCTTGAACTTTGCTCCGGAGTTTAGCCTCGTTCTGCTTGTACAATTCCACTGATGTCATTAGATCAATCATCCCGAGGTCCTTTTCATCCATGGCAGTTAGTGGCAACTGCGAGAATTCTTCTCCATGGGTTGATTCTGGTCCCGTCTGAGTGGGAGAAAGGAGCGTGAACGATGGACAGTCATCCATTCGGGGGCTGCCATCTGGTGTATGGATGGTGTCGGTTCGGCTCGGTTTTTCTTTCTCTTCCATTTGAGCACGGAGATCGTTGTTAGACTGTTGTAACTCTTGATGCTGCTCTTTGAGGGTCTTCATATTGGCCTTGAGTTCATCCATTTGTTCGTTCAGCACCGCATTTGTTGCACCAAGAAGATCGTTGTCAGTTTTCAATTGGTAGTTCTCTGCCAATAAATCAATGGTTTTTACGATCTCATCCGTGAGTTGATCTTGCGTCTGTTGCAGCGTTGCTGCCGATGATGTTGGACTCAGTTTTTCCACCTCTGTTTTTCTTGCTAGCTGCTCATTGAGTATGTTGTTTTTTGCTTCCAAGTCTTCCGTCATTTTCTGGAACTGTAGCGCGGTCACAGTCATTGCAGCAAGGTCCGCGGACAGCTTGACGTTTTGCGCCTCCTTCTCCTTCAACTTTTTCATGAAGTTATCTGGAATCCTGTTTATCAATGCAGCAAGTGGTGTGTCTTCATCTAACATTTGATCCGATTCTGCATCCCTCTTGCGTTTGCCAATACGACTGTCAGCATTGCCCGCCTTGTCTTCCGTGTCTTCTTCCAAATCATAATCGACGTGCTCTTGATCCTGCATTGTATAGATTTGTGACTCTCTTTCCCTTATGATGAGCTCATGGTCGTCAATATCGGCGTCAAGTATGTCCCTGATAGCTAAGTTCTCAAGTTTATTGCCGAGGGTTGGGAGATGCCATTTTCGGAACCTTGGGAATGCATTTGGTTGTAAAGGCTCAATCAGTTTAATCCTCTCACAAATCCAGAACTACAAAAAGAAAGATTATATTAGTAAATATCTTAATCAGCTATTTTATAAACAATTTACATAGTCGGCTAAATGCAAATGTGTAATTTTTCGTACCTGTAACAGTGTGGTGCATCCCTTAACTTGCGTTACTTTTTCTTTATTTTGGACATAGTCAATAAGGAAATCAACTATGCACTCCCCCCAATTGTAAACCGCCATTGCATCGATGTCTTCGCATAAATGGAAGATCCACCAATTAACGAGCTCGCCAGCTGTCGCAAAGAAGCATGTTGCGAGGACGTGCAGGATGACCATGCGTACAACATCTTCAATGTCTTCATGTTCGGTGCTCCGAAGATACTTGAGGAGTTCAATCTTCACGTTGTACAAGTTTAGCCTGTCGTGATCATGGAATTTACGCACAGCAAGTCCAAAATCTGGTTTTGCGGCTCGTTTGGTAATGATGTTTGTTGCGCCAGATTTGATTCCGAATATTAAATCGCATTCATTTGGCGTAATAATCAACTTTTTACCCCCAATTACGAATGCTTTTTTTGCCTTGTCGTACAACAGCAGTAGTTTTGCAACCCCCTTCTGCGTGCATGTGACTTGGTGTAACGATACCTTCTTGAGGGCAAATGGCAAGATGAGGCGGTAGAAAGGGGTGCGCTTAAGGCAATCGAGATGCTCCTTTCGGAGATCGATACCTTTGAAGAAGTCTACCGTTGATTGCAGACTTGAACGGTACTGCCTCGTCCAAGAGCCCTCCTTGAGTAAACGGTCTACCAATAAATTTGCTTCATCTGCAAACAAAAAATGATGTTGTTAGAATATCAGATAACAGAAGAGTTGTCAATATAAAATTTAAGTCGTATATCAAATTACACTAATCTACTATGATATAGGTGTAGTCTGCTCAGCACATATACATCAATATGTCTTCTAGCAAGCTAGTTAATCGACTATACAAATAACACACTAATCGACTATGATATAATCATAGTTTTATCAGCACACATACTTCAATCGTAGCTTATGACTAGACGGCTAGTAAATCAACTATACACAGCACACACCAATCGACTATTATATAACCTCGTTATTATCAGCATACAGCCAGGCAAATCACACACTAATCGACTATCAACATTTTCAAATTTTTAAGGGGGTTTCTTACCAGCATCAAGTTCCCGTATATCTCTTTTAGCTTTCTTCTTACTTTCGCCTGTATAAAAAGAGAAAAAATGGCGTCATGGACAGCAAATTTAGGTTAAATAGTTGAATAAAATGTAGAAGCCTGATAATCACTTACGGCTTGATTTTCCTTTAGTCGTCATTCTCTTTTTTTGTTTCGATTTTTTGTTTCGCGTTGATGCAGATGCGGGAGCCGGAACCCTAATCGACTCCAGAGACGTCGTTTCAAGGAAATGGTGATCGGAGAAGGCGACTACGACGAAGGGAGAAAGCGTGGGGCAGGGCGGTTCTTGGGGGAGAGGAGACGGGGGTTCTTCGCAGTACTATGGTTGCGGAACCCTGGGTAGTCGACAGCGGCGGCGTTGTTCCTGGTTATATCGAAGCCGGAACTCTAATCGGTTGCAGAGACGTCATTTTCCTTGAAATGGCGGTGGGAGAAGACGATTACGGCGGAGGGAGGTAGCGTACGGTGGGGGCAGTTTCTGGGGGAGGAAGACAGGGGAGGGTTTGTTTTTGCAGTTTTCTGATTTTTGATTTTTTCACGTTTTTGCAGGAGCGGGAGATAGGGTAATGAGGTTCCAGGGGCAAAATTGGATAATAGGTGGCTAAAATTGGGACATAGGCTTTTCTCAAATGGTCTAAAATATTTTGGGCCTACCTCTATTAAAAAAAGTAATGGGGGGTTATGTCAAAGAGCCCCAAAATTTAAAGTGGACCATCTAAGTTTCCTTTTTTTTATTATTATTATAAGTTAATTATAAATAATGATCTAAAATTTATTTATTAAATTTTATTATTATATATTATAATTTCATTGTTACTAATAATAGAAAAGTTCGTGAGCTGAAAAACAGCTTCGAGCTCGAACTATTATCCAGTCGGTTCATTGACTCACGAAGTCGGTTCGGATCATTTACATTACATACAACCACTAGTATGTCATGAATGGTGTAATGAAGTTTAGTGTCAATTTAAGACCATGGGTTTGTCGAAGATTACTATCAATTGATATAAATACAGTGCCAATTTCGAACAATTTTCAGAAGTCCAATCACTATCGTGTTTTTTGAAATAATGATTTAATTTCTAAAATCAATTTAAAGGACTACAAATTTGATGCTTCGACTATTCACAAAATTGAATTTAAAAATGGTCAAAATCCCATTTAAATTCAATACAGTACTTGTAAGACTGAAATATTATTTAGCACCTCCCAAATTAAGAGAAACTTCAATATATACTACACTATTCGAAAAATAATGTAATGTATTTAGTAAGTCATTAAAAATGCAAATAGCAATTAATAATAATAACAAACTGCCAGCATATATGCAGTAGGAATTCTTATACACCGAATGTTTGGTAACCGTAGATTTGCACATAAACACACACACAATTATGTATGTGTGCTTAATTATATGGATGGTTATTTAACCTCATTTACGGTTAACAAGCATTCGGTGTAGTATATAACTCCGCGGGGGTTTATCCATCAATACACATGAATACTAGCTAGATCAACCTAATTCATTTCAATTCATGCATGCACGTTTACAGGAAAATAAATATAATTCAGTTAAACATAGATTGGGCAACCCCATTGATTGTACTTAACAAAATTAAAACAGGTTTAATTTAGCAAGTTTCAGACCAAAACAAAAGAACAAATCTTTTACAACTCAGTACACCACACCATAAGCACAAAATTAACCTAAAAAACATTATAAAATCCAACTCTAGCATATTGCATATATGCATGCATGCTAGATCTTCTTCTCACAATTATAACTCTTTTCTTTCTCATGCTTCATTATCACCGTCTGCAGTACTCTTCTTCACGATTACACTGTCTTCTTCTTTCTGCGCCATAGCTTTAAATCCCGGACAGCTGTAACTAGGGTCGTCTTTCGGTATCTTCTTCTTCTGAGTTTTGTTTCTCGCCTTCGACTTGCTTGGCCGCCTTGACGGGTTATTTGGAGCCTCGAGAGCCAACACGACAATTCGGTGTTTGGCTTCTGCATTCGGAGGCGGCGCCGCACTTTGGTCAGTACTTTCAACACGATCTTGCAAATCCATACGTTGTAGCTTCACCTCCATGTGTTCTCTTGCTTCCTGCAATTGCAATCAAATACCAAAAATCAAATATTAATTCTTTCAAATTTATATATAATTCACACAAATGCATCATATAAGGATATATATATCTTAATATATAGGCAACAAATGTAATTGTCTAATTGATGCATCCATTTTCAAAGATGATTTTTGGTTTTCAAGTTATACAATTGGTTAATAAGAAAGGGTTTTTTTTTTTTTTTTTTTTGTTGAAAATACTATTCACGCACATGATTTTAACGAGAGAAAAATCGGTCTCTATGTTTTTTTTTTCTATTCTCTATATGTTCTTCAATTCCGGAAGAGATTAAAGAGTTTTTTTCCTCGATTTAATCTTGGAATTGAATTTTAACTTAAAATTAGAATTCACTTAGATATGCCCACTATAATAATTAAGAAGATTATCAATCCGGGGTATATAGTAGAAGATCAATGATTTTGGAGTTATGTTGTCAACGTGTTTCATGACCGTGTTTCGTCGCGTTCATCGTTTCCGAATCCGACAATACGATATCTTACATTTGAGAATTAGCACACAATGTTAGGATCATATCTAAATCCTTGTGGAAGTCTAGATTTAATGTTCACATTAATTTTAGGATTAACACGTGTTCAGAAAATTTAAATATAAATCCATTGCGAATTTATCATGATCACTAGAGAATGGGATCCGGTTCCCATGACCAACAAGGCATGCAATCCCGAGACGGGTTGGGTAAAGCTCAACATGGACGATGCATTCCCGGCTTCCTTTAATGTGTGGATATTGTTAGCCACGTCATTCGAGGTCATAGACTAAGGTCATTATGATGCCCCCAAATAGTTTGCTTGTTGAGCTCACCGCGCTGGATTGGGGCCGAGACCATATTCAGAGATTGGATTTTGCAAGCGTTTTGAATCGCGTGAGCTTGATGCGCTCCTTATTGTTAAGTTGTTTTCATCCCTTGTCACCGACCATTGGATGTTACAATTTGTTCTCACCTCCACCAAACAAAGGCTTTCAACTATATATTTAGTTATGTATTTCTCATACGCATCGGGAGGGCAACTATGTCGCTGATGTCTTGGCTACTTTGGGTGCCTAGAACCAAATGGCCCCGACCTTTACACCATATTTGCTTCCCAACGAAACATTATTATATACAATCTACTCAAGATTGTATTCCCAGTATATAGTACTTTTCAAATTTGGTACCATCTCTTATGTTTCATGTGTGCTTTTTGAACTTGCAACGAGAAAAATCTTTCGCAAGTTAGCATCCCGTTAAAAAGTTGGACAATTTTGAATATTTTTTCGCGCAAATCATGTCTAATAAGTAAACAATCATCGCAATTTGTTTACTTTTTGGTGAGATTTTCAGTTAAATACATAGAAAAGATGAAAGTCGTCTCAATGCTTATTAGGCGGATATGCGATGCTCGATCAGACATTCAAATAGAATGTTACTTCTAGTGATTGAGACATGCATTGCATTTAGGTTGGTCATAGTACTCCAAAAGTGCATCAAAGGTGTGTATTATTTTCTAGGCACACTTGCAATAAGAGGTGAAGAAGGCGCAACATCGTCTACCATGTCCAAAAATATGTTTATTTGCAGCGCAATATTCATCCATTGACTTGATCATTCACGAGAGTTTACAATAAAACAAAATCTTAGAGATGCAATAGACAAATGGAGAATCCCGAATAACTATCCAAGCCGCAACTCCGCCTGGCATTTTCTTTTTGGATACCTAGGCTACCTACGACGAGGAAGGGCTTACTAATTGACAAGATGCTTCGAGTGAGAAAAGGCATGCCATCTGCGACTTCATTTTTTAGATATATTATATGAGCAAATGCCCGAACCCAAATGTATTATTGTTATGTAACTTCGAGCATCCGAAGAAGCCAAGAACATCACTATGCAAGAATGCTATTGTATCATGGTAGAAGCACAAATATATCCTCAAAGAAGTTCTTTTTCATACTTGTCCAATATATTAGTAGTTTGAAATAAGACATTGGGTTCATGCATGTTCACAACTTCACATATAGTCTCGCAAAATAGGACGTGAGTTGAGTGTTCAATCGCCACTAACTACGACATATACCACTGCGATCACATTAGGGTTGTTTAGAATGCATGAGATCAATATGCACCACCACCATGCCGATTCGAAATGAGTGGATAACGACAAAAGATAATTGATGGTCACTAGATATAGATGCCGTCATCAACTTAGTGTTTGAGTCTCTATGCTTCATGAAACTTCCCAATCAACTCCAAGTATCGCGCGCATTTAGTTGGATTCTTCATTCGCGCAAGTATCAATAGATCCAAATGGACATTTCTTAAAATATACTTTGAATATAGCATGATCATGAGTTAGACTTTCCTCATACTAGTTATTATAAAATGAACTTGCATTTAAAGACTTAATTGTTTGCGAGATTCGACAATTGACTCCAAAACTAGCATTTCGTTACATTCGTCATTTATGAAAATGTCGAAAGATCGAATGATAGACATTGCATAAAAGGAATTCAACTTTATTTCTAGGCGCACTTGCAATAAGTACGGAAGAGGGTCACCCATTGTCCATCGTGCATGAAACGTCCCTTTGCATCACAGTATGCATTCAAAGGCTCGATCATTCACGAGGGTTTACAGTTCACATCAAACATCACTCTGCAAGAATAATATCGTATCATGGTTAGAAATAAAATTATATCATTAACTTCGTTTAACAATACCCTATCGTCGTGGGTATTCGAATCCCCAATGTCTCCTTCAAAGATAGATGTCCGAAACCACTGGACGAAGGGCGGCACCTTGCTCACCCACCCTCATATCGCCTTTACTTTATAGATACGTACTGAGGAAGACCAGATTCCTTTTTACCCTTTTGAATAGTTTTACTATTCAAAGTAGAATTTCGTTTCGATAAGTATATAAAGAAACGTTGATTTTCATATTTCTTTTAGTAGACCAATATGAAATTAGGTCCATATATGTTCACATGATGTCTTATAAGATATCATGTGAATTGAGTGTTCAATCGTCACTAGTCACGATTTGCATCGTGGGCTAGCTTCCATTCATGTGTGCACGCACACATTAGGCTAATTACAACACCCTTAGGCTCATTCGGAAGGAGTATGGAAAGATCATATTAGTGTTTTAAAATGAATTTGCATTCCGTGACCCAATGGTTCGTGAAATTTTACAATTGATCTTCCTATTTAATTAGTATCATACATATATATATATATATGACATGTATGAATAGATACAATCCTTCATTAAGCTATGATCCAAATACTTAACATGTTGATTAGGTAGAGACTTACCTTAGTAGCCTAGCGATTATAGGCTCCGATCCACATGCACTCGAAAACTCAACGATAAATTGCTCATGAGATTATGCATGCAATTCACTTCACGAATCACATTTTCTTGTATCCATCAATTATGCAAATTCGAGAGATCAAAGTGTAATGTATTCACAACCAATTGATCATTACTGGCTTATGCCAGTGGTGCATGGCTATGTGAAATCTAGACATTCCTATATACTTCGATATTGTTTTAGATTTTGATTGAATACGTGTGTCTACTCTTCCAATAATATCGATCAAGACAGCAGAGCGAACATTTTCATCAATCAATAGAGTTACAATCAATCTTTGAACATATATAAAATGCATGATGGGTTTCTTCTAGACTCAACGATGAACGTTTTATATTGAGAATTTGAGAGATACTACAATCAACCCATTATGTAAGGACTCGGATTATGAGTAATGAAAGAAATTTGTGCCTTTTTCGAAAAATGTCTATATTTGAGAAAGAGATGTTTAACGTAAGATTGGATTCATGTTTGAATCCCTTGAACCAAATGTTTAAATTAAAGAGTTGTTAATACATAGAATAATTATTATTTTATGACCGCTTAAATTTCTATGTATAATGCTATTTTTTTATTTTAATTAAATAAAGTTTTGTTTAATTTAGTCAAACAATTTATCAAATATTTGTGATGAAATTACAAATATATTTAATATTTTCTCATAATAAATTTATATGTGTAGTAAACTTGGATAAATATATATAGAATAATTAATTAAAATAATTAAAGTTTAACTTTCACCTATCTTAAAAAAAATATGTAGTATAAGTTTCAGTTTTGATACGTTGTTCAATCTCAAAAAAGAGACGTTGGCAAATTTATTGTTTTGAACATTTTAATCTGTATCAATTAATTAATCCCTATTTTTGTTGATTGTGTTGTCTTAATATAATCTCTCTATATATATATATGTAATAAATACAAACTTATCCAGAGTCAATGCATGCAAAATCCCAGTTGGCACACAGTAATTACAGACCTTATATGCAATTTGCAAACATTACTCAACACCATTTTGTTAATTTTCACAGACAAATTTGAATATTAATTAACTAATTAAGAAAATAATTAATTTGAATTGGGAAAATTAAATTACCTTGCTAGTAGGAAGTCCAGTCTTGGTCAAGGAAGAATCCGGAATCTTTCGAACCACCGGCTTTTCTTCCACGGCGGCCGAGATTTTTTCTGCAGGTTTTTCCGATGGTTCGCCGGAATTCGATAACGAATTGCTGCTATCTTTCGCCGCAAACTTCTTGTTCCTTTTGGATCTTGCTTTTTTAGCCCTGAAAAAAAAAATGATGATGCATGCAATGGCATATCTGTAAATAAATGGACAAATGAAATTAATTAAATTGTTAATTACTTGGCTAAACGAGCTTCAGCGTCTCCATTAAGCAGCATCCTCAACTCAGCTTGTCTGAGTTGACTGTACACCTTCGTCATCGTCTCCAGCAGAGGCTTCTCGGTAGCTTTGTCCAGCACTTCAGTGACGTCATCTTCTTCCTCATTCACTTTCTGTTTGCCGCGGTCGGCGTCATCCTCCTCGTCGTCGGTGAGTGGGCTGCGGTTGTCGATAAACCTCTTGCGAATGATGAAGTACTTCTTCTTGCAGGCAGCGGCGGAGTACGGCGGCAGAAGATAGTTGTGCTGTATGCCGGTTTTGTCCAGCTGCTTAGCCACCGCATTCCAGTCGTCGAAGCCGATGCGTTTGACGGCGTACACGAGCCATAGGTTTGCTTGAATTCCAGTGCTCATGATTTTTTTTTTCTCTTTCTTTCTCTCTCCTGGTTTTTCTTTCTTTCTTTCTCTCTCTAGATCTCTCTCTTCTGTTTGTGTCTCTAAAGAAAAAATATAGGGCTCACTCTCTCTATATATCTCTGTCTTCACAAAACTGGGTGGTGAGTGTGCACCAGCCTATTTGTTGCCATGTGTATAAATGACTCTCTCTCTCTCTCTCTCTCTCTCTCAATTTAATTCTTTTATATATCTCTCTCTCTATCTCTAGGGTTTAACTGTATCAGCAGAATATTCACCAACTTTTTTTTGGTTCTATATACACTCAGTATGGGCTCTCTCTCTCTCTCTCTCTCTCAACTACACACACCAAACTGGTTGGCTTCATATGCATAAAAAATGGGGGCTCCCTCGATCATACACCCGGTGAAAAACATCGGGTGGGTCTTCTGCTGCCACGTGTCCTTTTTTTTATTTTTCTAAAACCCCTAAAGGTAAACCCTAGCGGGGAATATATTATAAAATACAAAAAAGAGACACATGGCAGCAGAAAACCCACCCGGTGTTTTTCACCGGGTGTAGGGTGGAACAAATCAAAAATGGGGGTCTCTCTTGCTTTTTCTCTTCGTATGTGTTACCTATTTGGTTTTATATGCACAAAATGGGGCTTTGTGGTGTTGAGAAGTATTACAAGTATGAAAGATTTATATAAATTAAAATATATAATCTGGGTTCATACATGCACACAAAAATAATTATTTTTATTTTAATTAAATCAATAATTTTATTATATAGGGTTGCGAACGAGTTGGGTCGGTTGACTATCGAAATAAGGATAGACTCATCCAATAAACTGATGTTGTTAAAACTTGAGTATCGTTGTTGATCTAATCTTTGTGAGTTGGTTAACGATCGACAACCGAATAGTCGTTTCGGAATGGGTCGGTTGATTTGTATATATATATATATATTATCCGCCACCTAATTCACTTAAAATTTCTAAATTTTTTAACAATAAATATGTGCACATTATGCCTAGTTACGCACTGTCATCATAATTTATCAATTCAAAATAATTAATAGCATTTCGACAAAATATACAAATTTTAAATTCAAACAAATTTCAAATATGCACATTTTGCCATATTTATTAAAAAGTGCTCTAATTGTAGAAATTAGTAATTCCTATAAAAATGTTCTCATATTTTGAACTATAACAAAATATTCATTAATTAATATAACATTTATTTAATTTTTAATATTTAATTATAAGAAAATTGTATAATATCCTTTATCAATATAAATCTAAATAAAACATTATATTTTAAATATCTAATCGAATATATTAAACTTAGTTTCAATTTGTTCATTCATATTGAGCAAATTTTATTTTTAAACATTTGCTTTTATATTAGCATTGCAATTGATAAAAATGAAGCTCATTATACCTAAAAAATCATGATATATATAATGCAATTATATAATTTTAAATTAAAAATAAAGAAATGAACTGAAATGATATCAACTGAGTTAAAATTAATAGGTCACGGAGTAATTTTAATATTTATTCTAATTAGCTTTTAAAAATCTCAAAATCTAACATTTTCTCAAACTCTCGTAATCTATAAAATCTCTCCACGAACAATTTCCGCATGTCGTAGTGAGAGATGACGATCACACTCCATGATGTGCATATGATTATGAGGTTGAGTGTGAAGGGCTAGGTAGTGGATGGTTTTCCAAAACAGGATGAGTGTGCACATGCTCTTGTTGGATTGTTAGGAGTCGACGTAGAGGAGTTATATGCGAATTGGAACAAGGGCGGGATCAAGGTGAGCATGATCCGAGATCAGATAAAAGCTCTAGATTCATCAATATAACATATGGAAATAAACGCAAAAGTTTGATTGAATTGGGGTGCGCAAACATAACGTCGGTCATTGTATTTCCCACTTTATTTTTTCAATGCCAGCGGCAATACTCATTTTGTTGGAATTTATGCATCAATTGTTGCACAATCGCCCGCCCCCAGTTCCGTTACTTTTATCTTCGCCTACACATTGTAATTATGTCTGCTCGATCGTACGTAGTCTACGGCAACTTCTTTCTGAAATGATCCAAAATTATAATCGGTTTCGCGTGGCTTTTTGTAAAAACTCTTGTTATTTCGTACTGCTCTTGAGTCAAACGACTGGTCGAAAGTTGTCTATGCGAATAATTTATCAAATCGTGATTATGATTTTCACTTACAATTTAAATCGTCATAATCCATCAAGTCGATTATGGAGTCACCACATATGCATTCTTTGTCCCGGGATTCAATTCCATACTTCTCACACACACGTACTATCCATCGGCTCTTTTAAAATACTTTATCAAACGCATGCCACGACTAATAGCAGTTTCTTACTTTCTTTCGAAAACTTAGGTGGTGTTTGCAAATACTTTTTGAAAGTGATTATGCGGTTTTTTTTGCTCATAATCTGTTTTTAGGTGTTTGCAAAATCAACTTTTGGTTTTGCCTCTCTTAAAATAATCTGCTTTAAGCTATTTTTTAAAAGCACCCCTAACCCTGTTTTTTCAATTTTAGTTCATTTTCCGAAATATTTGCAAACACCCCCAACTTTTAGAAATAAGCACTTAAAACTAACTTAAATCACAATCACTAACTTCTGCTTTTAAATAATCATTTGCAAACACCACCTTAATATATGTCTCTCTACTATCTAACACAGGTGTAACCTCGAAGAATAATCTTCAATTATGTTGTTGTTTCATTAAAAACAAAATTCAATTTAAAAAAAAAAAAAACAAATTAGAAACCATGTTGTGTAAACCATCACAGAATAACAAAATACTTGAAACGGAAATTTTATCTTAGCTTCGTGGTTGATAAAATCGAAAAAAAAAAAAAAAAAAAACTTAACAATTTGTAGATAAAAAATGAGAGAATTTGTTATGATTTAAGGCTATGTTTGATTAGCTCGTAATGAGCTCTTAATGCTCCTAATATCTGATTCGGTCAGAGATAACCATTAAGTCCTAATGTTTTGACTGAATCGATAAGCGGGAGATGAATCCGGTCAGAGTTGTACCAAACACTCTTAATTTTCATTCAGTCAACTGAATGAAAATTAGACAAAATTATCCCCATAAATTCCGTGTCTCTTGGTTCGAGGAAGCAATTGTAGTTGATGAGGTTTTGTGTTCGGCCAGTTACATTTAAATACACAAATGAGTATGCGCTGAAGAGAGATAAAGTAGCGGTGGAGAATTTTTACTTTTTAGGTGCCAGATGTTTCAAATTTTTATTGTGAAATTTAATTTATTTCCCTTTCTTCATTTTTTAGGGATTATGGGGTTTTAATGAAAATTGTAAATTATATTGAAATTTTATTTTCGTATTTTTCAATTATAGGATTTAGATTTACAATTATTATTTTTATCCAAATAAATATATATAATATTACAAGGGTGATAATAATTATTTTTTTTATTTTAGATATTAGTGATGATTCTATTAGTGAATAAATATATGTTCAATAATTACGAGGGACAATATAGTAAAATTATATGTTATTCAGTGACTATAAATTTTCATTGTCAAACAAACTTAATTATTCAATATTCAGATTCAAACACTGATCTTAACCATTCAGTCATATATTTAGCATTCAGTGTTCAGTGCTTAATTCTGTCAAACATAGCCTAAAACTCTTTTGAAATTATCTTGGAAATTACTATATAACCTATAAATATGTTTGCGTATATATATGAAGCCCCATAAATAAATGCAATTATGTCCACTACAAAGCCCACAACTTTTTCCCTCTTTCCATATTTATACCTAATTATATTTCATGGATACTTCCAAGACAAGCTTCCCGGTTATTACATTTCAAAAGAGAGGGAAAACTTTAAAACATTCCATAAAAATCTTTCTGCCGCACACACTTCTCGATGCAAGAACAACAACCACAATTCCTTTCAAATCTCCTCTGAAATTATTAAAAACTTTCTTTCTTGAAAAATAATTTATTCTCCACACCCAGAGAGAGTGAAGTGCGAGAGAGATGGAGAGGAATTTGAAGAGGGAACGAGTGAGAGAGAATGGTGGAGATTCCAGGGTTTCTGAAGACGACGAGTTGACTCAGGAGACCGATTCCGTGTCGAAACGTAGAACCATTCGCTCAAAATACCGTTCAATCGAACACCGCATCAATGGTATTTTACATATCTTCTTCTTGATTTTCTTTTTTTTTAACCCTTAATGGAATTCTTTAATTGATTTATTGATTTTTTTTTGTGGGTTTGTTTAAAGCTGAGTACTTGTTTTCTTGATATATTATAAAATTACTGAATGCAGAGAGAAAAGATGAAATAGCAAACGTCGATTCGCAGAAGTTCATGGCCATTATGAAGGAAGTAGAAAACATACATCAACATGGTATTATTATTACTCTTCTCCCATACTCTGTTTCTGTGTGTGTGTGTGTGTGTGTGTGTGTGTGTGTGTGTGTGTGTTGGAGTGGAAATTCTTTTATTTTCATTATGATAATGGGGGATTTATTAAACTTGCTACTGCATTTTATTTGCATTTGATTTGGCTTATTTTCGAGGGTAATTAACATTTTGCCACCCGTACTTCGGCCCGTTTTGCGCTTTGCCACCTTAACAATTTTTTTTTTTCACGACCGCACCAAAATTCGCTTTTTGTTACCGATTGCATTGCTCATCACTCCTATGAAGGCAAAATTGTCTTTTCAAATTAAGCTGTTTTGATATTCTTATTGACATGTAGAAGATTTCTGCGAAGACAATACATCATAAGTTTGTACAGTTTTACGTTAGCTGTATTAACGCATAATAGTGTTTATTGTTTCAGTTCAAAAGCCGAGGGAACAGGTGGCAGACGCAGAGGCTTTTCTTGGACTGGCTAACATTTTAGTCGACTCTGTTAAATCACATACTAGTGGAAGCGTTTCTCCGGCCGAGTTTGTTTCCTCCTTGATCAAGAATTTCGGCTTCAAAAACCCCACCAAGGGTACTTCGGACAATTCACCGAATATTTCATGGCAAACTATGGGCTCTCTCGTTTCACCTATATTCCTGAATGGACCAGGCTGCACAACAATGTACGTGTTTTCGTATTTTTTTTGTATGTTTTTCGATAGTGAAAATATGTTTCTTATTTTCTTGATTTTTTTTGTTCCTCTAGGATTGGACCTATGAAGAACGAGCTTAAGCAACGGAAGTCGTCGGTTCGTGCAAAGAGATCGAGACCAACAGTTAACGCTCGACCAAACGAGGTATTATTTTCACCGTTTTTTTTATAGTAATTTGTTTCTCTATCCACGGATTCGATTTTGATCCTCCCTTCTTTTGGCAAACAGATCGAGAAAGAAGCTAAGGTGGTCGCGGAAACGGATACAAACATGCATTTGATGTTTGAGATACTAAAGAAGGAGAAAAATGTCAAAGTCGAAAATCTGATGTTGAACCGAAATTCTTTCGCTCAGACAGTTGAGAACTTATTTGCGCTGTCTTTCTTGGTAAGAGATGGCAGAGCTATAATAAATGTCGACGAGACTGGCTCTCAAGTCGTAGGTATAATAATTTTTTTCTCGACTTTTCCATTTTCGGCATCGTTCCTATCTATAATTCCATTTTTTTTTAATTCATATCGCAGTCCCAGCTAATGGTCCAAGTGCAGAAGAAATTAAGAGCGGCGTCGCTAAAACCCACCAATTCGTTTTCCGATTCGACTTTGATGATTGGAAGGTATTTTATTTGATCAATATTTAAATTTTTAGCTGCTAATAGTCATTTTGTTTTGTGGCGGTATAAATTTGGTTCTTGAAATTGAGTTAAGCACATACTAAAAAGGGTATCTTTGTAATTTGACCGCGGTTTCTTGAAATTTGCAGCTGATGAAGACTATGGTGCCCGAGGGTGACGAAAGAATGCCAAAACGGGATGCATCAACTAATGCAGATTATGCAAGGGCGAAACCGGAAACGGGAGTCGAAAGTTTTAGCCCGACCGTAGCGTTTCTAAGTGATCCGGAATTTATACCTACAGCTGTGGTTAAGAAGTTCTTGAGAAATTCTGGCCGCACGACGCAGTATTCTTGCGTAACTGATAACGGTGATTGTGGGGCCCGCAAGAATTAAAGAAAGCTGGTCTTTTGTAAGTTATGGCATGCATGTATATATAGTTTTGTGAAATTGCTTGATAATACTACAAGCAAAATTATAGCTTTTAGCTTTTTTGAATCAGCTTTTTGCTTTAGGGTTGATTAGTTATGCTACAAGATTTCTGATTTTTGGTAATATTTCTGGTCTAATTGTATTATATGTGATATTGTTTTGACAGCATTGATCAGACAAACATTTTAGATTGGTTGAAAGATGCCACTTTTAATTTGTTATTTTAGAATTAAGGGGTCTAAACATAATAAGGGCAAATTACGGTCAACCTCTGAGGTAAGATTAAATTTCAAAAAAAACCCCATTGTTTGGGTAATTACAACCACTTTCTCATTTTAAATATTTTCAATAAAATTTACGTAATTCAGTTATTACTAAATCAAATTGTATATTTGGTTCGGTAAACAATATGAAATATTGGCATACAAAAATTTCGGTTATGTTTCTTACATCCCTAAATTTACCTGAGGAGGAGTTTTTTTGTAATATAATACATAGTTGAGTTACTCAAACAGGAGGGTGATTTTTGTAATTTGATCTTAACATAGGGGGTTGGCTGTAATTTGCCCAACATAATAATTTATAAAAAAAAATGAATCGTTTTAAAAATTGGAGGAGGTTTTGTAAGAAAATACACAGTTGAGGAGGTTGTTGTAATTAACCGAAAAATATGGTTTTTTTTTTCTTTTTTTAATTTAATCTTACCTCAGGGTTAATTTAATCTTACCTCAGGGTGTTACCTAAAAATTGTGCAAACTTCTTGTAATAAAAATTAGTGGCCGAATTGAGGGGAATGAAATGCAACCAAACAATTTCCAAATAAAAAGTATTGAAAAAATCAAAGTGAAAAATGGTGACAGTGGAGCAAAAGAAGGAGCTTCATTACAGGAGTTTGTTACATTACACAACACTCTTGAAATACTTTCACTTTCTTTTCCACATTGTCATATTTACATACATATATATATATACACATCTAAATAATAAGCTTCACTTCACCTTCTTCAATAAGCTTCAAGGGTTCATCGATCACTCTTTTTTCTTATAAGCAAAAGAGAAATAGATCTAAATAATAGTAAATTTCATAAGCCGAAATTGTTTCGACAAAATTGGTTCACTCGGTCGTAAAATTTGGAGGTTTTGTTTTTATCTGTTTTTTTTTACTGTAAATGACAATAGGTTTTGCTGGCATTGAGTTCTTCCCGGAGATCCGAGTGTTTATCGAGAGGCAATCACCGACGGATACTATCCCGGCGCTCCTCCTTCAATCTCTCATCAAGTTCAGGAAAAGGTATTATTTATTTATTTAATTAATTAATTAATCCTATTATAATTTTGTAAGGACGTACATTGTGGAATTTTGATGTTACTTCTAAATATTATATATTAGATCTTGCACAAAATGTATTATTTTATTTAAATGAATATATATAATATATATGATCTATACTCTATTGAATTTTATTTGGTAAACTAAGAAAACCAAAAGTAAAATTGACTCATGCATGCAATTCAATTTTTTGGGTAAATTACAAAAATGACCCTAAACTTAGATTAAATAACGAAAATTACCCCACCTATCCGTAATTACTAAAATCCTCTCAACGCTTGTTTCAATCTTACCCCGACCCTTTCTGGTGTGATTTTTCACATAATCTTTTTGTTTAAGGGAATATTTCTACCACTACAGACATGACATTTTCTTTATGGATTGGTGGGGTGTTTCTCGTAATCAGTTCAGGGGAATTCTCGTAATTTACACCTTTTTTTTTTTTTTTATTGTCGTTCATTGGGTTTTTTCTTTTTAAATCTCTATATTTACTATACTGTCCAAAAAAGGTTCTCCTCATACTATATTGAATTCAAACCCTATTAATAACTGCCATTACAAGGGTGGTTTGAGGCTTTGAGCTCGGAGAAAAAATGTGAAAGAGAACTAAAAATGTTGTACTTGATATTAATTGATGAATGTGTGCAGTACAAATGTATTTATACTACAATTAAACCAGCCGACTTAGTAATTAAAGCTAACTAACTAATAGTACTTACAAGCTGAAAGATAACTAAACCTAACTAATTCGAGACGTGGACGACTTTTTATTACAAACTCTAATCGTGCTACGTTCTTCATTATGTTGCGTTTTTCCTTGATTTCGATTTTCTTTCGTATAATTCGATTTTCATCTTTAACGAAATCGTATTGTTATTAACATTGCAGATTAATATCACCTTAAACATGGACGCTTCACCAACGGTTGGTATTCGCAATTTTTTGCTCCCTTTAAGATAAATAGCTTTAATTTTATTGCAAAAATTAATAAGCTGTAATTACGATTTTTTTTCAGAGAGACGAAACCGCGCGTAACAAAAGTTCTACAAAGGGCATCAAGAAGAAGGCCAGAGGAGGGTGGAGTTTCGGGTTAATTTTACTAGGTATATACTAAATAAGTTCCAAGAATATCGATTTCGTTAATTGTTTTCACTACAAATTATTTATTTTTTTGGATTTATTTTTATTTTTTCGACCGAAAATCGGGTTTATGGTAGTGCAGCTAATCAAGGGCTGGCGACACTCGCGTTCTTTGGCGTTGGAGTGAACTTGGTTTTGTTCTTAACTCGAGTCCTCGGACAAGACAACGCTACCGCAGCTAACAATGTCAGCATTTGGACCGGAACCGTGTACTTGTGCTCCCTCATCGGAGCTTTCCTTAGCGATTCTTATTGGGGCCGTTATCTCACTTGCGCCATCTTTCAAGTCATCTTTGTCGCGGTAATAATTACCGAATCGTCATATGAAATGACTAAAATGCCCCTCAATAACATGATTAACTTCTTAGCACTTCGGAACATCACATGAGGGCATTTTTGTCTTTTTTTTCAGGGACTGACGCTTGTGTCCTTGTCGTCTTATATACTCTTGCTCAAGCCTAGTGGTTGTGGCGACGGCCAAAAAAAATGCCAACCGCCGAGTCCGGTCGGCTCGGGAATATTCTATTTGGCAATTTACCTAGTCGCGCTCGGCTACGGTGGCCATCAGCCGACTATAGCCACATTCGGAGCCGATCAATTTGACGAGTCAATCCCAAAGTACCAAAACGCGAAAGGGGCGTTCTTCTGCTACTTCTACTTCGCGCTCAACGTGGGGTCACTTTTCTCAAACACGATTTTGGTCTACTTTGAGGACACCGGAAAATGGACGCTAGGGTTTTGGGCTTCTACGGCCTCTGCGGTGCTTGCTCTCGTCACTTTTTTGCTCGGTTCGCCGAGGTATCGGTACCTTAAGCCGTGTGGGAACCCTATTCCGAGAGTCGCACAGGTTTTTGTGGCGGCGGTGAAGAAGAGGGGGGCGGCTCTCAAGCCGGGTGATGCGTTGTATGAGCTTCGTGGAACCGAGTCTGCGATCAAAGGGAGTCGAAAGATTTTTCATACCGATGAATTCGAGTACGCGTTTCTAATTATTTGTCACTTTAGAGTTTCAATTATTCATTTGTTCTCATTTTCCCAATTTTGCCATTAATATTCTAAATTAATGACTGTTAAGAAACTCATAATTTTATTTTATCGACAAAAAAGCTACCATGATTCAAAAATTGCCCGTAACATTGCAGGTTCGTCTTTGAGATACTACACCTGGTGAAATACACGGGGTAATTATTAACCGTTGATATAGTGAAATAACTTCCCATTAAGCACACATACACATGGGTGTGTGTGAGTGTGTGCAGATCAACAATTAATTATCACCCAATGTATTTCGCCAGGTGTAGCATCAAACAAACGGTGTTTTTGCCAATAAAATAATATGAGGTGTTTTTTGCAAACTTGATATAATAATAGGGGTATAACTGCAATAAATTACTTTTCAATTTGACTGATAGTTTTTTTTGTTCTGAAAAAATCTTTTCGTAGGTGTCTGGACAAGGCGGCGATAGTGACGGAAAAGGACGGCGGAGCGCGGAAGAATCCATGGCGGCTGTGCACCGTATCTCAGGTGGAGGAAGCAAAGTGCATAATCCGAATGATGCCGATCTGGCTCTGCACAATCATATACTCGGTGGTGTTCACCCAGATGGCGTCCCTGTTCGTCGAGCAAGGGGAGGTGATGGACACGGCCATCGGAAACTTCCACCTCCCGGCGGCGAGCATGTCGGTGTTCGACATATGCAGCGTCCTCCTCTGCACCGGAATATACCGCCAGATCCTGGTCCCACTCGCCGGCAGGCTGAGCGGCAACCCCAAGGGCCTGACGGAGCTCCAGCGGATGGGCATCGGTCTGATCATCGGAATGATGGCGATGGTCGCCGCCGGGATGACGGAGATCGCGCGGCTGAGGGGGGTCGTCCCCGGGCAGCGGTCGAGCTCCACCAGCGTGTTCTGGCAGATCCCGCAGTACGTGCTGGTCGGCGCGTCGGAGGTGTTCATGTACGTCGGGCAGCTGGAGTTCTTCAACGGGCAGGCGCCCGACGGGATCAAGAGCTTCGGAAGCTCGCTGTGCATGGCGTCGATCTCCCTCGGGAACTTCGTCAGCAGCTTGCTGATGAACATGGTCACCGGAATCACGACGAGGAACAACATGCCGGGGTGGATACCGGAGGATCTGAACGCCGGCCACATGGACAGGTTCTACTTCCTGATCGCTGCTTTGACCGCCGTTGACTTTATGATCTACCTGGGTTGCGCCAAGTGGTACAAGGGTGTGAGTTTCGTCGAGAGCGGCGGCGGCAGCTACGAAGTCGAGGTGGAGGAGGAGGAGGAAGAAGTGGAAGTGGGTGAAATTGTTAGGGATAAAAGTGTGGTTGGGCCGAGTGAGGACCGAGTGGTGAATAGAGTTTAAATTTGGGCACTTTATGTAATTAGTTCCTTCTTGTTTTTCTCTTTTTTCATGCTTTAGCCTTTATGTCTATCTCAATTTTGCTAGCAATAAAAATATCGGTAAATTTTGGTTACGTTTTTATCTCACTTTAATTTTTTCGTGTGTATTAATGTTTTCAAAAAAAAAAATCGAAAACAACTTTTCAAGTTTCTCTCTTCTTTAGATATGATGCAGCTGCTGCAGTAAAAATATTTAAAGTGTATTTTGTGTCATTTCAACTTATAAACAAAATGTTACTTTCATTCTTCAATATTATTCTCTCGAAATATATTTTTCGAGAATAAAATAAGAATAACTTTCCAAAACGTATCCGAACATTGCCATCGGATTTTTTCATTTGACTAATAATGTCAATTGACCAATTAGGCTTTCTCATATAATCAAGAACTAAGAGTAAAACTCTATATTAGTAATCTCAATGTTTTCTAGGTGAAGTTTGTCATGCATATACAAATTTAACTTGATTGCAAATTATTGGGCAAGAGTAAATATTTATACAATATACCTATCTATATAGGTGTTGTTTACGAAAGCTTTTATAAATAGATTATGAGTTTTTTTTAATAACATATAAAATACTATATAAAAATTAAATTTGGGCATTCGATAAAACAAAGTTACCAAATTCGGAATTAAAAAACCGAATACTGAAATGAATTATCGGATCAACATTCGATACATGTTAAATTTTCTACTATGCGTGGTTCGGTCGATTTAAAGAAGCATACGGTAGATCAAATTACAGAAACTTAGGAAATTCAAAACCCAATACCAAACCAAATTATCGAATAAGTATTTGGACGTACTGGCGCGGTTCGGTCGGTTAAAAAACCCAATGGGCACCCGTAAATAAATATATAAAGGGTAAATTTTACTTTCCCCCTTTACTTTGGCTCGATATCACTTTATCTCCTTATACTTCCGATTTCATCGATTTGCCCCTTGTACTTCAATTTTTTTCTCAATGAGGCCCCCGCCGTTAGTTTTCATACATTTGACCTTAACACCTTTTGATCTAAGTCTGAAAATTACAAAAAAAAAAAAAAAACCACCCCTCAGCTCCCAGTTTAATTGATCATTAAAAAAATAAAAAATAAATTGTGGTTGGCGTCGTGGACTATGTTTTCTCGTTGTTTTGAATATTTTTTATGGTTTATTTTATTTTTTAATAATTATTTAAACTGGAAGATGTGTCGTTTTTGTAATTTCAGAGCTTAAAGTACGCGGGGCAAATCCATGTAAAATATACCCATATATAAAATCGATGTAAAATATACCCGAGTCAAGGTACAAAGGGCCCGTTTGATTACCTCTTATTGACCTCTTAATGAGTAATTTCCGCTGATTCGGTCAGCATAATGATATTTAGCGTGTTTGGAGGGAATCTCTTAACTGAAAGATTTATTTCTTACTGATATTTTTTTTTATTTCTTTTACCCATAAATAACCTTGTAAATTCCAAACCCTACCATCATAAAATATATTCCTCCTACGAGTCTTTTCATCACCACTTCTCACACATCATTAAAACCCATAGAAGAACTCTGCAAGACAATTCTTCAAATTCCCGAGTAAGTTTTTTCATTTATTTATTTTATTAATTTTTTATTTTCTATTGGATAAAGCTAGGTTATGAATCTAATTTTTCCAGCTCTGTGTTTGATGCATTAGACGGTTGGTTTGCACGGAAACTGAATCAAGGTTAGGGTTTATAATTCGACATTCAAATTTGAATAGTAGTAATATGAGTGTATGTATATCAATTAGGAGTACTGAATTGCTTGTTTGGTTATGAATCGAAAATAAGAACATTGGAAAATTGAAAGGCCTACACAAAGATTTTTGTATTGATAATGTTGATTTTTGTGGTGGGTGAAATATGATTATGATGATGCTAAATACTTAGATCACCTGGGGTAGTGTAGAAAACGAACTGGGAGAGCAAAACGGATCAGTAGCTTGACAACTTGATGATCCTGAGGTACCTGCGATCATAGAACACGTGAACTAGGCCGGGGGTTGATCCGGCGGAAACCCCTCCGACGCTCAAGTTAGACGTGCTGATCATAGAAATAGTCCAGAGAATACATATAATAGTATTGCTCAGTTAATAGGACGTACCTTATGGAATGAGTTCAAATGTGTATTTATAGCTTAGTTGAGATTGTCGGGCCCAAACCTTGCTTGAAGGTGATTGGGCCTCGGTGATAGTGGTCTTCGATATTGGGTTTGTGGCCCAGTAGATAAATAATTGGTAGGCTCATTGGGTTGGGCCAATTAGGCATATCATTAGATTATTAGTCCACTTATTACATGAAAAGTAACGTACTTAATTTCACTCTTACATACTTAAGTTTCAATATTTGGAGTTGTTCTGGACATGGTTACTTATTACAGGTATTTGTGATTTAAATTTCTTTTACATTAGACTTGCATTGTCGTGTTTGTGGAAAAGTCTATTTTGAAATTCATTTATTTTGATTTGGAATTTTACAGTTCCAATTTTTGAAAATTAGATTCCGATTTTTAATTGTTTTTCGAGGGGAAGTGGAATTAAATTTTCACTTCTCAAACTATTAGAATTTTCTAAATGTGCTAAATTCAATTAGATCGGAAAATTTACATCCCTAATTATTATTGAAAAAATGTGAGAATAAAAAATCAAGGAAAAAGTTAAAACAACGTGCTTTGGTATTGTAATAACTCACATCTTTCAATTCAGTTTTAAGATTTCCAAGACACGTGTCTTCACATCAATGGCATCCGGTTATTTGCTTAAATCGGACAGTCCGTTTTTAAGTTAAACTTTATAATTATACACAAATCAATATATAATTGAGCAGGGATGTGATGTTATGTGTGGTAATATATAAGTTAATCAATCGAATAACAGAGAAGATGATAAAAAATAATAGGAATAACATACCGATGAAGATTGATTGGTTTTTGTATCCCTTTACTTTGTTTTCTAAACTCAAGTGGAATAAAGAAATATTTCTTTAGTCCAATGATCCATAAATAAAAATACGTAATTAAAGATACGATAAGCATGCAATATCTCATTACATAGCATTCATCTATTTAGCATTTAAAAAAAAATCGTACATTACAAAAACTACTCTTGAAGCTTCGACTAATTGTAAATTATCAATACCATCGTGACATTTGGTTCTATTTTTTGAATCACAACTCGTGAGGGTTAACTTTGAAGAATAAATATTAATGAATATAGGAATGGAAGAATCAGATGAAAATAATAGAGTCAGATGGAACAACAGTAAAGTAGATAAATGTTTTCTCGAAGCGTGTATCCAAGAAGTTGCTCTAAATGGTAGAGAATGAGGTAGTCTGAAGTCAGAATCTTGGACCACAATTATGAACACTTTGAAGAAAAATCATAACTTTGTGGTTTGTCAAAGACAAATGAAGAATCGATATGACTAATTAAAACAAAAGTATCAAGCTTGGTTGCCGTTAACTATGAAAACAGGCAATATTTACAATCTTGCCACCAACACTATCACATGACAAAGGAATAGTGGACAGAGTATATAAAGGTTTATTGTTTAGGTTTTTATTGTTTTATCTAACTTTTATTAGTAATTATAAGATTTTATTAAGAATTATAATTTGATACTTCAATAGAGGCTCATCCTAAGGCAAAGAGTTTAAGACTTGCACATCTACCTTATTCTGACCTTTGTAGAGCACTATTCGACGGTGCCACTACTACTGGTGTTCATTCTTGGGGACCTAGTTCCCAAGATCAAAATCCTGGTGTTACCTCATTTTCTTCGAGTAATGTCCGGAATGTGGAACAAAGAGACATAGAAGATATTTCTTATTGTGATGAAGATGGAAATTTTAGGGATACTAGCTAGAGGGACTCAGACTAATGATTTCGCCCATCGGTCTCAAGGAGAAAAGCCTAAAAAGAAGAAAAAAAAACAGTCAACCCTCGCTCGGTAATAATAATTTAATAAATAAGATGTCAGCAGCTTTGAAGTTTATGATTAAAAATAATAGTGGGCCTTCAGTTACAGATTGTATTGCTAGATTGGATGAACTTGAATGGGATACAGAAGATATCTTATATGTTTCAGCTGTTGTAATCTTTGGCAGTTGTGCATGACATAGAGAAGCTTGGATGACGCTTCCTAAGGATAATGTCGGAGTTCTGCAAGCATGGATTAAAAGAATTGGACAAAATACGGGTTTTTAATTTTAACTTGCAATGGCTTATGTATCAAATTTTGAGAATTTAGTAATATTTATTTAAGACGATGGATTTGTTTTAAGTTTCGTAAATTATTGCAAACTTTTTATGTTATTAGTTTCAATTTTAGTATAAGACTTGTTTAGTTGGTACTTTTTATAATAATAGACTTGTTTTACATTTACCTTGTGAATTAGGTTCCTTTTATGATTCGGTATTTTGCTAATGATAGTTTACATTATCAAATATTTAATGTATTGATCATTTTTTATAACAAGTCAAATATGGAAATTTACGAGATTATGATATTGATGATGATCTATTGGTACACACAAATTCGTCCGAGATATTTGATGCGCGTACCAAGAAACAGAGATAACAATTCAGCATTGTCGGGACATGCTTACACATTGGAGCTCTTGTCTGGATCAGACACACAATGTATTGAATTAATGCGCATGTCTCGTGTTGCATATATTCGTTTGAGCATGCATTTTAGACAACTAGGGTGGCTGCATGATAGTAGACATGTATCAGTAGAAGAAAAAATGGCAATGTTCTTGCAAATTATTGGGCATAATAAGCGTCTTCGCGTAGTGAAGCGTAGATTTCAACACTCTTCACAAACAGTTCATGTGTATTTTCATGAAGTGTTGAGTGCAATGATGAATATGGCAATGGACATAATAGTACCAACAACATTTGACCCGAATTCAAATATTTCGACAAGTTTTAGGAGGTTACACCGAATTTTTAAGGTAGATATTGTGTATTGTTCCATTTTTTCTATCATTGTTTAATTCTCTTCTTGTTTCTGTAACTTATTTTTCATCTAAATGTAGGGAGCAGTTGGTGCACTTGATGGAACACTAGTACATGTCGTTGTTCCAGTTTCAAAGCAAACTATGTACAGGGGTAGAGGAAAGGGTCAGTGCTATCAAAATGTTTTAGGAATATGCGACTTTAATATGATGTTTACGTTCGTTTGGGCAGGCTGGGAAGGGGTAACACATGATTCAAGAGTTTAACAGATACAGTTGCTGATCCGACAAACGGTTTTCCATGGCCTCCCGCTGGTATTACTTTAAATTCAAACTATAAATTCTAATCATTTATACGTTAAATCTGATCTTAAATTATTTTTATTATTATTACAGGTAAATATTATCTTTGTGATGCAGCATACATACATTGAACGATATTGGTTAGGAGACTATCGTCGTAGACGTGCTTTGACTAAAGAAGAAAAATTTAACCATGCTCATGCTCAACTAAGGAATGTCATTGAACGAACTTATGGAGTTCTGAAAAATAGATTTCCGATTTTAGAAAAGATGGCCCCTTTTTATTAGATGTGCAAAGAAATGTAGGGATTGCTTGTTTTGCGGTGCATAATTTTATAAGAAAAGAGCGTATTAGTGATAAATTTTTTGAGGAGCTTGATCAACCCAATATGCCTTTTGATGGTGCGAATGAGGATGGACAAGACCACGAGAATGATGGTACAACTATCGGACCATGGTGGGGGGTCGAAGACATGCAGTATATGGCTAATGTTCGCGATGAGATAGCAACTCGGTTGATGCATTGAGTGAGTGACCAATTGGAATTTATTAAATATTTGACGTTGATTTTAGCGACTTTAATCTTTTATATCAATTTTAGCGACTTTAATGTATTTCCATATTTTACTATTTTTATTTGTGAATGTTATATTTATTATTTGTTTGAATTTTATATTTTATCTATGTTAAATATTTTAAATTTTACATTTTATTAATTATGTAGATCATACTTAATTTTTTTTGTTTATTTATATTTGTTAATCAAAATTAATTAACAAATAAAATGTAGCATTAAATAAGGGTATAATGGGAAGATAACAACATTCAGACATTCAATTATCAAATGGACTTAATTGCTCAGCATTCAGCATTCAGACACAACTCTTATTCATTCAGACACGACACGTATTCAGCGTTCAGCGCTTAATCATGTCAAACGAGCCCTAAAATTTACCCATATATAAAATACTGAATTTCTTCGGGTTACCTTTAAAGATGGAAAAAGCCTAAATAAAAAGCCCAAATAAAAACTCAAAGGCCCGATCAAGCGGCCAGCTGAAAAAACATAAGGCGGTAAAACGTGGCGACTGACAGCAATCTATATATAAGTGTGCAGCGCACGTGAAATTTTTATGAACCTCATTTAAACCCCTCTTTCGTATTTCTTTATGTTTTTTCAGTTTCTAGGGTTTTATCCTTAATCTCGCATTTGATTTTTTTTTTTTTCAAGTTTCTATTTCTGTGTCGAAGCTTCCTTTTTCTCAATTAGATTCAAAACCTTTTTGCTCTATCTCTCTAGAAGCTTCTGTAGTTTTTTCTATTTTTGATTTTGAAGTAGAGAATTTCGGTAATGGAGTTTGGAGGCGCGAAGAAAAGAGGAGTACCAGAGGGCGGCTTCAACGGCAATGGCGGATTCAAGAAATCCAAGCAAGGTCATTATTTTATTGGTTGAATTTTCGTTATATACATGCTTTATGTTGGCCGAATTTTTGATTTTTTTTTTAGTATTTTCTTCTTCCCCGCATATTATTTTGCCATTGCCATCGATTCCGAGTTGTTTTGAAGTTGTATTTATGGAGTAGTGCTTTATTCTCTGTCTAAGTTGAGCTTACTGTGGTTTGGGTTTTTTGCTGCATTTTGCCCTTTGTACTTTTTCCAGTGATTTTTATGCTTGCGTAACTGTACTAGACTTGTATTTGTACTACTCAGATCTCGTAATGGAATGAAATACTCGGTAGTTCGGAATGTGAAATTTTAAATTATTAAGTGAACCTGTAAATTTACCAACTTGGTCGTAATTTGGGTCGAAGCTGTAGAGGTGTGTGCTCTTTTGTGCTTCTGAGTCTGTGCGTTTAGTTGTTTTTCGGAGTTCGTTTGGTTATTTCAAGAAAAAGGCTATTATCGTGAATTATTCATTTTGAGCTGGCTCGATTAAGTCCTTAGAGAACTCTAGCTTAATTTGTTCCGGGTCTGTTCTTGGAAATACAACGGTTATTGTCAATAGTGAGAAACGTGCGGATTCAATATACTTTTCAAGTTTGGAGATTAATTAACTTACATAAACTTTAGCTGAAGAAGATTATTAATTTTCTGTAACAGAAATGGAGTCCTTTACAACTGGTATAGGAAGCAAATTGAAGCCATGCACAAAGTTTTTCAGGTTGTTATCTTAAACCTAATCTAAAATCAATATTGCAAGTACAATTTTTTCATATACTGGTAATGGGTGTAAATTGGCATCAAATTTCGTTTTCATATTACCTTAACGAACGATAGCATTATCTGGACTAATGAATTCGGTATCTGAAGTTGTGAAACAGGTTATACTCTTCATTAATTGATTATGATGGCAATTGAATGGAAAATTGAAGAATGCAGTTTATTTGAATTAACACTTGCTTGGAGTGATGTATCAACCTACTGAATCCACAGGCTCGTTAGTGAAAGCCATAAAAAAATCAATAAGGATAATACTCTATATACTTGTTTTCACTGGTATTATGGTGCAAAAAAATTTGTGCCGTATTTCTTAATGATTAAATCAAGAAGTTAATGGAAATCTGTTGGATCAATTTTGCCCTGCAACCGTGTTTAACTTTTGTGGGTGGTATTTTTCCGGTCAGAAAATACCTTTCAGCGATGCAGTTCTTGCGTAATCATATTTTAGGAGCCTTTTGTGTTGGTATACTTTTGTTTGATTATGCGAAGGGGTGCAGAGTATTATTTGTTCTCTCGGGTTCGAATCTCCGTGTATGCTATAATATAGCTGATTATATCTCGTAGTTTAGTTTAAATACATATGATGCTATGCCATCTTTATTAGTGTTCTCTATAGCAAATATTGCATTTTGTGTGAATGTTATATTGTTTTTACGATCATGGTCACTGTTCCGGTGCCTCGGTCGCAATCCGACGAACTGCAAACTGTGCCTTGGATTTTATTGTGCAAGTCACTTTAGAATCTTGTATAGATACTAAGTAAGCTCATTATGTATTACGTTTCCTCGTTGTAAGAATTAATAAGATGTAATAACCCTGCTATGTTGTAAAAGAATCTCTGAAAGTGAAGTATGTAGGGAGAGGAAATGGTTTGGCTTTCACATATTAGAACAGAATTCTCTGATGTTATTCGTAATATGCGCATAACTTGAATTGTGCAGCTACGTTGGTGTCAACAAAGGGACTGTCACAATAACTTCCTGTAAAAGAAACCTATTTTTTCTTGAATGAACAACTTCTCGTTTTACTGGTTTGCCTAATAATACATTCTTGTTAAGATTATTATTGAATAGATTGTCCCTCAAATCCGAAGCTCCTGTTTTGTGACAAATCACTCTCTTAGCATCTTGCTTGATTTTGATTTTGTTTACGATTTGCTGTCTTATACGTGTGCTCGTTCGTTAATTTCATTCGATATGCATGCAGTACATCCGGGTGTCCATTTGGAGAGGGGTGCCACTTCTTGCACTATGTACCTGGCGGCATAAAGGCGGTCACCCAGATTCTCGGCAACAACCCAGCCCTGCCAGCCGCCAACAGAAATCCAGTAGCCCCACCACCTCAACACCCCCCATCTTTCCAAGAAAACCGCCCGCTAGCTGTCAAAACCCGACTGTGCAACAAATTCAAAACAGCCGAAGGCTGCAAATACGGCGACACATGTAATTTCGCCCACGGCGAATGGGAGCTCGGGAAGCAAACACTTCCACCGCATGATGACCCTCGCTCTAATACGGGACAGATGCCCGGAAGATACGGCGGTGGGGGCGGCGATTATATGGAGGCAGCCCCACCGAACCACGGTATGGCGGCGGCTAGCTTTGGAGCCTCTGCCACTGCTAAGATCAGCATCGATGCTTCGGTTGCAGGAGCTGTTATTGGCAAAGGTGGGGTCAACTCGAAGCAGATATGCAGAATGACTGGAGCCAAGCTTTCGGTGAGAGATCATGAATCGGATGCTAACTTGAGGAACGTTGAACTGGAGGGGTCGTTTGACCAGATCAAGCAGGCTAGTCAAATGGTTCGAGAACTCATAGTGAATATCAGGGCTGGGTCGGGCCCACCTTCGAGGAGTCATCATGGTATGTCGGGACATAATTCTGCTCCTTCGAGCAACAACTTCAAAACTAAACTGTGCGAGAAGTTTACGAGAGGATCGTGCACTTTTGGAGACAGGTGCCACTTCGCTCATGGAGAGGAAGAGTTGCGCAAATCCGGGGTTTGATTTTTTTTTTTTTTTTTTTTTTTTTTTTGTTTCTTTGCTACTTCGTTATTGTTATGAACTTTGTTCGTATCGTGAGGTTGTTGTGGCTTCTTTTGTAGTTGTTTTTCGGCTTTTCTACTCTTATGTGGAAACAGATAGATGACATTTTTTTTTATGTTCCGAGTTATTTAGTGATTTGTTCGATCAATTGCAGTTTATTTAATTTTCGAATTGGTGTAGAATTTGAAATTTTGCCACTTTTTCCACTGTGTTGTAGTGATGGAAACATGGAAAAAAAAAACTATTTTGGGGCTGAAATTGAAACTTTCAAATTGAGAAAATGAGTTTTACACTTTCTGATATAAAACCATAACACCAGAGTCAAGAGCTAGGGCGCACACATTCATAATCATACATAATTCAAAAAGAAAACATAAACATAGAAAACAACTCGAGAATCCCCATTTCTCTAAGTACTCGACTTCTTTTTCAAACTTCGTAAATGTCGCAGCCCACAAGCATTGCACAAAGTCTGCGAAAAAATGAATTTACACTGTTTAATTATAGCTGCAGCAAATTGAAATAATTATGTTGTGATTAATAGGATAATAATTACTTGCGAAATAAGTTACAAGCAGCACTCGAAACTTGAAAAACGGACTTACTTGTGGACCGTCGGGACCTTTTCTCCAAAGAGGAGTGCTATCAGATCCACACACATTGCAAATTTTTGCAGAAGCACCATTTTCTCCATTGTTATTAACCCTTTTACGAGAGGGCGTTTTAGGGTTGTTACGAGACGAACAACCTTGGTAGAACAAATTATAGTTTGTGCCGACACTTTCGTTTCCGATAATATTGTAATAATTACCAGCTGATGAACTATTCAACTCCACCACCTTTCCATTCCCACCTTGTCCAAGTTGCAGTGAGAAATTCACCTGAAAATTAAATGTACAATATATTTTACATGCAATATAGCAATATATACAATACATGCAATAATGCAATATTAGTATAATTGTTTATTATTTAAATGCAAAAATATACAATTAAGGTATAATTTATTAGTATACATCTTTGTTTTCTTCGACGTCTTGTGTGTCATTAATCGATAGTCCCAACTTCAGCGTAAGATCGAGTTCGATTACTTGATCGTTGGTTGAGATCAACGGGTACATTTGAGATTTTCCTTTGCGATTCTCCATTCAAGTAATTGCTCGTCACCTAAAACGTAAAAAGGAAATACGAATCTTTAATTTATCGAATATCATAAATATATATGACGATATATGAAAGACAACAACAAAAAAGCGACGATAGAACATAGCAAATATGTATAAAAATTTACTCTTGTCGGAAAAAAAAAATTTGTATGTAGTTACACGAAACAAAAATTCACTAATTTAAAAAAAAAACGAGTGACAAAAACAATCTACGAAAACACGAAAGACGACAAGATTTTCAGTCAACTTATATAAGCAAACAAGACATATATAGAAAGATGTAAACATACCCTCAATACCAGAAAACGAGTTGAAAAAAATGTATAAATATTATAATTATGTAAAAGCATTTGAAAAAGTAGAAAAACCTATGTGGGTCGATCGAAGATCTTCAATTGCGATAACGGCTACAAAATTAAGATCGATTTATATAGAACTAATAAAAATTAATACATAGTCAATTGTTGTGGTGTGACAGTTCACTTTCTATTATTATTATTCAATCTTAGCTGTGATTTAATTAGTTATTTTCCTTTGCAAGCATTTCATTGTTAGTAAATTCTGCTGGATCGCCTTACATTTAATGAGTGCTGATAAATTACAGCATTTTTTTCATACTTTTGGCGCTAATATTTGAATTTATTTGTTCTCATGTTCAACATTTTTTTTATTTTTTTAATTATATTCCAAAAATGATCATGCAATATTTAATTTAAATTTTAGAAACACCTACCACCTATAACTTTGATGTTTTACTTACTAACTCTTTATCTTTGTAAATTGATAAAACTATATATATAACATTTTTTTTTCCTTTTATTCTCATGTGGTTACTTAAATTATTAGATTTAATGAAGATAATTAATATTTCAATTATGTCGTATGATCCCCAAACATTAGTTCAAGTTATCGTAATTTTTATCGTTATTCGGTTCCAAAGGAAATAAAAATAAATATATTAATAAAAAAATTGAGAGATGCGGGCGATAAAAATAAGTGATCAAACACGGTATGGTCAAAATGGAAGAAAAAAAATATTTTTTCATCAAGTCGAATTGTTGATCGCACAATTGATTAAGTTTTTAAAACCAATTTTCGACAAAATTATCTTTTGTTGCTCATTTCATATAAAAAAAGGTTCCCCCTTAATATATATATATATATATATAGCCAAATTTCATTTCAGGCGATTTTTTTTTTTTGGCGAAGAAAATATTTTTGTCGCACATATGCGACTATAATTTGCGTAATCGTCGCAAATAATTATAATATTGTAATAAATTATAAGTTGATGAACTATTCAAGTACTCCACCACCTTTCCATTACCACCTTCCCCAAGTTGCAGTGAGAAATCCACCTGAAAATAAACGTAGAATATGAGATGCATGCACACCCTCGATTTTTTTTAAAATGAAAAATAAAAAAGGTAGATTCTTTACTATCCTACGTGGATAGTAAATTATTATAAATTATTAGATATGGCAATTAATGTAAAATTTCAGAACTTATTTTTATTTCGATAGGAAAATTATGAGTAAAAATAATATTTATTTATATTTTGAGACGAAACATGAGAAACTGTAGTAGTCGAATTATATCTTAACACGTTGAAAACAAATTGTTTTAACGAGATGTGTGTGTGTTTTTTTTATTAGATACATTTTCTACAGTAAGATCAAATCATATTTTTTTGAAAGTTTAATAAACATATATTTATTTAGGGATAAAAGTGGAATTTACATTAGCTATATGTAAAAGGAAATGGGTCCCGAGAATAAAAGAATAAAATAATGTTTAAATAAAGGATTAGAAGATAGAGATAATTTTTTATGCTGACCTTTCTATCCACGTAGGATAGTAAAGAATCAACATTTTTGAGTTGGTTGTAAAATCAAAATGCCTCTGTTTTGGAGCTTTTTACTAAAATGCCATTCAGTTTTTAACCTTTTTTCTATTTTTCTAGCATACACTTTGGAAACTGATCATATACTTAAATGAAATGTAAAATCCCATTAAAATGAATATTTGTAATATTTTTATTTATTTATATGAAAATAAATATTTAAGAACTAATAATAATTATGAATGTCAAGAAAATGATTTGTCATGTCAATTGTGTTGCAATAAGGGGTGGTAAACGAGCCGAGCCGACTCGTGAGCTCGATGAGCCGGCTCGAAAAAAACTCGAACTCGGACTCGAGTTTTTCGAGCTCGAGCCAGTCTTTATTGTTCATAATAATATTTTTATTATATATATATATATATAGTTTATTGTTTCTTTTGTAATTTTTTAAATAATTTTTAATAATTCAAAAATATAAAAAAAATGAACTTGGGCTCGAACTCGACAAAATGGCACGAGATCGAGCTTGAGCAAAAAAAGAATGAACTTGACGAGCTCGACAAAATAGACTCGAGCTCGAGCCTATCAAATGAGGCGAGATCGGCTCGTTCACACCCATAGTTGCAATGATCCAACGATTCTTAGGAGAAAACGACACAACTACATTTTTCGTAACCATTTTGAATTAATTACAAAAACTCGATTTTTTTTTGTCGACCATTGAAGAATTAATAAAATTAGATAAATGAAGCTTTTAATTTATTGATTTTGGCTATGAAAAAATTATTTTTCAATGGATTTGAAAAAAATCTAATGGAAAATGCTGAAAGAGTTTATTTTTTGAGGAATTTAAATATACACAACCCAAATGCTATTTCTTTTTAAAATTCAAATTATGTTATAAATGAGAAAGAGAGGATCGACAAAATGTAATTATATTTTAAATAGCGGTAATCTTATTCTTGAAATTTAATTAGTGGCATCTTTTTAAACACAATTAAAATTTTATGAATTATTAACATTCTATAAACTACATATCTATATCGCAATTCTATTTGTTCACGCATTGTTAAATAAAAAAACTCAATGAATTTTTATTTTGAGTAAATTACAGCCACTCTATGACGTAAAATTAAATTACAAAAAACTCCTTCATATTTAGATAATTACAAATAACTTCTTTAATTATAAAGCTTCACAAATGTTCATTTTGTGGTGTCAAAATTTGTGGAATATTCTAGATTATGTGAAATAATTTTCAATTTGTACCCGTTTTACCTCAATCGAGCTCCAAAATAATTGTGGTGTATCAAAAACTGCATTTTTGCTCAAAACGAGTACATCATTATAAACTATAGAACATTTCACGAAATATAGAAGATTTTGTTAAATTTGACACCATAAGGATGAATAGAAGATTCATAGTTGATGCGTGGTTGTAATTACCCAAACATAAGGGGTTTTTTCGTAATTTGACATCGACCCTAATTTCTTAATTTGGAAAATATTTGAAAAAGAAAAAAAAACATAGTGGCAGCTTCGTAATTCAAAATAAAAACACGGGCATATCTGTAGCACGGCACTCGACACTGCAATTGTTCCCCACACTGCCACATCACTGTCACATAAATCCAAAAAGAAATATTCCCTTTTTTAAGGTAAAAAAAAAACAATATTTTAATTGATTTATTTTTTAGTCAAATAATAAAATATAATAATAAATTTTTAAACATAAAAGACTAACAAAGAAATAAATACACGTAGAATTTAAACAACAAAGTGTCATTCATATTGTAATATATTCCCTCTTCTCTTTCTTCCTTTCTTTGCTTAATAGCTTAAAACCACAGCACCACCACCCTCACTGCTTTTCCCCTCTCTCTCTCTCTTCCCCCATTTTCTCTCTCTAAAAGGGTTTTTAGTTTTTACATTGGAATCTTTTAGCGGCCGCCCTTTTTTTGCAGAACGTTCTTCAACTCAAAAAAGTTTCTGCAGAGAGAAGCAAAAAAAAGTATTTTTGATTTTACCTTTTTTAATTTCCTTTTTTTTTTCTGTATGCGCTGTTGTGCTTTGTTTTCCGTTTTTCTCTTTGTGTGTTTTGTATCTATGTATCAGCTGTCATTGCCGATTAATCCCCTGTTCTATTGATCTTTCTCTTCAATGGTGTTGATTTTTAAATTTTTTTTTTTAAATTTTGCGTTCAACGTCATTATTGATACTTTTTTTTTCTTTTTTTTTTTAAAAATTCCGTCAGCGACAGGTGTGTGTAAGTGTGTTGCTTCGATGAAATATTCATTTTCTATGCACTGGTAATTCTCTAATATATATATACACACTGCACTTTTTCTTCCATTTGTTGCCTTAATTTTTGTTTGGGTTTTGGATGGCTTAATAAAAAGATGTGATTTCTAGGATTTTGGTATTGGAGTGAGTCCTCTAGGGGAAAAAAACCAAGTCAGCTGGCATAAGACAATGGGGGGCCATGGCCCCCCATTGTTTCTCAGTTATCTAGTGTAACCATTAAATCTTATGCTATTTTTCGAGTGTTGCCCCCCTCGGAGACAAAATCCCTGCTCCAATACTGTTCGTTATAACCATTAAATGCTAATGCATGATATCCGTATTTGATCGTAAATTTGTAATCCATTGTATTGGATTCTGCCTGTTCGAGTTTAATTAAAAACTAGCGATTTTATACTATAGTTCCATTTTTCTTTGTAAAAGGTGAAAATGAGCTGCATTGTTGCTCATTTTCAGTGAACTGCGCATAATAATGGTGTAATTGTTGTTTTTGTTTCTTTCTAGAGATCGAGGTATCTGTTTGTTTGCACTGGGTGAGGAAGGAGGATAAATAATAATAAAAAAAATGTCATCGAGAGGAGGACCATCGCAACAGAATCAACCGCTGCCACGTAGGATTCCGCGCACTCAGACAGTGGGGAATCTTGGTGAGTCGGTATTTGACAGTGAAGTGGTGCCTTCGTCTTTGGTGGAAATCGCCCCCATTCTTCGTGTTGCCAATGAAGTCGAGCCTAGCAATCCCCGAGTGGCCTACCTCTGTAAGATTCGAACAATTTCGTATTTTTGTAAAGATACGATATAAAAGATGGACTAGTATGTATCCAATTATAGACATCTTAAATAAAATTGTACGAGTGATTATGTAGTTTCTATGTTTATACTCTCCACGTACTCTGTTTGATAAGATTACATAGTTAAACTATTGCATGGTATGTTTATGAAATTCATAGTTAATGTTTGATGACATATTTATTTCTGGCTTGGAGGATTCTTAATCACGATGGTTAAATTATGCAGGTCGATTTTATGCGTTTGAGAAGGCTCATAGGTTGGATCCGACTTCGAGTGGACGTGGTGTTCGTCAATTTAAAACAGCTCTTTTGCAACGTCTTGAAAGGGTAAGTACGACAACTTCTTCAAGTTGCATTCTAATAAGTATCCATCAAGTTACATACTAGGAACGATATTACTTGTGACGACAACGTTTCACACGAGTTAAATTGACTCTCAAACATAAAAATGTTTCTTACCATTTTAATTTATACGAGGATGATGATGCTTTCAGGAAAACGATCCTACCTTAATGGGAAGAGTTAAAAAAAGCGATGCACGTGAAATGCAGAGCTTTTATCAGCATTACTACAAAAAGTACATCCAAGCTTTGCAAAATGCCGCTGACAAAGCTGATCGGTGAGCTTTCATTAGTGATTCATTCTTTTTACGAAAGGTGCAGATTATATTACATGATGTTTTGTTAGTGGGGAATTCTGAAGTTTGTCTGAAAATTTCAGCGCACAGCTGACAAAAGCATATCAAACAGCTAATGTGCTCTTTGAGGTTTTGAAAGCAGTTAACCAGACGCAATCTGTGGAAGTTGATCGTGAGGTAATTTCCCTCTTATTTTAATGTTATTTTCTCCAGCAAAATATTATAGTTTTGTTGAACGACAATAAGAAGTAATATTCATTGTTTGCTATTCAATGAATTTACAGGTATTGGAAACTCATGATAAAGTTGCGGAGAAGACAGAAATCTATGTCCCGTATAATATTCTACCTCTTGATCCTGATAGTGCAAATCAGGCAATAATGAAATATCCAGAGGTATTTATGAAATCAATTTGTCTCATTTAATTTTTATTCCTATTATGTTTCTTTTTCCTTTTGAAAATCTTACTTGTATTGATTTTCAGATTCAAGCTGCCGTACATGCGCTTCGGAATACGAGAGGTCTTCCTTGGCCTAAGGACTATAAGAAGAAAAAGGATGAAGATATCCTTGACTGGCTTCAGTCTATGTTTGGTTTTCAGGTGAAATAGTTTAGCTTGGTTTCCGTGTTTTTCCATTTTTGAATGATAAAATTCATTTTTCACTTTTAGAAATATTACGTATTAAATTAGAAGTCGGGATGATAATAGAGTGAATGTCTAGTTCAATCAAATCATCTTTTTGCTGTTGACTAATTTGCAGAAAGATAGTGTGGCAAATCAAAGGGAGCATTTGATTTTGTTACTTGCAAATGTACACATACGACAGTTCCCAAAGCCAGATCAACAACCCAAGGTTTGTCTTCTGCAAACTTCTTCACACACACACACACACACACACACATATATATACAGTATACTAACCAATTAGTTTCCTGTTTCTTTTTCTTTTTTTGGAAGGGTCGGTTATTTTTCGTCTCATGTTTTTGTGGAAAGTTACCTCTGACACCAATTCATATGTTTTTATCAGTTGGATGAACGTGCTCTAGATGAAGTGATGAAGAAGCTTTTCAAGAATTACAGGAAATGGTGCAAGTATTTGGATCGGAAGAGCAGCCTGTGGTAATTGCCTTATTCTAAAATTATTGTTGAGATAACAATTTCCTACTTCATATCTAAATTTTATAATCCTGAACTTGTGAAGGCTTGATTATTCTTTTTTAATTTTCACGTCATCAAAGTACAGTTTAGTACTTCAGATATCTATATATGTTTGTCATTGGAA
The DNA here is from genome assembly GCF_000504015.1 of Erythranthe guttata. Next base: position 853,563 of record NW_012195002.1, on the reverse strand, counting down.
CGGGACAAGGAGTTTTTTCAATTTTATTATCGACTTTAAGAAAGTATACTAATATTGACTCAACCATGACAATAATTCTACATTATAATTTTATTCAATGGCAGGTTACCTACTATACAACAGGAAGTGCAGCAGCGTAAATTGTTATATATGGGGCTTTATCTTCTTATTTGGGGAGAAGCTGCTAATTTACGATTTATGCCAGAGTGCCTCTGCTACATTTATCATCATGTAAGCAAATTAATTATGTTAGACTTAATTTGTTATTGCATCTTATGTTACAATACGAAATGCTACGTGTCAGAAAATGATTCGTTGTTTTTATCCGTCAGATGGCTTTTGAACTTTATGGTATGCTTGCTGGAAATGTTAGTCCGATGACTGGCGAAAATGTCAAGCCAGCTTATGGAGGAGAAGAAGAGGCATTCCTAAGAAAAGTTATCACCCCAATTTATGAAGTGGTTGCTCGGGTATACCCTACATTATATGTATATATTCCATTTTATTTAATTATGTTAAAAAAAAGTTAATTTGCCTGTGCTTTGATTTAACTCCAGTAAAAACTTTTTCAATTCAGGAAGCTGCAAGGAGCAAAAAAGGAAAATCAAAACACTCCCAGTGGAGAAATTATGACGATTTGAATGAGTACTTTTGGTAAAATGATATCTCTCATTTCTATAAATATGCAATTGCCATTAATTTTTCCTTATTATTATTAATAAATTTTTTTAATGAAAATTGCAGGTCTGTAGATTGTTTTCGTCTGGGATGGCCCATGCGTTCTGATGCTGATTTTTTCTGCAAGACTGTGGATCAGCTTCAAAGTGAAAAAAATGGAGTAAGCATGACATTGGATTTTCAGCTTAAACAAAATTTTTATCCAAGTTTTGAAATTGACAATGTTAAAACTTAAAACAATCGGCGCCCGATAATTAAAAGCTTGTCAGGCACTTGCAGAAATTATAAATTCAGCTATGCCATTTTCTGACTTTCATTGCTATATTGATTGATGGAAATACGTGTATATTTCTTTCTTTCTATGCACATCCTCAAATATAAATTGTCATCTAATTTGAGTAAACATGATTTTTCTGAAATTTAGGAGACAAGGTCTACAAAAGATCGGTGGGTGGGGAAAGTAAATTTTGTCGAGATCCGTTCGTATTGGCATATCTTTAGAAGCTTTGACAGAATGTGGAGTTTCTTCATATTATGCTTACAGGTGTGTTCTTCTGTACGTTATTACAGCCATTGTCCATATATTATTTAACGTTAACGTCTAATCAACTTATTCATGCATGAAGGCTATGATCATTATTGCCTGGAATGGCTCGGGACAGCCAAGTTCGATTTTCGATTCTGGTGTTTTCAAGAAAGTACTGAGCATCTTTATAACTGCTTCAGTTTTGAAACTTGGACAAGGTATGCAAGTATTAGATATTATAACTATTGTGTTTTCTTTTTCCTCGTATATTCAATTAAACTTTTATTGTGAAAAAAAAAAAAACTTTTATGCAGCTGTTCTTGATGTGATTCTGAGTTGGCAAGCTAGAAAGAGCATGTCCTTCCATGTCAAATTACGATACATTCTAAAAGTTGTCTCTGCCGCTGCTTGGGTGATTATTCTCCCTATTACGTATGCTTATTCATGGAAGAATCCACCTGGCATTGCTCAAATTATCAAACACTGGGTTGGGAATAACTCAAATTTTCCGTCACTATTCATATTCACTGTCGTTATCTATTTATCACCGAATTTGCTTGCTGGCGTTTTGTTCCTTTTCCCCTTTGTTCGTCGGTTCCTTGAGAGTTCCAACTATAAAATTGTGATGCTATTGATGTGGTGGTCTCAGGTATGTATGTATTTGAATTTGTATGATTCGAATATGTTCTAATCGATAAAATAAAAGAGAGTAATGCCGTGTTTCTGTTTATGTATGTATTGCAGCCTCGGCTTTATGTTGGAAGGGGAATGCATGAAAGTACATTTTCTCTCTTCAAGTAAGAAATCAATACAAAACCTATGTCTCTGCAAAGTGTAAACTTCATCATATGTGATATATAAATTCCTTTGAAATTATCAGGTATACGGTATTCTGGGCGCTCCTTTTGATTACAAAGTTGGCTTTCAGCTTCTATGTCGAGGTGCCTACCTTTCCTATTTTCTTGATTTTTTTTCCGATGTTTTTGCATGTATTTGTATTTTTGCTTTTTTAATGTTTAATATTATGTATATTCATTTTACTGCCCAAATTTTTCCATAACAGATAAAGCCTTTGGTTGGTCCAACTAAAACCATCATGAGTGCTCATGTATCAAACTATCAGTGGCACGAGTTTTTCCCCGATGGTAATGTATACACGCACACACAGAGAAGCACTTGGACATAAAAAAAAAAAATTGTCACTAACTTGGCTTGTATTTATTGAGTTTCCACATTATTGTTTTTGCAGCAAAGAACAATATTGGAGTTGTGATCACTATCTGGGCACCAGTTATTCTTGTATGGATTATTCTTTTATTTTCAGCTATTGATTCCTCTTTAATTCTTTTCCTTAGACAATAATTCATGTAACTTTCCTTTTAGGTCTACTTCATGGATGCACAGATCTGGTATGCTATATTCTCTACTCTTTTTGGAGGCATATATGGTGCATTTCGTCGTCTTGGAGAGGTAGCTGATTCTGTTTTTTTTTTTTTTGAAATCGACTGTGATTCTAACTATCGTAACATACTTTTATATGTTGGGTGTTTACCTTTGTTGTCGTTTATTTTTGAAGATTCGAACTTTGGGAATGCTTAGATCCCGATTTCAATCACTACCTGGTGCTTTTAATGCATGCTTAATGCCAGAGGAGAAAAATGAGTTGGTGAAAAAGAAAGGGCTGAAGGCTACATTTGCCCGCAAGTTTGAAGTGGTAACATATTTTTCATTCCGTTTCTTTGCAGTTCATAATATGTACAGATAATTGACTAAAGCATGATCATAACTAAAATTAACTCTTAGTTGATTTGAATTATCATTGTCACAGATCCCAGCCAGTAAAGAGAAAGAAGCTGCAAGGTTTGCTCAGTTGTGGAACAAAATTATTACAAGTTTCAGAGAAGAGGATCTTATAAGTAACAGGTGATCAGTCATTTCTTTGTCCCTTTTTTCTTTCTCATTTAATTAGCGGAAACAAAATAGAAATGAGACATATATATGCATCTTCTGTTTAAATGCTCAACTTGCTTCTATTTTTAGGGAAATGGATCTGCTCTTAGTTCCATATTGGGCCGATCGTGATTTGGAGATAATACAGTGGCCTCCGTTTCTTCTTGCCAGCAAGGTTTGGTTTTTACCGCCTGTTTTCCTTTTAAATATTATTTAATTTTGTTAATCTGGTAGAAATGATTGGACCTTGACATTGGATTACAACTTTTCTTTGGCTAATTTCATTTCATCAAACAGATCCCAATTGCAGTGGATATGGCTAAAGACAGTAATGGCAAAGACAGTGAGCTGAAAAACCGGATCAAATCCGATGATTATATGTATTCTGCTGTCTGCGAGTGCTACGCTTCGTTCCGAAACATCGTCAAATTGCTAGTTCGTGGCAGCAGAGAGAAAGAGTAAGCAACACAAGTCACTCCTTGATATTTGACATCAGCAACATTTTCTTCGTTTCCTTAAATCGTCTCGTGTTTCAGGGTTATCGAATACATATTTTCCGAAGTTGACAAGCATATAGAGGAGGATAATCTATTAATCGAGTACAAGCTGAGTGCTCTTCCAAATCTTTATGATCTCTTTGTTAGGCTCGTCAAGTACTTGGTTAGTATTTTTCTGTACTAAAATTTCATTTTCCTTTAAATATTATAGGTTCTTATTACTGTTGATTTGGTGATGTGTAAACTTAGTCGAATTGTCCCACTTTGCAGCTAGACAATAAGCAAGAGGATAGGGATCAAGTTGTTATTCTTTTCCAAGATATGCTTGAAGTCGTGACCCGAGATATTATGATGGAAGATCACATATCCAAGTAAATTTATTTATTTATTTATTTTGCTAATTATGATCACATATTAGAGTGTTCTTATTTGACTGTAATTTTCTGTGAATAGCTTATTAGATTCTATCCCGGGTGGACTGGGGCATGAAGGAATGACCCCTCTTGATCAACAGTATCAGTTGTTTGCATCAGCTGGAGCCATTAAATTTCCAACTCCCGGATCGGAAGCTTGGAAAGAGAAGGTAATTAAAAAATCGAAAATCGAAAATCGAAATGTCACAACAACTAAAACTTTTTGACATCTACCCCTTCGTTTAACTGTTCAAATATTTTCTTTATACACAGATCAAGAGGTTGTATTTGTTGCTGACGGTGAAGGAATCTGCTATGGACGTGCCTTCGAATCTAGAAGCTAGAAGGCGCATTTCCTTCTTCTCAAATTCTCTGTTTATGGACATGCCTTCGGCCCCTAAAGTCCGCAATATGCTGTCTTTCTCGTGAGTCGTTTTGGTCCCTATTTGTCCGCAATATTCTTTGTCTATTTAAATTATGAATTTAACTAAGATACTGTTCCTACTTAGTGTTTTGACTCCATATTACACGGAGGAGGTCCTCTTTTCGTTGCCTGAGCTTGAAGTGCCTAATGAAGACGGTGTTTCCATTCTCTTCTACCTGCAGAAAATTTTCCCAGGTTTGTGCTTAAGGTGGTCGTACTACCATGTACAACGGATTCCTTCTTTTCTACCTATCTTAGAATTAAACTAATGCAGATGAATGGAACAATTTTATGGAGCGTGTCAAGTGTTTCAACGAAGAAGAACTTAGAGAATCTCATGAATTAGAAGAGCAACTACGACTTTGGGCATCATACAGGGGCCAAACATTGACAAGAACTGGTATGAATGAGTATACTTCCATTTATTTTTGTCCTATTTTGTCCTTTTTCTTTTCATTTGAGGTTTGAAGTAGGTTCGTTTTGTAACGATGAAGTCGTAGTTCTGTCGACTTGGTTATTGACTAGTTTAATTTGTAGTTCTGTCGAATTAGTATTTCATGTCAGGAATTTTCATTACTTCATTTTAGTGACCGACACTTTAACTAAATTTGCAACAGTGAGAGGGATGATGTACTATCGCAAAGCGCTAGAACTTCAAGCCTTCCTCGATATGGCAAAGGATGAAGGTACTCTATTTTGTACCCTGATATCCTTGAAAGAGAACGTCTTTTTTCAGTACAAATTATTGCAGTACGAACATTTATCTTTTACAATTTTAAACAGATTTGATGCAAGGCTATAAGGCCATTGAGTTGAACGAAGATCAGATAAAGGGAGAGAGGTCTCTATGGACACAATGCCAAGCAGTTGCAGACATGAAGTTCACATTTGTTGTATCTTGTCAGTTATACGGTATTCAAAAACGATCTGGCGATCCTCGTGCTCAAGATATATTGAGGCTTATGACAACGTAAGACTAATAGAGCTATATTATAAGGCTGTTTTTTTTTTCTTGTAACAGCGTTACCTAATTAAAAAAACATTTCTCTAAACAGGTATCCATCACTTCGAGTAGCATATATAGATGAAGTTGAAGAACCAAGTAAAGATAGGACCAAGAAGATTAATGATAAGGTGTACTATTCCACTCTTGTGAAGGCTGCTTTGCCAAAGTCCAATTCTTCGGAGCCCGGACAGAATCTGGACCAGGTAAAATGGAAATGAAAATAGAAGTCGATAAATAAAGATGGTATAATAGATAAATATACGGTTCAAGCTATTAATGGATAGCTGCAAATGTGCAGTGGTATCATAGATAGAGGCATATCTAATTGGTGAATGACATTGGAAGGCTAATTCATTTTCACGACAGTTTTTTTTTTATCATCCTACTTGCAGTATGATAGGTGTGTGTCTCATTTGCAGGTTATTTATCGTATAAAACTTCCGGGACCTGCTATTATGGGCGAAGGAAAACCTGAAAATCAGAATCACGCGATTATTTTCACACGTGGAGAAGGTTTACAAACTATCGACATGAATCAGGTATAGTTTCTTTTTTTTCCTGCCCATGTGAGTTGGACTATTTTGCCCGAGTACTGAAATGAATATCCAATTTAGGATAACTACATGGAAGAAGCTCTGAAAATGAGAAACTTACTTCAAGAATTTCTTAAAAAGCATGATGTGAGGCATCCATCAATTCTTGGTTTGAGGGAACATATCTTTACTGGAAGGTAGGCTCCGAGTCTTTATTTTTCTTTTTTTCTTTTTTATTGAGTCTTCATTAACATTTCGGGGCTTAAAAAGTGTTCGTGTACTCCTGCTTCAGTGAGTGACAAAATATTCTCTTACATTATGATGCAGTGTTTCTTCTCTTGCTTGGTTTATGTCGAATCAAGAGACAAGTTTTGTTACTATTGGTCAGAGATTGTTGGCCAACCCTCTGAAGTAAGTTATACTATTTTAATCACCCACATTTCCCGCTTTGTACATTATTGATTGTTGTGTGTAATGTGTAGGCAATCTAATTGACTAGGTGATACTCTATCTTGGGGTTCTATGTAGTGCCACATCTAAGCTTTAATTGTGTCAAAAAATAATTATCCCATCCGAGGAAATTTAAAAACGAATCAAAAAATTGATTTCATAATAGAATTGTTTTGAACTATATTTTTTTTTTAACATGTATGTATCTTGTGATTGCCTCCTTGTGCAGGGTTCGGTTTCACTATGGTCATCCGGATGTTTTCGATAGGATATTTCACCTTACTAGAGGTGGGGTTAGCAAAGCCTCCAAGATTATCAATCTGAGCGAGGATATTTTTGCCGGTACGGTAGTACGGTCAATAATATTGGGTGCTGGTTGTATACACGCTGAACTTTCTTTAAATGGACGGCAATTTCTTGACTTTCTATCTCTATCATAACTCTAATTGCAGGCTTCAATTCGACACTTCGCGAAGGCAATGTTACCCATCACGAATACATACAAGTTGGTAAAGGCAGAGACGTAGGCCTTAATCAGATCTCTCTGTTCGAGGCAAAAATTGCCAATGGCAACGGAGAACAGACATTGAGTCGTGATTTATATAGGCTGGGCCATCGTTTCGACTTCTTCCGAATGCTTTCTTGCTATTTCACCACAATCGGATTCTACTTCAGTACCTTAGTATGTCATACATATGTTTATTCTTTTTCTTCTTTTATTTTTCTTTTATTTTTCCTGACCTTGATGTAAACCTATGGCAGATTACGGTGCTCACTGTTTACGTATTCCTTTATGGACGTCTTTACCTAGTTCTTAGCGGACTCGAGAAAGGGCTAAGTCAAATACCAGGAATCCGAGATAACAAGCCGCTCGAAGTCGCTCTCGCCTCACAGTCATTCGTCCAAATCGGATTTCTAATGGCACTCCCAATGATGATGGAAATCGGACTCGAAAAGGGTTTTCGAACCGCACTAAGCGAATTCATACTCATGCAGCTACAGCTCGCACCTGTTTTCTTCACATTCTCGCTCGGAACAAAAACACACTACTACGGAAGAACACTACTCCACGGAGGAGCAAAGTACAGGCCCACTGGCCGTGGATTTGTAGTCTTCCATGCGAAATTTGCAGATAACTATCGACTATACTCTCGCAGCCACTTTGTGAAGGGCCTCGAGCTAATGATACTGCTCCTCGTTTATCAAATATTCGGCCAGTCTTACAGAGGCACCGTTGCGTATATATTAATTACTGTATCTATGTGGTTTATGGTCGGCACTTGGCTTTTTGCTCCGTTCCTTTTTAATCCTTCCGGCTTCGAGTGGCAAAAGATAGTGGATGATTGGACTGATTGGAATAAGTGGATTAGTAATCGAGGCGGTATCGGTGTGCCGCCAGAGAAAAGTTGGGAATCTTGGTGGGAGGAGGAGCAGGACCATCTTCGTCATTCGGGCAAACGTGGGATTGTTGCTGAGATTATTTTATCGTTACGGTTTTTCATTTATCAATACGGGCTTGTCTATCATTTGAACATAACAAGGCATACGAAAAGTGTTTTGGTATGTCTTTCGTTTTTGAATTTCCCCCTTTTCAATCGGCTTTTTTGGTCGAATATAATTCTTTCGAAGTTGTTTATAAATGCTTGCGTTGCCTACTGCAGGTTTATGGTATATCGTGGCTGGTGATCTTTGCTATACTTTTTGTCATGAAGGTGAGTGTAATTCTTTAATTCTTCCCAAATTGGTGTCCTTTTTTTTTTTTTTTTTTTCTTTCTTTATAATTAATTTCTCTTGTTTTTTTTTATATATTTAAACAGACAATCTCTGTTGGAAGGAGGAAATTCAGTGCAAATTTCCAGCTCGTTTTCCGGCTAATAAAGGGTTTAATATTCGTCACATTCGTATCTATCCTTGCTATTCTGATTGCCCTCCCACATATGACACCGCGCGATATTCTTGTCTGTATACTCGCATTCATGCCTACTGGTTGGGGTTTACTTCTGGTGAGTCATACTATTGTTCTTTTGTAATAAACTTCTGATGTAACATTTTTTTAATTCTTTTTTTTTTTTTTCGAAACTTGAAGATTGCACAAGCGTGTAAGCCTGTAGTACAAAAAGCTGGATTCTGGGGTTCGGTTAGAACACTAGCACGAGGGTACGAGATAGTAATGGGATTGCTTCTGTTTACGCCAGTGGCGTTTCTCGCATGGTTCCCGTTTGTGTCTGAATTCCAAACACGAATGTTGTTCAACCAAGCTTTCAGCAGAGGTCTTCAGATTTCTCGTATTCTCGGTGGTCATCGGAAAGACAGGTCCTCAAGGAGCAAGGAGTAATTATTTTTTTTACTACTACTTACTGCCTTCAGTATGCAGTTATTATTAACATTGTTATTACTCTTATCATTATTACTAATTTAGTATTGTTTCCTTGTTAAGCTGCTATATATGTTTTTATCCTTGTAATTTATGTTTGCATGGGGCAGCATTTTCGAGCAGCATTTTTGTAACAGAATGATTAAACTTTTATCCTGAAATATGAAATTTTAATGTTAAAAGGAGCCTGATATTTCAAGCAGTTTTATTTTCTTTGTTCTCTTTATTTCTCCATGCAACTTTATTTTTTCTAGATTAATAATTTTTAAAATAAACACAAGAAAGATTAATGAAAATTAGTTACTTTGTCGCCCACTTGGTAAATTTATTTTTAAAAGAGCAAGACGAGAAAAAAAAGGTTGTGCAACGACTATTTGTTTACATTTTTTAGAAGGTAAGCGGATGTTTTTTTCTATTTCCAAAACAAATTTCTAGTTTTATACTATTTATAAAACTAAGATCATGTTTGTTTGATAATTTTATCCAGAAAATCTTATTTTTTCTCATCAAATTATATTGGAAATACACTATTTATACTTTTTTCAATTTTCAAACCTACTAAAACCTACTAACTAATATATATATTTTATTCCACCAACTCATTTCTCTCTACTTCTATTCATCACTCCTCATTAATATTTACACTATCTCCTCTCATTTTTCTCTCCTCATTAATATCTACACTCTCTCTCTTCCCAATTTCTCTTTCTTCTTCTAATAATAATAATAATAATAATAATAATAATAATAATAATAATAATAATAATAATAATAATAATAATCATTATCATCATCCTCAACCTTCACCTTCAACATTAGCTTCTACTTTCGCAGATAATATTCACCACAAAAATACCTATTCTTATATCTACTCCTACCTCAACACAAACATACCCCTACAGATACACCTATTCTCAATCTCAACCTCAATATCAACCTCAATATCAACAAACTAC
>NW_012195002.1:743468-843656 GCF_000504015.1 Erythranthe guttata | reverse complement strand
TATATATATATATATATATATATATATATATATACTTAATTCATAAATTTAATCAAATCGAATCTCGAGAATCTGAAAAGTTTTTTAATGTAAAAAATATTAAATTTTTCTTCATTCATATAAATATAAAACCTAGTATATGCAAAATCCTAACGTTAACAGTATGTTGCAAAATTTAAGTTGAGGGTTTCTCTTGTCATCAATGGAGGTAATCTTAATTTATCACTGTTTTTTACTTTAAATGATTATTCTAGATATAAGTTTATCTTAATTTATCATTGTTTTCGACTTGCAATGAGTATTTTTAATTTATCATAGTATAAGTTTTTTTTTTTTTTTTTTTAACATGTTCGGTTACAAATGTAATTTATATATTGCCCGATAAAAGCCCGATATAAACCCGAAGCCCGAAAAAATAAGTGAGCCGAGTTTGAGCCTATAGGTATGAGGCCCGATGGTATTTGAGCTTGAGCCTCTAAAAACGAGGCCCGATGGTATATGAGCTTGAGCCGACCCAAGCTCGGCTCACATGGCCCGATTGCCAGCCCTACTTTTTACAGATATTAATTTTTGCAAGTTTTTGTGTTATAAATTGGGTGATGAAAAAAGTATTATATTAGAAAATAAGTAGAGCGGAAGACCAAGTTATATTGCCAAACAGGAGCGACTATTTTAAAAACGGTTTTTTCTCACTTCAATACCAAAAAAAAAATTAGATAATAAATAGGTAATGGCATAAATACCTCTAATGAAAATTATTATAAAAATCTCATTTTTCTTTCTTCAATACCACACACACACCAAAACCTCTCATACCCCTCTCCTCATCCCCCTTCTTTCCTTCTCCCCCTCCTCATTCACAACTGCTCCAAAAAAACCTACAAAACTAAAGAAATTAAAATCTCACAAAACATACAACATGAAGCCGCAAGACAACAAAATAGTAGTTTACATGAACGGAGAATCCATTGAATTTGTATTCATGTCTTTTTTTAACTTGGAAGTCGATTTTCAAGTTTTTTTTGTTTAAACCCGTCCTCATTTTTCAACACATGTTGAATATTTGTTTTCTTTGACACTTGCATGTCGAAAAATGTGAAGAAAAAAAACTGTTAAAATTCTACACCAATGTGTCAAAATTTGGACAAAATTCTACCCATTGGTGTGGAAAATGTGGAGAAAAAAAATAGTTAAATACGTGTCGAATTTTGTGACAAAATTTGTACACCTTGGTGTCGAATTTTAACTGGTTTTTTCTTCACATGGTTCGACACATATACGTCGAAAAAGCACAAAAAATCGACCTGCATTTTGTTGAGGACGGGTTTCAAAAAAAACAAAAACATGAAAATTGGTTTCCAAGCTTAAAATAAACATGAAATGCATAATTCAATGAGTTCTCCGTTCACGTTAACTACCATTTTGTTGTCTTGTAATTCCATTTCGCAAGTTTTGTGAGAATCTTCATTTCTTTGGATTTGGAATTTTTTTTGGATGGTTTGTGAATAAGAAAAAGGAGAAGGTTTGCGAAGATAAAGGAGATGGATGGTCTTCCGACGTTTGTATGGCAAGAGAAGGACGGCTAATGACGGCGGTGGTTGAACGGTGGCCAACAGTGGCAATGTCAGCAACGGCTACGGTGGTGAGCGTCGGTCTGGGAGGGAGGGTTTTGCTTTTCTTTTTTTTTGGTATTGAAAATATCAATTTTGTATGAAAATGTGGTTTGAAATTTGAATAAGTGAAATATATGATGAGAGGTATTACTTTGCTAATAGTTTTTTTTTTTTTTTTTTTTTTTGGATTTATCTAAGAAAAAAATGAATTTTGTTAAGATATGGTATTCAACTTGATGGTATTGAAATGAGAAAAATCCGGTATTTGTTTTAGCTGCCCCTTGCGAAACACGTGAAAATGAAAGATATAATGTCAACTCAAATCTCCGACTTGGGATGGTAAACGAGCTGAGGCGCTTGTGAGCTCGATGAGCCGACTCGAAAAAAGCTCGAACTCGAACTCGAGTTTTTCAATCTCGATCTTGAGCTTGTTTTTAGTTGTTTGTGAGCTCACGAGCCTTTTTATTATTAATTTTTTTTTTTTTGCTTTTATATAATATTTTATTTAAATAATATATAATAATATAAAATATTACAGAAATAATATAAAAAGAACATATAAATATTAAAAAATATATATAATTACAGCTTATTGTTTATTTTGAATTAGTTTTATTATAATCTAAATATTTTTTAATAATAAAATTTAATAATTAAAAAAACAACAACATGAGTTTGGGCTCGAGCTCGAGCCAAAAAAATGAGCTCGAGCTCGAGTCTGCCAAAACGGACAGTTGGGCTCGTTCACACCCCTAGCTCCGACAACCAAAATGACCTCAAACGAAAGTATAGGGGTCAAAATGAAAACGAGAGTGTTTTTTGACAACACTCGATATGCAATTCAACTGTTTCATTATTTTCCACAGAATTCCTTCACCGCGTTCCGCTCCCTCTTGAAAATTTCAAACTACACATCCGCGTACACCCATTCCCTACTGTGGTCCCCACTACAGTTCTCACCGATTTGAGCCAAAGTCGCTACTCACCAAGTCTTTTGTTCTTCCTTGCCTGTAACGTTTTTGCAGAGGAAAAGTTTTTTCGCGGTCCCATCCTAGATTCGTGCCCCCACTCTCTTAGCTCAACCCCAATCCCGAACCCCCTTTCCCAGTCATCTTCTTCTTCTTTATTGCTGGTTTAATTACATACTTTTTCGTCTCTGTAATTGCTGTTAATTTGAAAGCGCGACGATCTATTTGCCGAGACTTGACTTCACATTTCTAGGGTTTATCAATTTCTTCGTCTCCACCGAAGCGTGTGCACAGAGTGTTTGTTGACATTTCGGCGGGCGCCGGTCGAGATCTCCTTTTCCGGTGAGGAGGATTTCGTGGTTTGTTTTTATTTCTGGTTGTGTTTCTTTTGATTTTGTGGCCTTCTGTTTTGTTTTTTGTTTGTTGTTTGTCTACACTGTGTTCGCCTTTCCTTGGTTATATGGTTTTAGAGTTCGGAACTAATCTATATTTGATTGATTCTGTTAATGAATGTGGATAATCTGTTTCGTATCGGAATAGCAACTATGATGTTTCCCACATTTATGTCAGAAAAGTATGCAGGAGAAAATGTCTATATTCTTGTCAATGCTTGTTTATGGCATTGGTAATTGATCTGGTTTATTTGTTTTATATTCTTAGCTATGAGTCGCCGATTCCATTTATGTATTTTTTATATTTGAATAGTGTATTCAATACAGGAAGATGCAATATGATTCCTATAATAGCTGGTACTCACTTTTAATACCAAATTTTTGGACTCTGAGTTCTTCATCCAGCATTAAAATTGCTTAACTGAAACTCTCCTTAACAATTCAACTTTCTTCAATGAGTGGGTCGACTTTTGGTGTGCATATGTAGATTGAGATTTATATTGGGATGGTTTATGACGTGTACTTTAACACCTTTTAGGAGATGTCTCGAGTGGAGGACTTGTGGGAGCGGTTAGTGCGTGCAGCACTAAGAGGCCGAAGAGCAGGTGGGGATTTGTATGGGCGGCCCGAGACTGGCCTTGCTACAAATGTTCCTTCTTCACTTGGAAATCGGAATATAGATGACATTCTGAGGGCTGCGGATGAGATTCAAGATGACGATCCTAATGTTTCCAGAATTTGTATGTCCTTTTCCTTGTTTTCTTTGCATTTTAATGTTTCGCTTATTTTATTTTATTATATGGTGTTTGATGCTTTTAGTAAAAAGATAGAGAGTCACTGTGTGTCATGAGCTTTTTTTTTTAGAGTACATGGGGATTTTATTGGTTTTCTTCAGAACACAAATTCAGTTATAGAAAGGACAGCTTTATCAGCCTATGTGGAATTGAAACATGGAGTGTTATACTACTTAAAAATGTGATTACCTTGAGGTGAAGTCCATATCCCAATTCACAAATCTAAGCCCACTCTGTAGTATTACTCTAAGGACTGAAGACAGACTACTAGTCTGGTTAATATGCTATCACACAGTCAACTAGATTTATGCTACGTTCACGTATACACATCTTAGCTGCCTAAGTGATGCCAAGTCCACTCAATCGGTGTAATTGGGAAATCATGCAACACAACTGCTTGCAATTTTATTGTGTGCTCACGAGTCATGTTTTAGAAGCATACATAGCCCTTTGCGGAGATTATTATCCTAGTGCAGGGATGGAATGGTTTTCTAATTTTTTCTCAATTTTCTCTGATATAAACTTATATGGAAAATTTGAATTACAAGACCATTCAGATAGAGTCAAACTTAGGGTATGGTAAGATCAGCTATTTGGAAAGTTGAGAGTGCCTTATTGACTATGGAGGCTTCCCTTTAAAGTGTAGAGGAAATGGATTATGTACAACGAGAGCTCTGAAGTTCTTTTTTGTGGTGAAATGTTCAACATCATGTAGTCTAAGCTTTTTGGCAAGCGGGCATTTGGGTTTAGGCAAATAAATTTTTACTTGGCAAAAGTAGTTCGTGAAAATGGTTTATAATTTAAGTTTTTCATCGAAATTATTTTCTTATTTAGAAAATGATTCTTATACTAGATGGATATATGGCGGTGGAGACTGGTCATAAGATGACTTGCTTTGTGCCCCCTTGACGACTGTAACTAGAAACTATACGTGGAAGAGAAGCACTAAAAACTCAACATATCAATGGCCGCCTCTCCATTTATATCAAGCTTGCTGATGTATAATAATAAGGGATCTCCTTTATTTTCTCGGTGTGTGAAATTGAGCAAATTCTTGCAAATAATGTTAGCTAGTGGGAAGTGAATGCAATTTAAGGGATGTATGAATAACAGTAAAACAAGCACGCATACCCGAAGTGTTTTTAGATTGTTGTGGGATGGTGTTTGCTGTAATGATTGTTGCATGTGGCCTTTTCTCCTATCCTTACTTTCTAGTCTTTTGGTTTCTTTGTAATTGCAGTGTGTGAGCATGCTTATTCGTTGTCACAAAATCTGGATCCAAATAGTGAAGGAAGGGGTGTATTACAGTTCAAGACTGGTTTGATGTCCGTTATTAAGGTACTGTTCTAACTTCCCCATGAAATATCCTGTTACTTTCGAACCAGTCATGAACCCATTTTATCTGCTTTGCAATGTTCAGAAGAAATAATTTTTTTCTACATATTCATTTTACAATTTTTATGTCTTTGTTTGAGATAATGTTTGGTGTATAACATGACCAAAGTATTTCGTTTGATGTCTCCTTGAAATTTAGCTTGTCCAAGTTTCATTGAAATCCTTACTTATGCAAATGATTCTCTTGTGCTCTGTGTAATATCCTTACAGCAAAAGTTAGCGAAGAGGGAGGGTGGAGGCATAGACAGAAGCCAGGATATTGCTCGCCTACGGGAGTTCTATAAACTATACAGAGAGACGAATAATGTGGACAAGCTGCGAGAAGAGGAAATAAAGTTGAGGGAGTCCGGTGTTTTTAGTGGTAACCTTGGGGAGTATGTTCCTAAACTAGGTCCTTGTATTTCATAACAAACAAGATATATACTTGCTTGCTGTTTATGAGTGACTGATCTTGTCATCCGTGTCCTTTCCCAAATTTGGCAGCACATTTTCTTCTTTCTAGTTTTTTTTTTTTATTATTGTCACTAGGCTGTTCTTAAAATACATTATGTTAATTCTTGTGGTTGACAATTTTTTATCCTACTCTTATCAGATTGGAGCGTAAAACAGTGAAAAGGAAAAGAGTCTTGGCTACACTTAAGGTTCTTGGAAATGTCTTAGAGCAGCTTAGCAAGGATGTTTCCCCTGAAGAAGCTGAAAGATTAATTCCTGAGGAGGTTTGATATTATTTCCATATCATTTTACTGCTTGTTTACATGTGATTTTCCTTCCGAATTGAGTTCTTGTGTAATATTATTTTCAAGCATGGTTTAAATTTTTTGATATGTTCTGGGATAAAGATGTTACCTTTTACCTACATACCCCATGTAACATTTTTTTAGTTGTGGTACGAAAACGAGGCGAAGTTGAACTCTTACTTCTAATCCTTTCTATGGCCAGTTGTTAAGGCCTGGCATCTAAATGGAGTAAACTGCAAATACTACCCCTGTGTTATCTCGAAATAGCAAAAACCCCCCTGTGATAAATAAACTAGCAAAAACCCCCCTGTGAAATTTATTCAAAGGCAGAATCCCCCCTAGCTGATTTTTTAGACTTGAAATGACAAAATTGTCCCTCAAAATGTATTTATATATATACATATTATATGTATATTTATTCTTTTTAATTTATTTGTTTAGAAATTAAAAAAATAGTAAACAACTAAATTGATTATTTTTTAAATAAAATAATTAAAATATTTATAAAATATAAGAATTTATTAATTGCAAGACTTCAGGGGTATTTGTGTCTTTTTATATCAAGTCAACCCTCAAATAGTTCCACAGGGGGGTTTTTGCTATTTAAATAATTTCACAGGGGAGGTTTTTGCTAGTTTATTTATCACAGGGGGGTTTTTGCTATTTCGAGATTATACAGGGGTAGTTTTTGCAGTTTACTCCATCTAAATGAGATATCTGATGAACCAAATAATTGAAGCATGTACCAGTATGTGATGGTAGTTCAGCATTTTTAGTATTTCTGATATTTTCCCTTTTTATCCAACTTTGTATGTGTATAGTACATTTCTTTCTCTGCTCTGAGCTTGTGCATCTGTGACCCTGAACTTGGTGTTTGTGGGGGTGGGGGGGCGAATCTTTTGAATTCGAAATTACTCTTCAACCTCATTTTACTGGCCTTAAATCAATTTCATATGGTTATTTTCATTTTCAGCTGAAGCGTGTGATGGAGTCGGATGCAGCAATGACAGAAGATCTAATTCCCTATAATATAATTCCTCTGGATGGTCCTAATATAACCAATCCGATTGTATCTTTTCCAGAGGTGATCGGATTCTATATCTAATTTAGAACTGTTACTTCTCTTAAAATTGCTATGGTCTTGACTGGTTAATTTAAATGTCAGGTAAGAGCAGCTGCTTCGTCTTTGAAGTACTTCAGGGGCCTTCCAAAATTACCGGCAACTTTTTCAGTTCCGGCGTCAAGAAGTTTAGATATCTTTGATTTTTTGCAATATACTTTTGGCTTTCAGGTTAGTTGGCAGTCACCGTTAATTTTAGCGAGGCTGGTTTTGTCCTTTCCTTTCTTATTGAACTGGTCTTCACCGTAACCTTTTTTCTCGTTTTGTTCTTTTTTGTTTGTTTTGTACTCTGCCTTACGTTAACTGCGCGTATCATACATGAATATCAATTTTTGTATGTAGATAACCTCAAATATTGCTTTTTAAGAGGAAAATGAATTGATAAATCTTGTTGTAGTTAATTGCATAGTTATATATGCCTGCAAGACACCAGACTAGTCTTGTAATAATTTGAGAACCATACGGTTCAGCTATCTATTTGTTTATACCATATTTTGTTTTGGCATCTCTACTTCTCTTTCATATTTTATATCTATTACTTTGTAGTATGTTATCTATTTTTTGTTTAGACTAGTAATATTATTTTGTATCGTTTAAAATATTAAACTCGATGTATGCTCCAGTTGCTGACCCAGAATATGTGAGCACCTTATTCTTCTAAAACACTTGCGCCAAATATATGTGCATATAAGATATCATTACTTAGGTTATGTTTGGTGTCACTGGTATGATATTTGATTTATTTATGTTTAGTTTATTTGATGTAATATCAGTCTCTTACTTCTAAGGAAAATTTCTGTTCTTGTAGTTTTAGTACTAGAGGATGACTTTACTTAGCATTTTGGTTCTTGAGGTGTCAAGAATGTCTTTCCTTCTAAGAAATCATATGTATTCAAGAATTCTTCTTGTTTATGCCTTATTTTCTTTAGCATCTGAAATGCTCCTCAATAATTCTATTTGTAGTTATAACCTCATAACTTCTAAATTTTCAGTATTATTTGTTTTTCGAAATTTTAAACATGAAAACACAATTTCATTCTAAGAATATTCTATGACTGCGCCATTTGAAGAAATAGAGCAAAGAAAATAGCAAATATAAACTTCTGGTTTCACGTGATTCATCTTCATTTATCAGAAAGGGATACCGGTTAGCAAAGTAGAAGATATTCTTGTCTGTTTCTGTCTTTCTCTCATTTCCAAAATGACATCTTGGAAATTTCATAATGTTTACTGTGAAAATTGCTTTGACATCTTAGTTATTCCTTCTCTATTTGTTTTGGACTGCTATCCACTGATCCAAACATAGTTCTCAATGTAGGAAAAAATCGAAAGGGTTCTACTTTTTAATCATCAAAGTTTCTTAGTGTATATATTCAAATACAATTACCACAACTTCTAGTAATCGAGTCATCAATGTTAATGGATGGACAGAGATGTAAGAGTAAGACCTCATACTGGGTTATACAATAGCTGACCAATCCTACCACTTAGCCATATCTGCCAGTTTATCATAAATATTGCATGACAGTGTAGCGGAAATGTTTCTTCCCTCACATGGTTTTACCTTATGCATTAGGGTGTACTGTAGTTTGTTGGTGTAGCTACTAAACATCTGCCATATCTGTTGCTTTGTAACATCTATTTTTTGAGTTACTGGCTGTTCAACCTTGGATTTCAAGTTCACCTCTTTTTATATGTTTTGTTTGACAGAAAGATAACATTTCAAATCAGCGAGAAGATGTTGTTCACCTCCTTGCTAATGAGCAGAGTCGGCTTCGAATTCTCGAGGAACTTGAGCCGGTATGTCTCACATTATCTCTTGAGATGATTTTATTGGAACATACTTAAGGTAGTAATGTATATTAGTTTCTTAGTGGGACAATAAGTTAGTTATAAAAGTTCGATTGGGCACAGAAATCATCATATATCTCTTGCACCATGTTGCTAAAAGGCATAAACTGACTATTAATTGTTTTGTGTCATTTTGATTTTTCTTGTGTAAATGTGGTAAATAAATTATTTATGAATGTGCTTGGTAATATGAAATATAGTATTACAGAGCTGAGTATTTAGCTGTATTGTCCTTTTCCCTCCGATTTTATTTGGTACTTTCCGTGATACCTTTTCGTACAAGGCTGCACTATAAAATTTAGTTGGAACTTTCTCTTTGTTTCTCTCTTGTGTTGGAGGGATAAATCAATTATCAACTTGTATTGCTTGGATGTGGATGGATACCACAATTCTAAATCCCTAGTGTGTGGTATTGGAAATACTGAGATTGGGAGTCCAAATTATTATTTCTTTGGCTTTCCTATCTTTCCTTTAATCCGTGATATTTCTTGCAATGAAAAATAGTCCAAACAAGGGATTTTGATTATGCTCTCATCATTTCCCCGGGATAATAGCAGCTATGCTTTGTTTGGTTGCTTCCTTTTCCTTTTCCTTTCCCTCGCACTCTTCGTTTCCAGCATGGGAAATACTTAGAATGCTAACTCATTCATGTGTTTACTGCTGAGCTTGTCATTCTGATATTACAATTTTAAGATCTTAAAGATCTGTGTTGTTGAGGAAATTCATACCTAAGTTGCTTATGCTTGGCTTCAGATATTGGACGAGGCTGCTGTGCAGAAAGTATTTTTGAAGTCCCTTGACAACTACATCAAGTGGTGTAACTATTTGGGAATCTTACCAGTGTGGAGCAAGTATGTTTTATTTCATGCAAATTATCCTTCACACCAGTAACTGAAATTATGATATGAAATGACTATCTTGTCTGTGCAAAGTTGTTTGCATGAAATGGAAAGACTATTTCTATTGATAGTCCGTTCATGTTTGCAGTTTGGATGCTGTAAGTAAAGAGAAGAAGTTGTTGTTCATTTCGTTGTACTTCTTAATATGGGGTGAAGCAGCAAATGTTCGATTTCTTCCAGAATGCTTATGCTACATATTTCATCATGTAAGTGATTGGCTAGTTGTTATTGACAATTGGTATTTGTTCGGTTGACTTGCAATTACAGTAGCTGAATGATCTTAGATACTAAATTTTCTTGTATTGGAGGATCCCTCAAAATGCTCTTCATATCCTTATTTATTGTTTTAACTCTTCGTTTTGCCTTTTAAGAAGATTTTGAATCACAAAACCTTTGAATTTGGTTTGTTATTGGAACTTCAATTTTTTTTTCCTTGAGCGAAAATTTGAACTGAACTGAACCTGTAACTTGTATTTTCCCCTTTTGACCATGTTTTAACTAAGACTCCAAGACCCTGGTTTCCTTCTCTGGAATAACGAAATGTTAATGAACAGATGGCAAGGGAGCTGGAAGAAATACTACGAGAGCAGGTTGCACAGCCAGCTGACAGTTGTGTTTCTGAGTCTGGTGTATCATTTATCGACCAAGTTATACGTCCTCTTTATGATGTTATTTGTGCGGTATGTCCAAGTATTGAATTCCTTTTTCTTTTATTTACATAATCTAGAAGTAAAAAGTTGTGATATTTATATTCCAAATTAGTTTGTACTTCTACAAAGGAGAATATGTTAACAGATCTTATTGATAGAGTTTCATTTTTCGTTCCTAAGGAAGCTGGAAACAATAATAATGGCGCAGCACCTCATTCAGCATGGAGAAATTACGACGATTTCAATGAATATTTTTGGTGAGCTTTTGTTTGGGCAACATTTCCTAAATTTAGTATTACCATCATATTTATGTTAAGCATGAATACTTCTCATTTTTTTGTTTTATTAATATGTAATGCATACAACCTAATTATAGAATTTACAAAGGATTCTAGTTTCAGCAGAAGACAAGAAAACATATCATAAATTATTCCTTTTATCATGGAATAAGTTTCCCTGAATTGCGGTCTGTATGTTCTCATACTACCAAAATAGTACATAAAAACACACAATGAAATCCTTATTCCCTCTCAAGCTGGCAAGTACATTTCAATCATTCCCGACTTGGTCATATTAGACTTGAATCCTGATCCTTATAGTGCCTTTATTAGTAAATAAGCCTCCTGTAGACTTGTGGGAACATTATAAAGACTGATGTAGGGGTCATGATATTCCTTCTCAAAATACTTTTATTTCATCATGCAAGATCTTCGTTAGGCAGCAGGGGTCATAAAATCTTATATTTGATTCAATATATTTATTTCTTTTATCAGGTCGCTGCATTGCTTTGAGCTTAGTTGGCCATGGCGCAAGAGTTCAATTTTTTTCCTAAAGCCAACACCGAGGTCAAAGGTAGGGAGATTTGTTCCACTGTTATGAGGAGCGAATGTAGTAACATAGACTTTCTTTTACAGTATTCTCACATTTACTATGCACATGCTTTTTATGTTATTGTGCATTAGGCTCTTTTTTAATTGTAGACCTGTAGTATTAAACATTGAGCTGGTATGATTTAGCATCTCAACCGTCTCTGGTAGCTTCTTGTTGAGCATCTCTGAATTAAATCATGGACATTTCAGTAATTTACTGTATGCCCAGTAAACAAGTTAACTCACGGGTCACCGGTTATGAGACAACTTGTGGATTACTCAGAAGAGGAAGGACCATAATTGAATCTTGATTAATTTGCTCTCTTTTTGTTTCAGTGAAGATTATTTGTTGAGGTCCTCATTTGGAGTAGGAGTTCTTCTACTTCATTTTATTTAACAGTAACTTTTCCCTCTCTTTTTATATCATTCCCAAGTCCCATAGGTTTGATAATGTAGAATGTGACCATTGAACGAAGGTATGAAATCAATCTGATTGATTTTTTGATCAAAGTACTATGTGAAATCTGCGGTTTTTTCTAATCCTCTATCCATATCCCGTAGGTAATAAACAAATTTCAGAAACATGTTTGCTTATTGCTGATAAGATATCAAAGTTGTGGATTATTTGGGAGAATGAATATACTTCAACATTTAGCAGCTACTTTGTGCATACTTTTTCGATTTAAGCTTACGGTTACGATATATCTTTAAGAAAAGCTAGAGACGTGTTAATCTGGTACAAACTTCTTACATAATCAAGATGAGGAAATTTTGTGATCTGGTTTCATGTTGTTGAATTCAGGAAGCATGCCTGATAACTGGGGCTACTAGTTACGAAATTAGGTAATAATAGCATGGCTCCTCGCGAGCTCGAGCTCGAAAATCTCGAGTTCGAGTTCGAGCTTTTTACGAGCCGGCTCTTCGAGCTCACGAGTCGGCTCGGCTTGTTTACACCCCTAGCATGGCAAATGTGCAAATCTCACATTGGGTGTTCTGGACCTTAACTGGATTTTCACTTATCGATGTCAATTTTTTTTTTTTAACGGCGTGTCATCTCAGTAATAGACTTGCTTTTCATGGTCGTTTTTGTACAAAATCAGTCATTCATTTTCTGCTTCTCCAAAATATGCAACGGTATTTGTGAAAGCAAAACAGCACATTATGAAAAAATATTGGTTGGTGATTGCATTCAATGAACCCACGGAAATTTTCTATTTGTCAATGTTATGGGTGTTGTCATGCTTATTTCAATTCACACTTCACTTCATGGTAAAATTTATCAAGTGATTTCAATTCTTTTACGGTTGCTGAAGTTCTTGCAAGGAAGATGCCATAACTTTGTTCAAAGCTCTAATTCTACTGCTTGTAAGCGTTAGTCATATTGGAGGAGAAATAAAACCTTCTACTGTTTTGATAACGAGTTAATTAATGTTATGGTCTCTTTTGTAAGTAGGCATCTGTTTCCCGCAACATAATGATTTTTGTTGTAGACTCGTTAAATGCGCATTTTTGCTACCTATAACTTGATCTCACTTGAAAACACCCTCTAAATTTTATTTCCTACAATTTAGTTGACAACAAGTTGGAACCGAAGTATTGATGAGAACTAATATCTAGGAATTCTACACATTACCATTGGTTTTTTTTAACTGTTTTTGTTATTCAAAATTGATGTTGCAACTTTTATGGACTAGCTAGCAACTTGACATCAAGTTCCTCTATGTTCTCTTGTATATATTTTTCAACCATTGAAGTTACTTTGATGTAACTTATGTTGCCTTGATCGATGTCATTAATGTATATGTTACGTCCTGGTCTGCAGAATTTTTTGAAGTCTAGTGGAGGCAAACGTTGTGGGAAAACATCTTTTGTTGAACACAGGACGTTTCTACATCTCTATCATAGTTTTCATCGTCTGTGGATATTCCTTGCGATGATGTTTCAGGTTTGCAAGTTGCATCAAATACATTTGGTTTTATCTTACAGCTCCTAATTATTGTAGAATGCTTAATTATGTATCCGTTCAGTTGAAAATGAAACCAAGTTATGATACAAGGTTAGTAAGCCAAGGTCAAATATAAGATGTTCTGCAACTGATCAATACAGGAGTATCTAATTAGTTGCCAGTTAAAAATGCTTTGTAGACGTATTGGGAGGTTCCAGAAAAAGGATATAACTTAAGCGTGATAGTTTCTCTATTTTTGTTGCCTTTATCAAGAACTTTGAAATGAACATGCAATGGAGTCATTCATTTAGATGAGTGATAGATCCTTTGTTGATATTAACAATCCTGTATACATGACTAAATCGTGTTATACATAAAACAAAGCTACATCAAAGTACCACTTCTCATGCATAAGATTATCATGGTATTTTGGTCCAATGAATAAGTAGCCTAGACATTCGATTAGATCAACTTAGATTATTTTGGCAGAATTTTTCTGTGAATTTGTTTCCTAATAACCATTTATGTATGTGCATTTACATCCCTTTTTAAAACATGTGTTATATGTTCTAGTCTATCTCAATCGTTGCTCATATTACTGAATTTTTCTTCACCCTGAGGCACATAAATGCAATAACTTCTAACATTGTTTATTAGTGTCTTGGTTTAGTAATAAGTATACATGCGGTTTTCTTAACTGACCTTATTTTGTAAAACCTCTAACCGAAACAGAGTTCTTAACTTTTACCTTTTTGTTTCTTCTACGTGTGCAGTTTGGAGTTCATTATGTTTGTTTTTTGTCGAAATCTAAAACTCTGCAGTTGTTATGTAGCTGCATATTTTCTCTGTTCATGAAATTCAATTTTAAATCAGTTGATTTAGTGAATATTTCATTCTACAGGACAAGTTAGTTCTTCATTGCTTATCTTTCTTAAAAGTGTTTTTTGAACTTTTTTTCCTTTCTTCAGGGACTTACATTAATTGCCTTCAATAACGGGCAGTTAAACACCAAGACCATGCGTGAAATTCTTAGTGTTGGACCAACATATTTTGTGATGAAGTTCTTCAAGAGTAATATAGACTTGCGATTTTTATTCTTTTTTTTTTTGGTTTCATTTTTTTGCTTATTTATTTCAATTATAAATTTTTATTGATCTTCTAGGTGTGCTGGACATCATAATGATGTATGGAGCATACTCTACCTCAAGGCGCCTAGCTGTCACCAGAGTTTTTCTCCGCTTTCTTAGCTATAGTTTGGCTTCGGTTGTCATATGTTTCCTTTATGCGTAAGTTCATGCCAGTCTTCTTTTGTTTCTTCCTTCGCCTTTTTGTTTGTTTTTAAGCTTCTCCTGTGTGCTATTTATGGAACTCTTTAGTCCTGTACTTTTGGAAATTTCAGGAGAGCCCTTGAAGAGCAGAGTAACGCCAACAACAATTCAATCACGTATAAACTGTATGTCATAATTATTTCCAGCTATGCGGGTGCAAAGTTCTTTTTGAGTTTCTTGCAGCACATACCAGCATGTCACCGTCTGTCGGATCGGGGTGATAGTTGGCGTCTGGTTCGTTTTATGAAGTGGATGCACCAGGTGTACCTATTGTATTGAGTATTTGTAAATATGAAAAAATTCAGTTATTTTTCTTGAAGTTGGTTTTTTTTTCTTTCTCTATTAACTTTCAATTCATGTTTGTTAGGAACATTACTATGTCGGCCGGGGCATGTATGAAAGAGCTTCAGATTTCATGAAGTAATTAGCTGACTCTTGGTCTTTTTGAAAATTTCCTCCAATTTTTCATTGGACTTACTCTTTATGACTCAACTGATGAGAGCTATTGTATAACATGTGATTGTAATGCAAATTGTAACTTCTCTAGTTGTTATCCATGCAATGCAGATACATGATCTTCTGGTTTGTTGTGCTCGGAGGAAAATTTTCTTTTGCTTATTTCCTACTGGTAAGTTTCGATGTTTTTTATTAATTATGTTTGAACATTACAAATCAGTTGCCTGGAGAATGAGCTAATTGGGTTTTTGTATTAATATGGATTTTGTGCTCATGTTGCAGATTAGACCCTTGGTGGGCCCAACAAGGCTAATTGTTAACATCCCAGTCACGCGGTATTCTTGGCACGATTTTGTGTCAAAAAGTGAGTGACAACTTTATTGCTACTGATGCATTTGGGTGTTCCCCATTGTCTGGTTATAGTTGCATATTTATTAAATTTGAATGAGCTGCCTATTGTCAAGTGGCATGGAACTATGAACTCTGGTGCTTCTTATGCATATCACCTTTTGTTAAGGCAGATACTCAGAAAGATTGTGACACTCCTTGACCTTTTATGTGACTTATGAGTGGTTTAGTACGAATAGTTGTGTGCCTTTACTGGTGACTTTTAGTGGTAATATTTCCTGGACAGTTTTTTTTTATAATTTTCAATTTGTCTTCTATGAGGTTGAAGTCTTGAATTTATATGTTTAGGAACTTTTGTGTATAGATCCTCCACTTTTCCCTATATGATGTTTACTTGCTTCGGTTTGTGCGAAAGGAAAATGTAATCTTGCAAAAACATTTTGTAGTATCATTTATATTTCTCATGCTTCTTCCTTTCCTATTATAATTGATAATTGATTAATTTTATTTTCTTTTTTAGATAATCATAATGCTATGACTGTAGCAAGCTTATGGACGCCTGTGGTGGCTGTGAGTATACTTTTCATTGCTCTTGTAGTTGTTGACATATATATATATATCCTGTTATCCCCTTTTCCTACTTTTGGCTCTCGGCATTTAGTATTTGGACATGTAGATTCCAGTTAGTTTGGGTTAATAAATTTTGTTGACATTTTGGTAATTATGTTCCTTCCCAAGCATATTCCAGTTAATAGATTTCGTTGTTTCTTTTCTCCTTTACTTTGTGCTGCAGATTTATCTCTTGGATATCCATATTTTCTACACAGTTATATCTGCTGTATGGGGTTTTCTGCTGGGTGCTCGAGATCGTCTTGGGGAGGTAACTTTTTTTTTTGACTCATTGACTGTCAACTATCTCCTTTTCTCTAGAAATAGTCATGAGCATTTTGTTCTGTACATATGCACGTACCTGTTATGCATTGTTTTATGCTGCAAGTAGTTATAAGAATGTCCTGATGTATTTACATTTTCATCATGTACGTTCCATCAGTTACTTTTGGCACTCCGTGTTTTAACTCTTAAATAACTAGAATTATTTTCCTTGAATCTCAGATTAGGTCTCTAGATGCCGTTCATCAACTTTTTGAGAAGTTTCCTGCAGCTTTCATGAATAATCTTCATGTACCACTCCCTAACAGGTTCGTTTTTCTTCACCTGAGTGCAAACACTAATAATAATTAAATCGTAGAAGTACTAATTCTATCCACAAATTTTTTATTGTTATTAAATTAGATTCTTTTTTGGTTTGCAGGGATTCACTGCATTCATCTAGTCAGGTTAGTTAAACTTACTTTATAGAATTCTAGTGGTCACTATTATGTTCTGTATTTTTAGGGTGGTAAATATAATGATTAGTCTTTCAAATATGTAAAATGAATAAACATGGATCAAAACATTATAGATGACTGTCTCCATGAAGTGTGGAATTCACATCATA
The DNA here is from genome assembly GCF_000504015.1 of Erythranthe guttata. Next base: position 826,793 of record NW_012195002.1, on the reverse strand, counting down.
GATCGATCTACTGTTGCTTTTAGATATTGAAGAATATGGATACAAGTGTGAAACTCAACCTGAAATAATTTCAAATCCTTTCCCCTTGGAAGTTGGAATCATTAGTTTAAATTCCAGTTGCCTTGAAACTGGAGATTTAATAATGATAAAAAGCTTGAAAGTTGTTTCAAAATTTATGCTGGAGATTTTTAGATCAGATGGTTGTTGTATTATTTCTAGATTGGTTTGCCTTCATGGCCCATCAGTGTTTGCCTTTTGTGTCAACAACCATGTTAATGTTACCTTCTTCTTTCTCAACCCAAGAGAAAAGTCCATCACAAGTGTGATCTGTTTTAAAGTATAATGTACTTACATATCATCCAGAGGGGAAATTAAAGAAGTTAAGGAAATCAAACAAATCAAATATATATGTCATAGTTCAAATAATGCTTTATGAATAAGCAGACTGAAATAAGTGGACTTTCTGAAATTTCTCTCCTTGTTGAACAACAAATATGCGTTCAACAATTTCCTCCTTTTGATCCTACTCATTTCAGCCCACTTTTAAGCATTTCAGTTGTATTCCAAGATTTTAATGTGTGTTTCGTGTCCTGAAGTCCCTGGAGAAAAACAAAATTGATGCTGCTCGGTTTGCTCCCTTTTGGAATGAAATCATAAAGAATCTGAGGGAGGAAGATTACATCAGCAATTTGTGAGTTCTACTTTTGTGGTGTTGCATCATCTGTAACTGAATTTTTTAATGCCCTTTATAGACTGTTCGGATCCCATCCTAAATGTTTCACTGATTTTTCTGGTGTAGGGAAATGGAGTTGCTTCAAATGCCTAAAAATTCAGGGAGTCTTCAACTTGTCCAGTGGCCACTTTTTCTTCTAGCTAGCAAGGTCTTCTTTCCATGTACATTAAAATAGTTTCTTCTTTTTTCTGGCTTCTGGCATTTATCTGATGTACCTTTGTTGCGTGCTTCATACCAATTGGTGTAGCTATTCCTTGCAAAAGATATTGCTGTAGAAAATAAAGACTCGCAAGAAGAACTTTGGGATAGGATTTCAAGGGATGATTACATGAAATATGCCGTTGAGGAATGCTTTTATAGTGTAAAATTTATCCTTACAGCGATACTAGACGATGAAGGAAATAATGAAGGAAAGAAGTGGTCAGTCATAATATTCCTCTGTAACTGATATACTCAGATATCATCATGTAATTGTTATAACGTCTCTTCGAAATATTTCAGGGTTGAAAGAATATATGAAGACATCCAGGGGAGCATAGCAAACGGGTGTATTCATGTTGACTTTCGGCTGAATAAACTGCCACTTGTTATTCAAAAAGTTACAGCACTCCTTGGAATACTGGTTTGTATTTTCTTCTGTTACTTATTTGATATTTGTAAAAGCGAGGTAGTTGGAGTTGGTTGTAGGTTTTGCATCATTTTAAAGTTTAGATAATGTAGCATATGGCCAACTTTTTCTTAACTGACAAACAATGCCCATTACGGTTTTACAGCTTACTTGTTTGAGAACATGTATTACTTGTTTGAGAACATGATGTACGGTGACATGTTGATGACTGGAATAAATATGATTTAAAAAACGAGTACATGAAAAATAGTATTTGGGAGTTTGATGATGGTCCGTAGTGCTCAATCACCAGTCGTTCCGTGAGTCCTAAATCAGGCCATAATGTTGTTTTCATTAAAGTTTCCTCAAGGTAAACAATTTATTTCTAAAACATTCAATAAGATTTGGCTTATGATTCAGAGGGTTAGAAACGGCTGTGGTGGTGTGTGGGTCTTTTTCTTGCAGGGTCTTTTGTCCTGCAATCAGTTTCTCTGTTGGTACTTGCAGAAATCTGTAGCCAGTTGATTGAAAAAATAGTTTAACATGGTCAATTATTTTCTACAGAGTAGGACTGAAAGTTATAGGTCGATTATTAGTCCTTTCATACATACAACAGCATAACAAGATCCTAAGTAAATTAGCAGAATATGTAATTCATTTCAGGCATGGTATTAATTTATGTAAGCAAAGTTTAGTTCACCCTCATCCTTTTGGAGGTATGCAATATATGCCCTTCTTTGTAGTGACTTTATAGGTTTTTACTGCATGTTCTGTTTTCTACTTACATGGATGGTCCATATCTGTTCTGTATGCAGAAAAAAGATCACACACCTGAACTCGAAACTGGCGCTGTTAAAGCTATTTTGGATCTCTATGATGTTATGCGACATGATATCTTATCTATCAATATGAGGTTTGGATATATGCTTGATCTTTTTTTTGCCTTCGCTTCTCTAAATTTTACATCAAACCCATTCAATGTGTGCAGAGATAATTATGAGACATGGAATATGCTGTCAAAGGCAAGGACTGAAGGTCGCCTCTTTCAAAAGTTGAAGTGGCCTCAAGATGCAGAGTTGGTAAATCTTTTACATCTATTTATTTGTTTCTATGTCTGTTTATAGATCATTTAATAGAAGGAGAGTTAAACTACTTTAAATATGTCTAGAAAGCACAAGTTGGTAGATTGTATTCACTTCTTACTATCAAAGATTCCGCTGCAAATGTCCCCAAGAATCTTGAAGCTAGGCGGCGGCTAGAGTTTTTCACTAATTCCCTTTTCATGGAGATGCCTGAAGCTAAACCTGTTCGAGAGATGCTATCTTTTTGGTAGTTGGTTCATTTTGAGTTTAATCATTTTTGGTCTATAACTTAAAAGTTAAATATGTATTGATGCTCCTAGTTTTGTTGTGCAGTGTTTTCACTCCATATTACTCTGAGATTGTGCTTTATCGCATGTCTGATCTCCTTAAGAAAAATGAAGATGGTATTTCAACTTTGTTTTACCTCCAAAAGATATATCCAGGTACCTTAACCTTTATTTTTTATTTATGCTGCTGCAGCTTTTCCATCTACCACTTAAGAAATACTTTTTTCATGTTTCTCCGGCATGTTTAAAAACCTTCCTTGGTGACTTCTTAAGCCTATCATTTGCAGAAAGTATTGCAGTTACAGAATTTTTTTTACATGAATTTATATGTTTGTGGTATTTATGGTTGCTCAGTACCAGTATGCAAATCGTCAGAGGCTCCGGAGATTACTTGTATTAAGATTTTCTGTGTTTTTGTTAGTATATACATTGTAATGGGAGTTTTTGCTTTCTCTGGTTCTTCTGTGGCAAATTATGGTTATGGCCTAGTCTTGGCTATTGGTTTTAACATTGTCAAGCATGCACTAGAGTTGATTTTTCTCCTGACTTAAAAGTGGTCATATATGCTTTCTAACATCTATAACTGTAGTGGCTGGTGCCCAACATTCTCTTTATAATGTAATTTCCTAAAACATGTTGCAAATTTTAGTTTCGTGAATTTCTGGTAATTCGATAATTTAGTCTCTAGTTCTGTCCTATTCGCTGAAGTCGTGTTTTGTCCTCAAACCGGGGGTTCTATTTGTAAACGTCTTCTTTCAGTCGAGTGGATTGACTATTAGCTCTCGAATGGGTCTTGTGTCTTAATGTGATAGTACAAACTTTTGTCCATCGAATCCTTGCTGAAATTTTGACAAATTTAACTCTTCCATTGCAATGAGAGATTATGTAATGTTTTACCGTATTTGCTCACCAATGAATGCTTGCTATTGCTGGGGTTCCTTTATTGGAGACAATTTTCTTTTTGTAATACAGATGAATGGAAAAATTTCCTTGCTCGGATTGGACGTGATGAAAACGCATCAGAGTCGGAGCTTAGTGATAATCCTAATCATATCCTTGAATTGCGGTTTTGGGCTTCGTATCGAGGACAAACGTTGGCCAGAACAGGTGAATCTTACTTCCTTGACTGTTTTCGGCTTCATATTACATGCAGTCTTGCACGATGTTGGCGGTATTAGTAAGCATGTGCTGTTTTCGTTTGTCAGCATCATTGCTAACATGGTTTGCGATTTGTATGTAACAAAGATATAGGTTGTTGATGTAATATATAGTTAGCATTGAGGTTATTACCTCAGTTGAAATTTTGAGTTTGGTTTACAAGAAAGGTGACGGTAGTGACTATATTTTTCTATTTCCGAGTCATAACATGCATTGTCAGTCTTAAAAACCACAATATTGAAACATTCTGATCAGTCCCACCATTCGCTCCGGATGATGGATACAAGTGGTAGTGCAGGTTAGGTAGTTTTGGTTAGCATATTTATGAAGTTTATATTACATACTGAAACAATGCTGCCAAAGGAAGACGACGAAAGTTTCTGTAACTTGCTCTCTGGTGGTTGTTTTAGTGTCGCTATTGTGCTTTTTTATTTTGGATGCATATGGCATGAGTGTTGTTGAAGCACCTAACTGTTTTTGGCTGCATACTGTTACATTTTGAAGCATTGCTTTCCTTCATATCCTATTTATGATTTTCTCCTTACTTCATTACTTCCCTGGAAACAGTTCGGGGAATGATGTACTACAGGAAAGCTCTAATGCTTCAAGCATATCTGGAAAGGATGTCAGCTGGAGGTTTGCATTTCCGATAACTAGTACATCTTTTGCCATATCTTTTCACGACTGTTCTGAAAAGTAACTGTTAGTTTCAGATGTCGAAGCTGGTATTACTGGAAAGGATTCAACTGATGTTCAAGGTTTTGAGTTGTCTCCGGAAGCAAGAGCTCAAGCAGATCTTAAATTCACATATGTTGTGACATGTCAGATATATGGAAAGCAGAGAGAAGAGCAGAAACCTGAAGCTGCAGATATTGCTCTGTTAATGCAAAGGTTCTGTAATTTTATGCAGTCTTCCATTTCAAATTGAGTGCCATGCTTTATCTCCCATGTATCAGTGATGGGTTTCAAAATGTTAGATTAGATGCTAAGTAATTCTAATTTAAAGAATATAATTGTTTCAATAATAACCACATAATAAAAATATCTTTGTAATCTTCTGGACTACAGTGAATAAATCATTCTATCTGCTCCGCTTTAATTCTGCTAGTTTTATAACAAAAAGTGAACCAGTCCATTTAGTTCGACACACGTGTTGTTTTATGAATATTTTAGTTGCTATAATTTTCTATAACTGAAATTTTCTCTCTTGTAACTCTCTTTCTACATATCTATATTTCACGTATAGAAATGAAGCTCTCCGAGTTGCTTTCATCGATGTGGTTGAAACTCTGAAGGACGGGAAAGTGCACTCAGAATATTTTTCAAAACTTGTGAAGGCTGATATCAATGGAAAAGACAAGGTTTATTCTTTTATTCCTTTCAGTGTCAAGTTTGTCAAGCAAAATCTCTGAGTGGTGATTTGTAATGCTTGTGAGGGTTGATAGTCACTATTTTTACCATTCTTAATTAAACTTGTTTCAATCTATATTTATGAAGTGAAAGGAAGTAAGAGGGTTAATTTATTCAAATGGAAAACTAGGAAGTCGAGGATGTATGTATTTGCTGACAGAACTTTGAAATATATTCTGTCTGAGAATATCCTTAAACTTGCATATAGGTACATGTATTTATAAGTGTCGACCTGATCTCTCATTGCAAAGGAGTTGATTATTTAAATTTATTCTCTAACTTTATTGAATCTGCTAGGACTCACTATGTAAACTGAAGCTTATTGTTTGTTTGAATGGTATGTTGTTGATAAGTTCAGCTTTTTTCTTCCAGTCTTTTTAGCTGTGTAATCTCCTAAGTTTTTTGATTTATTATACTACAGTTGCCAACCAAAAAAGCTTGTAGTTGCACTTTATGTCTAGGTTGCCACTCTTTGGTGCTCATATCCGTTATATTTAATCGCTTTTCACTCTGTATATGAATATCTGTCTGATAATATATGTAGGATCTTTGTGTTTTCTACAATAATATATATTGGGAGAACCGATTCATATACAAGCTTTTGTTCTCTTCGTTCGGTTTATCTATTATTCCTACTTCGCTTGTCATTTAACTCAAGCTATACCAAGTACTGAAAGTTAACCTGAATTACAGGAAGTCTATTCAATAAAGCTACCAGGAAATCCTAAACTTGGTGAAGGCAAACCTGAAAATCAGAATCATGCTGTAGTCTTCACTCGTGGTAATGCTATGCAGACAATTGACATGAATCAGGTTTGTATTCTAGGACTCAGCTATTGATTTTCCGTTGTACTATCTTTTTTTATCACATATTCCCAAACTAAAGTTCCTTTGCCAATGTAGTGCTGATAGTTTTCTTCAGGTTTAGATGTATACTGATATTATGTGATGCATTCCTGTTGATGATGAGAATAAAGATTTGAACTTGGTTTTCAGTTACTCAGTTCTTCTTCTTGATGGGCTTGTTTTTTTTTTTTTTTTTTTTTGTTATTTAAAAGAGCGATAGATAAATTTGAGGAGCGGTAATGAATTTATTGATCTCATTCTTTTGAGTTGTAATAATTTTTCTAACCCCTGTTTTCTATCAATCGGGCTTTCTTCAACCTGGTTTCAAGCCTATTATTTCTGCTATGTGACTTACATAAAACCATGTCATGTAATTTGTGATTTGGTATTGCTCTTTACATCCACCATTCAACTTGCCTTTGTTTTTTAGAACATACATCGTATGCACTTTCTGCTTCTTGGATATGAAGCAGAAGTCCATCCATTGTGCATCTTATGAGAAACTGTGGATATGCTAAATCGTTGGCATCTAGGAGTGCATCTTATGTATTTTTTCTCCTTCTGTATTAAGTAGCTAATTACTGTGGATTCCCTTATTTGATAACATGCTATCATAAAAAGCACACCAAGTTCTGTTTTACTTTTTCATCATTGCCGATTTCCGATTCGCTCAGGATAACTACTTCGAGGAAGCCTTGAAGATGAGAAATCTTCTTGAAGAGTTTCACTGTGATCATGGATTACGCCCGCCTACTATTCTAGGTGTCAGGGAACATGTTTTTACTGGAAGGTGCTTTGAAGTGATATATATGCATCTTTTAATGTCCTTGTGTTTCATAGTGCATAACTTCTTTCCTTACTATGGCAGTGTTTCTTCTTTGGCATCCTTCATGTCCAACCAAGAAGCTAGCTTTGTTACACTTGGTCAGCGTGTTCTGTCAAATCCTTTGAAGTAAGTCATGCTTTCTATTCAATGATTTTCTAGTGAAAAATAGATACACTGTTAATGCTTATACTTGGGTCATCGTCAGGGTTCGTATGCATTATGGGCATCCGGATGTATTTGATAGAGTTTTCCATATCACAAGGGGTGGGATCAGCAAGTCATCTCGTATAATCAATATTAGTGAAGATATCTTTTCAGGTTTTACTCTTGATTACCCCTGATTCTCTTGTGATTTTGTATGCTTCACGAATAGTTCGTACACAATTTAGTGAGCATAATTTGGAACATATATATTGCTTTGAACCAGTCTCTTGCTTTCAAGCTTCACTCCTTTTGTTATGGAGAAAGGAAACCCCCATTTGTGAATAAAAAGAAAAGAATGATACTTTTTTTTTTTTTTTCTTGCTGTCACTGTTTTTGCACAATGTGTTGTTCATTACTACCAAGAAGCAGCAAAGCTTTTATATAGTAAGAACTCGCTAGTTCGTACGAGATCTAATATTTTATAGCACCAGAATATCCAATTTATCAACCCTACCTTAGAGGCATGTATCAGATCCACGCCTTCGTTGTGTCAGAGCTTGTCATTGTTTGACTGTTTGTTGATCTGAAAAGAAGTCCAGTCATTAATTTAAGGGCCCGTAATCTAAAGTTGGAAAAATGCAGGTTTTAATTCAACTTTACGCCAAGGAAATGTGACTCACCATGAATACATTCAGGTATACTTCCTCTTTCTTCGAAGCACAGAAATCTATGGGATGAACGCTAACTAAATTTTGTACAGGTTGGCAAGGGGCGAGATGTCGGACTAAATCAGATTGCTGTTTTTGAGGGAAAAGTTGCTGGGGGCAACGGTGAACAAGTTCTTAGTAGGGATGTTTACAGGCTTGGTCAGCTCTTTGATTTCTTCAGGATGATGTCATTCTACTTCACGACAGTTGGATACTACTTTTGTACCATGGTTAGCTTTTCATGTCCTATATAATGGTGTCCAGCAATTTAGTTTGGTTATATGTTTCGGGCCATGTGCCAATTTTGGTTGTCCAAAACATATCCTTGTTAATATCCCGTGTTACCATGCGTTTATGGGAGCTTCATAATAACTTTTAACAAAATCCAATTAATATATGTGCAGTTGACAGTGCTGACAGTCTACGCCTTTCTCTATGGTAGGGTGTATTTGGTAAGTTATATTTTACATAATTAAGAATTTCATTTTTTTATAACTTTGTTCTCATTTGTTAGCATCTACGCTGGATTCAAATTGGTTCCAAGGTTGCGAATTCATCTTAGTTTATTACTTCAAGAAGGTGGGGACATGAGAAAGGAAATGGTTTTAATCCTTTCCTTTCTGTATCCCACCCCCTAACCCAACTCTTCTCTTCTGTTCTCTTCAAACTTCCTACCAAGCTTTTTCTCAAAGAATAATTTTACATCGCGGGTTCTGCGGAACTCTTTGAGATGATTTTATTGGGGAAAGTACTTATGTTTTTATCTTGTATCGGGTTGTCAGTGAACTTCTGCAGCTAGTTTCTCTGATACGTGCATTAATCTTTTTCAAGGCATTATCTGGGGTCGGTGAATCCATACAAGACATAGCAGATGTATTGGGGAATACTGCTCTTAGTGCGGCTCTAAACGCACAGTTTCTGTTCCAGATTGGTGTCTTTACAGCAGTGCCAATGATTTTGGGTTTCATCTTGGAGCAGGGATTTCTTAGGGTATGTCTCATCTCTTCTTCCTTTTTTGTTTGTAGAAGTTCTTTTTTAGTAATGTAGTGTTAGCAGTTTAATCAGATAATATTCCACTTTATAATATAACATTTACTTCTGTTGTTTGCATAAGGCAATAAGAGACGTCCTTGATGCAGTTATATGCTATTTCATGTTTGCATTACTATATTTGTTCATGAAATATGTCAAAGATTTCTGAATCATGAGTAACATTTTGTTTCTTCTTGGTACAAATACATGTTTAACATGCATTTTTTGGGGTTCTCATATCGGCGCAATCAGATCCAGTGTACCCAATACATGGATTGAAAGTGGATAAAACTAACATTAACCATCTCATGTTCTTACATTCTTATGTCTGTATATCTGTCCTCGTTATTTTTGCATAAAATAAGAAACATAAAATGAGGGTTGGCTTCTTCAAAATTGATCGGGTGAGCAAAATATTCATTTTGGTTACTCTCTTTCTTCTTTTTTGTTTCAATCAGGAATTTCTATGATCAATATATCGTCATTGCATTTTTTTTTGGATACCCAAGTTTCTCCAAATCCACAAGCCTTCCTCACTATTATTTGAAATCCAATGCGATGTGTAGTGCAAAAATATTTATCTCAAAACGTGATTATGAGTGAGATGGAATTAGTTATTTAATATATCAAGTTCTGATTTGTTTCTTGTATTCTTTGTCTTTCTTTACCATACAGGCTGTGGTTAGTTTTGTCACAATGCAGTTTCAGCTCTGTACCGTCTTCTTCACATTTTCGTTGGGCACAAGAACACATTACTTTGGCCGGACTATTCTTCATGGTGGTGCAAGGGTACGCTTCAGTTTTTTTTTTTTTTTTCCTTTACCATCTAGATGAATCTAACAATTGGAATTACTTAGAAGTTTGAGTTTTTTTGCAGTATCAAGCAACCGGTAGAGGATTTGTGGTGCAACACATCAAGTTTACTGAAAATTACCGGCTTTATGCACGAAGTCATTTTGTGAAGGGGTCTCTCTCTCTCTCTGTCTCTCTCTCTCACACACACACACACACACACACAAACACAGCTAGAGTATGTGTGTCTGTGTCTATGTCCATCTGCATCTGAGTATTCATGCAGCGGTATGTTCTAATTTTTTTCAGGATGGAAATTTGTCTGTTGTTGATTGTATACCTTGCATATGGATACAATGAGGGTGGTGCTTTAGCATATATTCTTCTCACTGTAAGCAGTTGGTTTCTAGCTGGTTCTTGGTTGTTTGCTCCGTATTTGTTTAATCCATCTGGATTTGAGTGGCAAAAGTAAGTTTTTCTTTTTTACATTTTCATATTTCCTGCCTCTTGGTCGTCCTTGTTCAAGAATAAAACTTCTTTGCATCACCAGGACTGTAGAGGACTTCCGGGATTGGACAAATTGGCTTCTCTACAGAGGTGGAATTGGAGTTAAAGGAGGAGAAAGCTGGGAGGCTTGGTGGGATGAAGAATTGGTATGGCCCTTCATATTCGCGTCTGTTTTTTTGTGTCTTGACCTTGACAGTGGTCCCTTGTCGATTCATTAAAAAGAACCTAACCGTTTCATTTTATTGGATGTTTGAAGGTTTAGAGGCAGGTTAAAAAAACTAATCAAAAAACCTTTACTTTCATAAGGAAGTCCAAAATTACCCATACAAGATAATTTTAACCTTGCTTAATATGATACTGTTCTCTTTAATCTCATGCCTATTCATCTCTCTCGATAATTAATGAAAAAGGGTAAACTGGTAATATGTAATTAATTGTGCATTAGACTCCTGAACTGAGAGAGATAATATGACACAGTGGGCATACTAATTATTTTTTACAAAGATGCACTGCATGAACATAATTTTGTTGTGTGTTTAATTTTAAATTTTAGATTTTCTTTTAGTTTATTCTTTAACAGTTCCACTAAGATGAAAATCATAAAGAACAAATATTTAGTTACTTAGCTGTAAGTAGTTATTCATATGTTATTAATTTGCTAAGTAATTAATCAGTCAGAGAACGGAGATATAGTTTGGGACAAGGATTCATTTTCTTCTTATATATATATATATATATATATATATATATATATATATATATATATATATATATATATATATATATATATATATATATATATATATATATATATATATATATATATATATATATATATATATATATATATATATATATATATATATATATATATATATATATATATATGATTGATTTAAATATTTTCATATATATGTATATAATTAGTTGAATATTTTGAGGGAAATTCTAATTTAGTTTTTTACATGTTTCCCGTTTTACTACTTTTTAACTTTATTTTCTGATTACCGTGTCTACGGAACCTGCCCACCCCAACTCCCCCCAGCAGCCCCCCAACCCAACCTAGCCTGAATCCATCCCTGCCTAAGCGAGACCCGGACAAATCAACTCCTTCCTCCCACTATTACATGCAGGTGTATTATATGTTTTAGAATCTTCAGAGAGAGAAGATAGGTATATCGTGTGTGTATAGGTCGAGAAATAAAGCTACAAGTTTAGACAAGACATCATTGAATAACCCGTCATCTTTTTTCAATTTTTGTTCCACTCATTAGTTAATTTGTTCTAATTGTTTTGCTGCTTTAGTTTGAAAGTATTTTTGGGCACTAGTAAGTAAGCATGCACAATTCTTATTTGAGCTCCCATATTAATGTATAACATTTTACATTTGGTGCAGTCTCATATTCGAACTTTCAGTGGAAGAGTGATGGAAACCATTCTAAGCCTACGATTCTTCATCTTCCAGTATGGTATTGTCTACAAGTTAGATGTACAAGGAACAGATACATCACTAACGGTACAAGCTTTATCTTGAGTGTGGATTACCTTATCTTTTCCTCATTATTTGCTTGTCGGAACATAAAATTTGAAGATCATGGTTCTGGACCACAATTTTTGGATTATTATTCATTCTACTCATAAACAGAACTGCCGACTTTTAGTGCTATATTACATGATCGACAAGGTTTATGGCTCAGGTTAATTTTTATTGACAATTTTAACGCTCCACCAAATACATTTGTGTGTATAAATGTGTTTTGTATATATGTGCTAGGAATGCAGTTCTGTATAATAAGATTTTAAGGCATTATGTGAATATCTGCTTTTGTTGTACCAGGCAGGTACTGGATAAATGAGAGAACTCATCCATATTTGCTGTAATCGTTTATTTTTTCCAGGTGTACGGGTTTTCATGGATAGTACTCGCCGTGCTTATTATTCTTTTCAAGGTATGGTTTCGAAGTATTATAATTGCTAGGCTCCTTCCTTGCTTCATAAGTTAATTTAAGTTCCATTCTGGTTTGGACAGGTATTCACCTTTAGCCAGAAGATATCAGTCAATTTTCAGCTACTGCTGCGTTTTATCCAAGGTGTCTCGTTTTTATTCGCATTGGCGGGTATTGTTGTGGCTGTTGCAATTACTAATCTGACAATCGCCGACATATTTGCTTGTATCTTGGCTTTTCTACCCACTGGGTGGGGAATTCTCTGTGTAAGTTCGCAAATTAAATATTTTTTCTTCATCCTAACCAGATGTTTTTAAATTTAATTTTGTTCTTGTTTGAGCATCTTGAGAATCGTTGATTGTCGGTATTAGCACGAGAAAAGTTGTGGGATCACAAAACATTCATTTCTAATATGCAGAAGTTCGCTTTCGTTTTTATTGTGAATTTTAAATAACTCGTAATCAATTTTTTTTTTTCTTTTTCTCTGCATTTACATTTGTTTCATGCGTTATCTTTCTGTTTGCAGATTGCTTGCGCATGGAAACCTGTGATGAAGAAAGTTGGACTGTGGAAGTCGATTCGATCCATTGCTCGATTATATGATGCTGCGATGGGTATTCTTATTTTCATCCCGATTGCCTTATGTTCGTGGTTCCCGTTTGTTTCCACCTTCCAAACACGGCTCATGTACAATCAGGCCTTCAGTCGGGGACTGGAAATCTCGCTTATCCTTGCTGGAAACAACCCTAATACTGGCATCTAATCAAATTTTGTGGCTATTTAAAAAACTCTCTGTATAGAACAACTCTCTCTTCTGTTTCTTTATTTGCACCTGGAGACTTTAGATCCTTAATTTTTTTTCTTTAGTCACATGTGTTGGTGACTATCGAAAGTTTTGGTATTTATATATTTTTTGAATATGTATGTACATCACTAACATTTGTAGATTTGTACGTTGGTTATTGTGCCATAATATGGGAATTCATTGCAATTTATAGTTCTCTAATTAGAAGATGATTAGAGAATTTAAAACTTTAATGAGTTAAATTTTGAATTTTCTAAATCTATGGATGAATTCCAGAATTATACTTACATATAAAAAAAACAAAGAAAGATCTGACTTGTGTGAGACGTGCTTTTAAGAATGTTATATAATTGTAATATTGAGAAAGCAAATAAAGAAAACCAATTATGAAATATTTTTGAATTGGCCTAAAGCAAGCCAAGTTTTATAATGAAAACTCAAAAATTACTATGCGTAATCGTGATTTGCCTTTGCCAAAATGGCTCTTTATTATAATTTGTATATGCTTATGTTCTCTTTGTCGTCAGAAATTTTCAAGGTTGCTGATGATGAAACCTAAAAATTATCGTCTCATAAAAAATGGGTGGGCGCAGCTCTTTGCAGGAAACGGAAGAGAAAATGAAAAGCAAATGAGGGAGTTTTCGCAAATAACTCCAGTTAATTTTTTTTGTGTGAATATTTTTGAACATTGTTCTGGGAACAATTTATTTAATAGGGTTTTTTTAATATAGCTTTAAATTATTATAATTTACCCAATTAATTATTTAATTAATTGACTTCCAATCGATCAATAAGGCAATAACAACTCTACAAGGAATCTACCATCATCACTCAACCTAAACCGACTCATATTAAAAAAGACTAATCCTTGTTCCGCACGTCTCCTCAATCGAAACCACGGATGATCTCGACCGTTGATTTTTTCCCAAGTCTCCTATAAATACCCCTTTATCATCATTCCCTCTCCTCATTCAAGCCTACCAAAACCAGCAACGGGAAGAAGAAGCAGCTGCTGCTACAGACTTTTAGAGAGAGAAAGCGAAATCTTAACAATTAATCAAATACTGATTACTGATTCAAAGAAAATTTTCCTTTCCTTTTTTCAATTATTTTGTTAATCGTATCGATGATGAACGAACAACACCCAACGATGATGAATCAATACCAGCAAAAACCACAGCAAAATTTTATGAACACAATGAATCAGAGTTTAATACATCAGCAACACTCGATGAACACGATGAATCAGAATTCAATGCACCAGCATCAACAATTGATGAATCAAATCAACCCACAGGTGGTTAATTTCAACAATGTACCCTCCTCGCATGTTAATCGGCCGATTTATCACCCGTATATTATTCAGATGAATCGCAGCTACGGGGATTGGGCGGCGCCGCCGCCGCACTACCAAAACCCTAACCTTTACCACCCCACTGCTTTCAATAATTCACTTGCTCAAAGGAGGATCAATCGGAAGGAGAGAAGGATAATTAGTTATAAGGAGCAGCAGCGGAAATTGATCAAATTAGGGCACCAGAATCGGCCGAAGACTCGAAAATTTCTCCACAGGAAGAAATTCAATAAGAACAATATGAGCAGCCGATATCCCCCACTTGCGCCGAGGAACACGAGTTCGTTTCTAATTAGAGCGAAGAAAAACGGCGGCATTGCGCCTCCAACTCCTATTGAATCTCCTGCGAGAGAGATCTCGGTGGAATTTGCCGAGCGAGAATTGGAATTGGATGATGCATATGGCTCAAACTCAATGAATGAGTTCTTTCCATTCTCTCCTTTCTATCAATTGGAGGTGGCGAATGAAGAACAAAAAGTCGAAGAAGAAGAACAAGAAGTCGAAGTAGAGGAAGATGTGGAAGAAGAAGATGAAGATGACGAAGAAGATGAAGGCGGCTCGATCGTGGAATTGGAAAATAGAATGGACAATGATTTGAGTAGGTTCGAGACGATTTGCGATCCGAATAGCATCGATCAAGATTCGAAAGATGCGTCGAATGTTGTAGAATTGGAGGAGGAGAATATGAGTTTGAAGGAAAAGTTGTTGTTGATGGAGATTGAGTTGAGGAGTTTAAGAAAGAGAATGTTGATTCTAGAGAGAAGTGAAAACAGAGGAGATGATCATCTTGTTGTTTTTAATGATGATGTGTCTGAAAATGAAAGCGATAATAATAGTATTGTTGATTTGGATGATGAATTTATTGAAGGTGATAATTGTCAAGTTCTTGAATCAACTAACTCTTGTTAATGTTTTGGCAAATTCTTTTTTTTTTTTTTTTTTTAATTTAATTTAATTTTTTGTTTCAATATGGATTCATAAAGAGGTGTATAGTGAAGTCCTAAGCTTCTTGTTCTTGACTTTAACTAGAGTAGACAACTAACTAGGGGTTGGTGTTTCTAAAGTAGTTAATTTGGTTGAAGTGGTACACTTCATTATATGTAATCTATATAGTTTATACTCCTTCCATTTTAAATGAATTTATCAAATTATGGTTTTGAAAGAAAATATTTATTCCCTATTATCTATTAGTACTTTATAAGAATTATGAATGGTTTTATTTTCTTCTATTGTTACCCTTGAATTGTTAAAAAATATTGTTAAATTCACTCTCGGTTACTAGTCAATTGTACTTTTAAAGCTATGCATAAGTATTAAGCATGCCAATAAACGTGTCTTGATTTCAAGAAAAATACAGTAAAAAGACTAAAATAACCTTGATCAATTAATAATGTGATACAAGAGAGTTAATACCATGGTAGTTAATCTCGCGATATACCGCGATATATATCGCGATACGGTATGGTTCCAATCAAAACGATACAACTCGGGTTATGTATCGCCGATTGATAAATACCGTTAAATATCGCGAGATATCGTATCGTATCGTTGTATCACGATACGATACGATATTGACGATATTAGTCAACCTTTAAAAAAATGAAAAAAACGAAGAAAAAAAAGATGAAATGCAGTCAACTACTCTGAAAAACGATTTAGAACATATTTCTTCAATATTCCAACCCTAATTCACATTTTTCTCTTCAATTTCTTCACCAACCCTCACAATATTACAACCCTAATTCAATATCTATAGATTCTTGCGATTCAAGACCAATTCGAGGCTTTTTTTTGTTGGATTTTGCGATTGATGATGATGAATGCAATCGTTTAAAATTGGTAGATGACGACGATTTAAGTAACATTGATCTTCAAAATTATGAGATATCGAATATTTTAGAAATTAGGTATTCGGATTTGAACTTAGGGACCATTTGGCTAAGTTTATTTTACACAGTTCATAAACTCTTACATCTGATAAGTTGTTTTAAGAGCTGATAAGTTGTTACGTCTTACTTTTAAAATAATTTTTTTCAAGTGTTTGGATACTGATCTTACAAGCTATTTTACTCATTATATGATCTTAAATAAATAAGTGGAGTAAAGGTACTTTTAAAAAAAAATCTTATTGCTCTCCAGTAGCCTATAATATTTTGACTTTGTAAGATCTTTTAAAAAAATTACCTAGCACACTAGAATAGCTCTTAAACATCTTATAAGCCTACTAGAATAGCTCTTAAACATCTTATAAGCCTAGCCAAACACCCTATTAGATGATGTTATTTGATATTTTTGTCATTTTTTATAATATGATGTTGAAACTTGAATTTATGCCTATTTTGAAATAAGTAGTTATATTAAATTTTACATATTTATAATATTTTATAATCTAGATATATATTTTTTACTATTTTAATAGTTGGTTAAATATCTTACGATACGGTACGATAACGATACGATACGAGACATGGAGAAAAACGATACGAGATATTTTTACGGTTCGATAACCATGGTTAATACATATAGTTGCATTAATACAATTAAAATAAGAAATAATGCATTTGATGCGGTATTAAAAATATAAAGTGAGAGATATAATAAAAATATTTTCAAAAAGAGAAAATTATTAAAAAAAATAGAGAGATTATATCCTTGAATTGACTCAAATATTAAATTTATAAACAACCCTATTCAATTTGAAGTTTAATTTCATCCAACCTGAATCCTATTTGAATTTTTCGTTTTTTTTTTTTTTTTTTTTTTTTTTGGGTTTTGATAGGAAAACGATCATTGTTCGTGTTATGACAATCGTAAAGCACGTATTCTGAGTTGATATATCTTTTAACAACGTCAAGAGTCGTTTATTATCACAACATAAATTTGTTCAACGAAAATAAATTAGTTTCATTATGACTTTTTCATTGTTTGTAAATATCGAATTCAAATATCACGAGTTTCTTTCTGTTGGATATTTTAATAAAACATTGACCAAAATTAATCATTTTTTTAAAACTTATTTTGACGCTTCTTTAATTGTTATTTATACATTTGTAACCTACAAATTATTTTTATGATTTCCATAACTTCGTCTATTAAATGCATTATAACGACTATATTTTGATACTATATAAAGAAGACGATATCTTATGCTTTTATATGGAAGATTAGAAAAAAGTGAAAAAAATATTTTTATTAAGTTTTTTCTGTATACTTGTACGTAATATATTAAGCTCTTAATGAGTATTGGACATAATTTATACTTCACCAATAGTGCAGTATTGGTTGAAGAAACTATTTGTGGGTATGTTGTGTTGTATTCGATAAGCGATACGACAGTTCCTTGCTGCACAAATATAATCAAAAGTGTACGTGCAATTCGTCTTAAAAAGAACGAAATCTTTTACGTATCCCAACCATCAAACTTTGTGATCAAATCATCAAGATTGCAGTAGTGGAATTTCAATACTTTCAAATGATAAATGTGTTGATTAAATAGATGAAAGTTCACTATAACTTTTCACTATCTAATTGATATGGAATTACTTATGCTTTACTAGATAATTCAAGGATTAACCAATTGAGTTTTTATTCACTTAGTGACTTTATTTGGGCCCTAATTAGGTTTGTAGAACCACGTAGGCTAATTAATTTGAATTTGAACCCATCAATATGTAATTATACATAACCAAAGGGACACACAATGCAATTTAATATTAATTTTAAAAAATCAAAATTAATTGGCTAATTCGAAACCTAAACAGTCAAGAGAATATTGTCTGTTTAACACGACTCTCCTTGTTTACGACTCTTTTAATTTAGCACCATTCTTCAATCGAAGCCGTTCAATACTCACCTCACCCATAGATAGATCTGCACCGTTGATTTTCCCCAAACACAATTATAAATAGCCCTCGCATCGTTTATTCTCTGCCAAAATACTTTCACGATATTGGAAACTTGAAGTTAGAGAGAGAAAGAGAGAGAATTTAACGGAGGATAAAAATATCCGGTAGCTAATTCTTAGGGTTTGGAATTTAATTTTTCTGAAATTCGATTTTTTCTTTGAATATTGGGAAATTTGATTACAACATTGGCTTAATTTTTTCGTTGATCGTTGTAGATAATGAGCGATCAGGCAACGGCGATGAATCGAAACCAGCAAACACAGGAGCAACAATTGGCGAGCATGAACCAGAGTTTGAAACAGCAGCAACAATTGTTGATTATGAACCAGAGTTTGATAAGTATGATGACTACGAACCAGGGTTTGATGACTACGGTGAACCAGAGTTTAATCAGTATGATGAGTCAAATGAATCTGCCCGAGCAGCCTCCGATTCAGGTAATCGAATTCGAAAAACTTATCTTTCTCCCATTTATTTCACGAAATTTGGAAAGGTGTAGTGTCAGTGACAAAATTATTAACGTTTGTGAGATCAATTCGTTCGTCGTTTCTCGGATTACAACTTGAAATATTCCGGTCTGCTAATTTATTAGGGTTTTGTACCTATTTTATATTTCTGTTTCCGAATTTTGTTAATCGTCTGGATAATGAACTGAGTCCGTCTTCTGTTTTCGAATTTTGTTAATGATGTTAGCTGCCGATGATGAATCAGTACCAGCAAAAAATGCAGCAACAAGTTGCAAGCGTGAATCAGAGTTTAAGAAAGCAGCAACAATTGCTGTGTACGGATCAGACTTTCAAACGGTCACAGCAACCGGCCTTCATGCGCGCGGTGCAAGCGCAGCAGGTGCAACCGGTGGCTCAGCAGGTGCAACCGGTGGCTCAGCAGGTGCAACCGGTGGCTCAGCAGGGGCAGTTCTTCGCTCATCAGGGGCAGTCCTTTGCTCAGCAGTTGGCTCAGTGGTCGGCTCAGCAGGTGCAGCCCTTGGCTCAGCAGGTGCAGCCCTTGGCTCAGCAGGTGCAGCCCGTGGCTCAGCCGTTACTGTCGATGCGGCTGCAACCACAGCAGCAGCTTCAGGTAATAGAATTCAACATTCGTCTTTAATCTTGGATTACGATTTAAGGGAAGATAAATATGTCAAAATCTTTTGGTCTACTATCTCTTAGGATTGGAGTCTGATTTTTGTATTTGACAACTGTGAAATTTGATTACAACTGGCCTGGAAATCTTTTGGTTCTCACTTCCTGTTACTGTTTACGAACTGAGGGTTTAATATGTCTGTCCCCTTTTTATTTGTTTCTGTAGATCAATCAGTGTTTAAACCAACAAGCGGCAAGCATGAATCAGAGTTTAAACCAGCAAGAGCAATTGCCGAGCAGGTATCAGAGTTTAAACGAGCAGCAACAAGTGTCTAACATTAATCAGGGTTTAAACCAGCAGCAACAGCAAATGACGAGCGTTAATCAGGGTTTAAACCAAAAGCCACAAGTGCCGGGTTTAAACCAGCAGCAACAACAAATGACGAGCGTTAATCAGGGTTTTAACCAGAAGCCACAAGTGCCGAGCGTTAGTCAGGGTTTAAACCAGCAACAACAAGTGCCGAGCAAGAATCAGGTTTTAGAACGGCAGCAATATTTGGTGGGCATGCATGAGCGTATGAAAAAGAGGGCTGCGGATCTGCTTTTAAAACAGCAGCAGAAGTATTTGATGAATAACGACGGTGGTGGTGCTATGAAACAAGCACCATTTTCAGCTTTTGATAACTCACTGCCACTGGTGGGTCTGTCACTGGGTACAGGGAGCAATACGATGGGAAAAGGGGATAATAACGATGAGCACCACAAGTCCTTATTTCACCCTAGTGGAATTCTTGGTGGCAAAATGTTCAATGGTGGTTGGAATTTGAATTCAACCAACAATGTGTTGCGAAATCGTATGGCACAACTGGAGAAGGAGATTCTATCTTTGAAAAAAAAGGTGGTCTTGATGGAGAAGGAATTTGGGGGATTAAAGACGAGGATGGAGAAGGAGTTGGGGGATTTTAGGAGGATGATGGAAGCTCATTTGGTAGAGGATTCGGATGATGATAATGAGGATTCAGATGGGGAATTAAACGATGAGGATGATGATAATGAGGATTCGGATGCTGAAACTATTCGAAGTGTTGAAGAGAAAGACGATGATAATAGTGAGGATTCGGATGCTGAAACTATTCGAAGTTACGATGATAATAATGAGGATTCAGATGCTGATAATAGTGAGGATTCGGATGCTGAAACTATTCGAAGTTACGATGATAATAATGAGGATTCGGATGCTGAAACTATTCTAAGTGTTGAAGAGAAAGACGATGATAATAATGAGGATTCGGATGCTGAAACTATTCGAAGCGTTGAAGAGAAAGACGATGATGGTACCGTTTCCGACGGTTCTAAAGCAGCAGGAGAAAATGTTGAATTACTTGTTGAAGGGTACAAGAGTAATAATGACACCGTTACTAAACATGTGAACGGTAAGCAAGGTAAAAGCTACAGTGACGAGCCACTTGAGGAGTCAAATAATGATGTGGATGCAGAAATCAAGGTAAATGATGACGAGGATGCTGAGCTTTATGGATATGTGATGGTAGGATGAGAAGGTAGTGCCCGATTCGGTGCAATGATGCCCCGTTAATTCTCATCTGTATTCGTAAGCATATAGGTATATAGTCGGCCCTCACCATTTCTGCAGTCCTTACTCCTTAGCATTATTCTTAGCATTTCTACTACTTTATGTCTATTAGGACCTTTAATTTTAGTTCTTCGCTTAATGGTTTGAACAGTGAAGTGATAAAATATTTTTCTTTAATTTTTTTTGTGGTTTCTGTAGTTTTATTATTGTTGTGTATTTTTTGTTTATGCCTGTGTGTATATATCTATGTGTGTCTTTTATGTATGTGAAACATGTGTGTTTACTTTAAACATTAATGCGTGTGTGAGTGTGTGTCTGTGTGTGTGTTTTAGGGTAAGCTGCTAGTTTGTTTTGACCTGGAAGACTTTTGTAATTTTGACCAGCTGTGGAGGTAGAGGTGCAATACTGTGTAGGACTGTATGCATTAGATTTTGTTTTGGTTTTCCTTCTATTAATTAATTTTAATTTATGCATTTTTAGTTCACTTTTAGGTTTGATTTTCATTGTGGCAAGAATGAATGATTATGTGTTTGGCTAAATTTATAAGTTATGAAAATTTGTTTGGTATTTTTTTTCAAGACAGATCTTAATTTTTTTTTTAAATAAATTGTTAAAAAGCTTATAAAATATTTAAGAAAAAAAGTACTAACCCCCATTCTTTTTATTTATCTTGAGCTTATACTGCATCACTGTCGAAATAGAAACGAATAGGATAGTATTATTAATGGAAAATTGATTAAGAGTCCCTTTAATTTTATTTTTTTTATAGCTCTAACAGTTCGTTCGGATATTTAGAATTTGATAACAGTCCATCGGGACAGTTTAGTTAGACAACTTAGATTGAAAGTAGACAATTTAAAATACACAATTTGGACTGAAAATTGACAGTTTAGTTGGATAATTTGTATTTAGAATAGACATCTTAGATAAAAATAACCTCTTTCCAATGATGTTATTGTGGCATATTTAGGCGATCAACGACCGATGACTAGTAGGGAGAAGCGAAAGAGTAGGAGAAACGTCATTTTTTGGAGTGGGTGTGGTTATGAGGACGGATGGATTGGAGAATAATAATGTATTTTCAGTCTAAGATGACTATTTAGTATTTTCTATCTAAGTTGCCCAAGAAACTTTTCGCAAAATGCTAAAGTATTATTGCCCTGATTGAAAAGGGTATTAGTGACAAGGGTGTTCAGTAAATTGCCATTATAATTAATAATGTGTTGGAAAACTGAAATGATTATTACAATATGCGACCGGTAGAGCCGGGGGCACAGGCGGATCCATCGCATGATGAGGATGATGATGTATCTCTGTAAGTTTCCGGTCTCAATATATTTATTCGGAGCCAAATTTTAGACCAGATGGCGATGACGATTCAGCACCCCTGACTCTTTGACTAGTGCTACTACTTCGTCTGGTGCTGCTACGTGACAGAAATTGTAATTTTAAAAATTGGAACGAAAAATACTTGTTCCAAAGTAAAAAAAACACCGGTTTGGAATTCGAAATCTAATTTGCATTTCAATTTTGTTCCATTAAAAATCGAGAAAATCATAAATCAGAGTAAAAAATTTATACAGTTCCAAAATCGAAAATAATCAGATTAAAATTGGCAGAATTTAGAAATCTCTGTTCCAATTTCCATCCCCAAGTGGAATCACTTAAATAGTGGAACTAAATAAAGTAGAAACGTGAGTAGTTTGTGCTCTCTGTTAGCACTAAACCCATTAATAGCGAACACTAATTCATCTACTTAAAAGCAATAATCTGGAATTCCATTATCTTCAAACATATATAATGCTATCTATATATCATGTGATAATTTTGTTTAATTTACCACTACGTACGTACTTTAAATTCTTATCTCTCCGTTATGATGCACATGCGCAAATAAGAAAAATTATTATAATCAAGTCCCAACACTTAATTAATTGCCGCCAAATCAATAGTTAATTAACTAGTTAATGCATGCAGTCGCCATACATCATTTAAGAATTAAATTGTTCATTAATCCCCAACGTGGAATATCTTGTCAATCTCCATTTTCTATATAATTTCCTAATTAATCACACTATAAATAAACCAGCTTAGTCAGTCGTTAAACTCACCTAATTAGAGTTGGAGTAATTAGCTTAATTATAAATTAACTCATATCATTTTAGCTCAAAATAATTAAATTAATTAAACATGCAGAAGTCATACAATTATAATTACTCTAGGGTTTTGATGTTTTTAATGTTGTGTGTAGTGGTGAGGTCTCAACTTAGTGCAGATTTTTACGCTAGAAGCTGTCCGAATCTGCTTAATATTGTTCGAAAAGAGGTTAAAAACGCGATAAAGAATGAGATGAGGATGGCTGCTTCTTTGCTTCGACTTCACTTCCATGATTGCTTCGTCAATGTGATGAGTAAACTAAATAATTCTACCATTAATATTTCTTTTAATTTTATACGAATATTGTAATTTATTTTTCTTTTTTTGTTTAATTAGGGATGCGATGCATCGGTGTTGTTGGATGGAAGTGACGGCGAAAAGTTTGCGCTTCCGAATTTAAACTCAGCAAGAGGATACGAAGTGATCGACACCATAAAAAATGCAGTGGAGACCTCTTGCAGCGGTGTCGTTTCGTGTGCCGATATTCTCACACTAGCTGCTCGAGACTCCGTGCTCTTGGTATGTAATTACAATAAATTAATTATTTTTTTTTTAATTATTATTATTTTATTTTTTTGAAAAAGAATAAATTAATTTATGACCCAATATTGCATATATACTGTTAAAATCTCTATAGATTAACACAATCGGTACTAGCAAAATTCTATTAATTTAGTGCAATATTAAAGTATCGAACTAATAGTAGGTTTTTATCACTATTATTTAAGAATGGTTATTAATTTATCGAGTATTAATTTATATACGTTGGAATGCATGCATGCAGAGTGGAGGGCCATCATGGAAGGTAGTGTTGGGGAGAAGAGATGGATTAGTGGGTAACCAAACGGGAGCAAATTCAGCACTTCCTTCTCCGTTTGAATCTCTTGATAATATCATTGCCAAATTTGCTGCCGTTGGTTTAAACGTTACTGACGTCGTTGCTTTATCAGGTATTTAATATATTAAATTAAATTACGGCCAACTCCCTAAGGTAATTTTAAATTACGAAAAACCCCTTCATATTTGGGTAATTACAACCACCTCCCTCAAATATAAATCTCATTACACGTCCACCCTTTCAGTGTCAAATTCTACATAATCTTCTAGATTTCGTGGAAATCTTCTCTAGTTTGTACTCGTTTTGTGCAAAAATACAGTTTCTAATACAAATCTAATATTTACAAGCCACGAGGCACATCTTATAATCATCTTGTTTCAAAATGTGGAGCTCGAACGGGTTAAAATGGATACAAACTGAAGAATATTCCACATAATCTAGAAGATTCCACTAAATGTGATCACACCGCAAATGGCGACATGTAAGAAGATTCATAATTCAGAGAGGTGGTTGTAATTACTCAAACATAAAGAATTTTTTCATAATTTGACCTTACATCGGAGGTTGACCGTAATTTACCCTATAATAATTTATAAACATAAATATTTATTTTTTATAATATTTATAACTAACCCTTGAATATTTTTTGAAGGCGGGCACACAATTGGGTTATCAAGATGCGCGCTCTTCAGCAACAGGCTATCCAATTTTTCCGGCACCGGAGCACCGGACAGCACGCTCAACACCAGCCTGATTCCGGAGCTGCAGACCGCCTGTCCGGCCACCGGCGACGGCAACAACACCGTCCCCCTAGACAACAGATCCAGAGACTTATTCGACAACCGCTACTTCGTCAATTTGGTCAACGGGAGGGGCATTTTGCAGTCCGATCAAATACTTGTTTCCAGTGACTCAGCTCAGTCAACCACCAGAAGTATTGCCCAACTCTACAGTACAAATGCTACGGTTTTCTTTTGTGACTTCGTGAATTCCATGATTAAGATGGGGAATATTAGCCCCTTAACCGGATCAAATGGACAGATTAGAAAGAATTGCAGGGTTGTCAATTCTTGATTATTATTATTATTAGGGTTTGGTTTATTTCTCTAGTTGGGAATTGTAATGGGGTCTATCTAATAAAATTTAATTTGGGATTAGTAATTAATTATTTGTTCTCTAATATGTGATATAAAATTAAACTATATATGTTTATATAAAAAAAAAAAATTGGCTTTAAATAATTAGCATGATCATGTGATTAAATGTTTTTTTTTTAATAGATAAATATTAATAACTGGTAAAGAACTAAAAACTTGGTAAAATATTAAAATAATAATAAAACAATTTTATTATTTCTAACAAAGTTATGGCATTTGGCACTCTTATTGTTTGTTTACTCTAATTATTAAAAAAAAGTTCTTACATTATTTTTAGTAGCAAACCCCACCTTGATTAAATTTTCTTCACCAAACTATTTCAAAAAAATCATCATTTAGGGATTGTTGGCTTAAAAAATACATCTTAGTGAATTTTTGTTAGTATTAGTAAACATATAATATTTCTAAGCGATTCGAAATAACACGGTACAAATCACTCGAAGAACCAATATTTGAGTGTTGCGGATAAATTGTTGATTTTTTTTTATTTTATATTTGATGATGAAGGAATCCGCAGCCAATCATATAGTTGCACTGGGTAAACTTAGACTCTTGTATAATAGTTTGCAAACCATACGAAAGACGTAAACCACATTAGACTAATCATGTGTGATAAACTCGACCTAGCGACCGTAAGCAAAGGGATTCAAACCTGGGTCAATTAGCACATCCTAACTTGCTCGGAACGCTAGGCCTTAATTGTTGAATTTATTCAATGAATTAATAATGGATCATATGCTAATTAGTTCTCACCTTATTTCATTGTATTGGCTTATTTTCAACATTAATTGAGCAAGATGCAGTTTCGGGCCGGGCCCGAGTCTTTAACAAAGTTAATTACGTGGAATTTTCTAGTTCTAGAACTTGGATTGAGTCTTTTTTTTTTTTTATTGAATATGACAATGTATGTTTAATTTTGGGAATCTAATAAAAATTGGAGATAAAAGACAGCCATGCATAAAGTATAAATTTTCACACAATAGATATAATTAATATACTTACATGAGCCATCTATTTTGACAAATCTCTTGTCACGTGCATTGAACTTTGGTTAATTATAATAAATATTAGTTTAATTATAACTTTAGTTCATTAAACTTTACAAGAAAAGTTAATTATTTGTTTTCCACGTCAAACCAACTTAATTTCTAAAAGCATCTCAAGTATTGGAGATATATAATATATAGTTGTTGGTAAAATTTAAGATTTTTTCCCATTTTAGAATTGAATGATATAATATATGGATGAGATCTTACACCATAGAAAATATTTACAAATGCGAAGCAACATTATGATAAGATTAATTCAACAGTTGGTCTAATTATGTGTTGTTTGCGGATGGTTTTAGAAATAGATTATGGGCTTTTTTGTGCATATAATCTGTTTTTAGGTGTTTGCAAAACAAGTTTTTGCTTTTGCTTCTCTTAAAAAAAACTGTTTTAAGCTATAATTTTAAAAGCACCCATGTATCTGTTTCTTCTAATTTAGTTTATTTTCCAGCTAATTAGAAAATACCCCAACTTTTAGAAATAAACACTTAATTCCAACTTAACTCACAATCACTAAGTTCTACTTTTAAATAAGCTTTTACAAACACAACCTAAGAGTTGAATATATGTTTCGTCAAATTTGCCACAGTTTGGACCCCGCAACTTATTATTTGCCGAGGAAAAAATAAGGGTCTTCAAATTTTAGTCAAAACTAAATGAAATTGATTCATTCTTCTATTTATACGCCACCGTGGGATGCACGGGATAGCGTTGCAAAAAAGAAGAAAATTTAAATATATGATGATTAAATTGTATTAAAAAAAATTACACAAATGTATAAATTACTTAGCTGTTAAATTTAAATTACCGAAATAGCATCAAAAAGTTAAATTATTCATTTATTATCTAAGTGGTGGATTAATTCCAAGTTTTATTTATTTAATTTTTTTGGAGAAGTTGAATAATTCCAAGTCACGTTGGCCGAAGAAGTCCAATCCGATCAACAAATAAATATACATCTATATCAAGAAAATTATTCATTCATTATTTAATTGCTGGATTAAGGATATTATATGTGTGGTAAATCATTAATTATAGGATAAATTACAAACACCCCTGAGGTATGGTCAAATTACAAAAACACCCCTCTTGTTTGGATAATTACAACCACCCCTCAACTCCTCAAATTTAGTGGAATCTTCGAGATTATATGGAATATTATCACCTTTGTACCCATTTTATCCCATTCAAACTCTACATTATGAAGCAAGATGATCATAATATGTGATTTTTAACTTGTATATATCAGTTTGTGGTGCATCCGAAACTGTATTTTTACATAAAACGAGTACAAACTAGAGCACATTCCACGGAATCTAGATGATTTATGTTGAATTTGGCACCATAAGGGTGGGGGTGTAAGAAAAAATCATAGTTGAGGGAGGTGGTTGTAATTATCCAACAAGAGGGTTTTTTTTGTAATTTGACCATACATCAGGGGGTGTTTGTAATTTACCCTTAATTATATGATTGAAAATGCAGTCCAGTTGATATAATTGAATATAGTACTTGCAGTGAATAAAGAAGAAGTTTTCATGCATAGACGTTTTCTCCTCTCCAACAACTAATTAATTAATTGGCACTATAAATTAACCTAAACTCAGCAACACTTATGTAGAAACAAAAAGCAAGAAGAAAAATATATACACTATACTGCTAATTAACTATATTATTCCACCATCATGTCTGTGTTGATGAGAGTGCCAATAGCAACTTTTCTCGTGCTGATATTCGTAACTGTGTTCGAAAAAGGATGCAACGCTCAGTTGAGCACCACATTCTACGCTACCACGTGCCCTAATATATCGAGCGTGGTTCTTAATGTCATCCAACAGGCTCAACGGGCTGATGTTCGGGCTGCCCCTAAACTTATTCGCCTTCATTTCCATGATTGCTTCGTCGATGTAAATTTTCCATCTCTATTTTTTCCCTCTTTTTTTCTAGGGTTATTAGGGATCGGCATGCATGTGTTAAAATCTAGAAGAGCCACAAATATATATATATGTTCCGGTGGTGGTTGCAAAAGCTTTTAGAAACAGCTTCTGAACTTTTTTTTTTTTTGCTCATAATTTGTTTTTAGGTGTTTATAAAATCAGCTTTTGCTTTTTCTTTTGTTTCTCTTGAAAATAATTGGCTTTAAGCTATTTTTGTTAAAAACACCCGGCCACTAGACCACCGGTTTATCTATTTAAGTTAATTTTCTTGCATACTTGCAAACAGTCACTAACTTAATTCGGTTTTTGAATAAGCTTTTTGCAAACACCACCTTATTGTTCCCGATATGTACATATCGAAATTTATAAAAATTAGTGTTAATAAACAATAACAATAGACAATTAGTTAATATTGTCTCCGAAATCTCAGGATGGATATTCCGGTGGTTATATATTTGAATGGGTGAAGTACTAATTTGTTTGTGTTCATTCGTCAGGGCTGCGATGGATCGCTTTTGCTAGACAATGCAGACGGCATACTCAGCGAAAAAGACGCGTTCCCGAATGCTGGTTCTGTCGACGGATTCGGTATAGTAGATAACATGAAAACAGCCTTGGAGAGTGTGTGCCCAGGTGTGGTCTCGTGTGCAGATATTTTGGCACTAGCTTCTCAAATTTCAGTTAACTTGGTAACTACATACAAATAATTAATCTTTATTTCATGCGCATAAGTACTTATAAATTAGTAACTATTAATTATTTTACTCAAAAAAAAAAAAAAAAACTATTAATTATTTTCAAGTTAATTAATTTGAAATATGGTATTATAATTAATTAATTAATTAATTAGGTAGGAGGTCCATCATATTCAGTACCACTAGGAAGAAGAGATGGCAGAACAGCAAACAGAGCAGGGGCAAATACGGAACTTCCAAGCCCTTTTGCCAACCTTGATGAACTCCGATCCAATTTCAGCGCCAAGGGTCTCGACTCTACTGACTTGGTCGCTCTATCAGGTATACTTACGCCTCGTTTGGTTGGGATGATTACCCATTATTAACTAAAATAATGTTATCATAGGCATATTTTTTGTTAGACGTCTCCTAGTCCAATAAAATTATTAGATTATTTAATCTTATTTTGTCAAACAAACGAGGCCTTATATTACAAGATGAAATATTAATCATGAAAAAACACAAATCCAAATTCAAGATTTTGAATACATATTTTTACTATATGGTGCAACTCAGACTTGCACTAGACGTTATTTTTGTTCCTCATATTCGTCTTATAAGTAAAATACTAATCCTTTTTTTTTTCATTTTGGAAATCGGAATGAAATTTTTTTGTTGCAAAGTCAGAATTTCGCGAATCGGAATCAGTTGAATTCGGAAATTATGCTCCGATTTATCCTCTTAATATAAATTAATATATTATATTCATACTATAAATATAATTTCCCAAAACAAATTGAATTATTTTTTAAAATTAAAATCGAATCATAAATCAAAATTGTATAAATAATCCCAATTCCGAGATGCAAAATATTTCAGGAATATCGAAAATCGAGATTAAAAAAAATAGGTTTCTAATTCAAAAAGTTTTGGATTTAAAACGGAGAAATTCTGAAACTCAACCAATTTTCCGAGTCAACTTGCAAATATTATTTATCATTGTTTATCTTGTTTTTTAGACAGTTTTATCCCACCAATCAATAATACAATTGGGTTTTTTCATTAGATTATTTTTTCTTATATTGGCTAATCATATCTTGACAACCAAACGAGATCTAATAGTATATATATCGTAATCTCAGGTGCGCATACATTTGGGCGTGCAAAATGCAACACATTCAGCCACAGGCTCTACAACTTCGCCAACTCCGGTGGGCCCGACCAAACCATAGAACCTACTTACCTGGAAACGTTGCGACAAACGTGCCCTCAAAACGGCGCCGGAACCACCTTAGAAAATCTTGACCAGTCAACGCCCGACGAATTCGACAACGAATACTTTGAAAATCTGCAGAGCGGGAAAGGCCTTCTTCAGACCGATCAACTATTGTTCTCTTCTACTGGATCCGATACAGTTGCTATTGTTGACCGGTTCGGTGATAGCGAAACCGAGTTTTTCGATGCTTTCGTCCGGTCCATTATTAAAATGGGCAACATTGCCCCGCTCACCGGAACTCAGGGAGAGATCCGAGCTGATTGCAAGAGGGTTAATTAATTAATTAATTAATTATTTATTTAAAAATAGTGTGCTTCGTCTTTTTTTTTTTTTTTTTCCTACGTTTTGCAAGTTGTAAGTTTAATTTAAATAAATTGTAATTTTGAGTTATTGTTTGATGAAAGTTGTGATGTGGAAATTTAAATATGTTGTAAGTATGTTTTATTATTTATAATTCATAGAAAATATATAATAATAAATAGTCTAATAACAAACATTAAGAATAATAAAATATCAAATATAATATATAGATAAAGTTGAAAATTTATTATTCGAATTAAGTATTGAATATCACCACTCTATTTATTGGAGATACGTGCTCAAGAGGTCAAACCATGGATTGGTTAAACTTTAATTGGTTGTTAAAAAAAAAAAAATATCAACACTTGAGTCTTTCATTTATTTGTCTAAGAATTGAATTATATATAGTTCCTCAAATTTGCCACAATTTGCACCCTGCAACTTATTATTTGCTGACGAAAAATTAAGGGTCTTCAAATTTTAGTCAAAAATAAATAAAATAAATGAAATTGATTCATTCTTCTGTTTATACGCCACCGTGGGATGCACGAAACAACGTTGAAAAACGGAAGAAAATTTAAATTTATGATAATTGAATTGTATTAAAAAAATAAATTACACAAGTTAAAATAATAATTAGTTGTTAAATTTAAATTACCAAAAAAGCATAAAAAAAGTTAAATTGTTCATTCATTGTCAAATTGGTGGATTAATTCCAAGTTTTATTTAATTATTTTTTTTGGAGAAGTTGAATAATTCCAAGTTACGTTGGCCGAAGAGGTCCAATCCGATCAACAAATAAATATACATCTATATCAAGAAAACTATTCATTCATTGTCTAATTGGTGGATTAAGGATATTATATGTGTGGATTAGGTATATTAAATAAAAATTAATAATAATAAATCATTAATTATATGATTGAAGATTGAGTCCAGTTGATGTAATTAAATATAGTAATTGCAGTGAATAAAGAAGAAGTTTTCATGCATAGACGTTTTCTCCTCTCCTACAATTAATTGTCACTATAAATTAACCTAAACTCAGCCACAATTGCATAGAAAAAAAGAGAGAGAGAAGAAAAATATATACACTATATACTGCTAATTCACTATATTATTCCACCATGTCTGTGTTGAGAGTGCCAATAGCAACTTTTCTCGTGCTGATATTCGTAGTTGGGTTCGGAAAAGGATGTAACGCTCAGTTGAGCACCACATTCTACGCTACCACGTGCCCTAATATATCGAGCGTGGTTCTTAATGTCATCGAACAGGCTCAACGGGTTGATGTTCGGTCTGCCCCCAAACTTATTCGCCTTCACTTCCATGATTGTTTCGTCAATGTAAATTCTCTCTCTCTCTCTCTCTCTCTCTCTCTCTCTCTCTCTCTCTCTCTCTCTCTCTCTCTCTCTCTCTCTCTCTCTCTCTCTATATATATATATATATATATATATATATATATATATATATATAGAGGTGGTATTTGCAGAAGCTTTTAGAAATAGCTTCTGAGCTTTTTTCTTTTTTTTTTATTGACTCATAATCTGTTTTTATGTATTTATAAAATCAGCTTTTGTTTTTCCAATTGTTTCTCTTGAAATAATTGGCTTTAAGTTATATATTTGAATGTGTTAAGTACTAATTTGTTTGTGTTCATTCGTTAGGGCTGCGATGGCTCGCTTTTGCTAGACAATGCAGACGGCATACTCAGCGAAAAAGATGCGTTCCCGAACGCTGGTTCTGTCGACGGATTCAGTTTAGTAGATACATAAAAACAGCCTTGTGAGAGTGTGTGCCCAGGGGGGGGTCTCGTGTGCAGATATTTTGGCAATCGCTTCTCAAATTTCAGTTAACTTGGTAAGTACATACAAATTAATTAATTAATCTTTGTTTCATGCACATAATTACTTATAAATTAGCAACTATTAATTGTAATTTTCAAGTTAATTAATTTAAAATATGGTGTTATAATGAATTAATTAGGTAGGGGGGCCATCATATTTAGTACCACTAGGAAGAAGGGATGGAAGAACAGCAAATAGAGCAGGGGCAAATACGGAACTTCCAAGCCCTTTGGCGAACCTTAACGAACTTAAATCCAATTTCAGCGCCAAGGGTCTCGACTCTACTGACTTGGTCGCTCTATCAGGTATACTTAGGCCTCGTTTGTTAGACGTCTCGGAGTCCAATAAAATAATTGATTTTCATTTCAATTTTAATTTTTGACTAATCGTATTTTGTCAGCCAAACAAGGCCTTATATTACAAGATGAATATTAATCATGACAAAACACAAATCTAAATTCAAGATTTTGAATAAATATTTTTACTATATGGTGCAACTCAAACTTGCACTGGACGTTCTTTTTTTTCATCGATTTGTCTTATAAGTAAAATACTAATCCCGATTCACTTCCAAATTTTTTTTCATTTGGAAATCGGAATGAAATTTTTTTGTTGCAAAGTCAGAATTTCGCGAATCAGAATCAGTTGAATTCGGAAATTATGCTCCAATTTATCCTCTTAATATAAGTTAATATATTATAGTCATATTATAAATATAATTTCCCAAAAAAAAGAGAGAGAGGAGTTTGAATTAGTTTTTAAAATTAAAATCAAATCATAAATCAAAATTGTATAAATAATCCCAATTCCGAGATGCAAAATATTTCAGGAATATCGAAAATCGGGATTAAAGAAATAGGTTTCTAAATTCAAAAGTTTTCGATTTAATTCGGAGAAATTCTGAAACTCCACTATTACCATTCTTCACCTTCATACGCTACACATTTTTTCTTATATGCTACGGTAGTTTGGTTGGAAAGATTAACTATATATGATTAACTAAATAACAAGTCAATGACTTTTTGAGTCAAAGTCGCAAATATTATTTTATCATTTTTTATCTTGACTTTTATGTTTTTTCATTAGATTATTTTATCTTATATTGGCTAATCATATCTTGACAACCAAACGAGATCTAATAGTATATATATTGTAATCTCAGGTGCTCATACATTTGGGCGTGCAAAATGCAACACATTCAGCCACAGGCTCTACAACTTCGCCAACTCCGGTGGGCCCGACCAAACCATAGAACCTACTTACCTGGAAAGGTTGCGCCAAACGTGCCCTCAAAACGGCGCCCCAACCACCTTAGAAAATCTTGACCAGTCAACGCCCGACGTATTCGACAACGAATACTTTGAAAATCTGCAGAGCGGGAAAGGCCTTCTTCAGACCGATCAACTATTGTTCTCTTCAACTGGAGCCGATACAGTTGCTGTTGTCAACCGGTTCGGTGATAGCGAAACCGAGTTTTTCGATGCTTTCGTCCGGTCCATGATTAAAATGGGCAACATTGGCACGCTCACCGGGACTCAGGGAGAGATCCGAGCTGATTGCAAGAGGGTTAATTAATTAATTATTTGAAAATAGTGTGCTTCGTCTTTTTTTTTTTTCCTACTTTTTTTCGAATTTTTTTTGCAAGTTGTAACTGTTTAATTTAAATAAATTGTAATTTTAAGTTTTTGTTTGATGAAAGTTGTGATGTGTAAATTTAAATATGTCTGAAGATTATATTCAAAAGAATGAGTAAAAACAAGAAATAATGTCATTATTCAAACACTCTAAAAATTAATCCCAAAAATAAGATATAACAACTTATCAGCTCTTAAAATATCTTATCAGACGTAAGAGCTTATAAGTTGTTTAAAATAAGCTTAGCCAAACACCCTCTTAAATTGCGCCAATAAAATAACTGTAACTAATGTTCTTGAGATTATAATTAACTGCGTCTGAGGTTCTACAAGTGGTATCAGCTCATTGTACATTGTCTAATATCTATACAAAAAAAAAGGCAACTTAGAATTAATACACGCCTTTCAATAAATCAGAAACAACTATATTACATCTATGTCCGGAAAAAAAAAAAAAAAAAAAAAAAAAAAAACACGATACTAGGTATCTAAGTTTGTTGCGTTTGCCTTTGGCTCAACACGAGTTGAGCAAACAACAGTTGGTTCCAAGTGTCGGGGACGCCAGGTAGGCACCAATGGCTACAATCTTGGTGAGTTTCGAACAAGCGTTTCTCCTGGACCGTCGCGTTCGGCTTTCTATAAACCGAAGGGTGCGCATCGCTTCTATAGTTTGTCATTCGCGTAACGTTTAGGTAAACCACGGGTGACTTTAGCTTCTCCATCGACTTATCGAGCATTTGCGGTATCGGAGGACTCAATTCTTCTATACTCAACAGATCCTTCGCATCCTTGATCGGCTCTCTACTATCACATCGTCCACCGGAATTCCACTCTCCTTTACTGCGATTTACGAGGGAAAGTAGACAAACATATTAACTAACATATTAACTAACATAGAACATAATTTGTTTAGCCTATGATGTTTTATTTAGTTTTTTTTTATTATTTAATTACCTGAAATGAGAGAAGGAATAACCTCGGAAAAAAACACGGGTTTTCTTCGGATCTACGTTGGATTCGACCCATCTTGCCCAAGTGGACATTGCCTTATCGAATGCTTCGACAACGTCGAGTTTTTCGTGAACATGGTCGCCTTCTTGATAGTATCCTTTCCTACAAGATAGATACAATCATAGTACTCTATATATCAATTATTTCAGTTCATTCTTAACAAGATTTACGAAGAATTAAGAAAAAAAAAATCGACGAGAAAATAAAAATACCCTTCGGATGTTTTCTCATGGGTCCACCAGTTCCCGGTGTTGAATACAAGCACGTCAGCATCTTTATACAAATCGTACGATTTTTCAACACGGTCGAGCCGAAGTGTTTCTTTAGTCGAACCGTTTTCTATTGGCATTTCCCATTCTTGGACTAGAAAAGCTGATCGAATATATTCCACCGAAACATTATAATCCTACATCCAAAATAAAGTTTTTAAAGAAGAACCCAAAACGAAAAACCCGAAAAAAAAACGCAAGTGTACATATATGTATATATACCGGGAATAGGAAGGAGTAAGTCCCTTCTTTCTTGAATTCCTGTTTACCAGAAGCCTCAAACACTCTGCTCTTATCCTTAACCGAATTCCGCAACAAACAAACCATCGATTCGTACATGTTTCTGTTCAAAGAATCGCCCACGTAAACTATCCGCTTCCCTTTCAAGAACCGAAGCATCTTGCCACCGTCGAATCTGCCAATTTTTCGACATTTCCAAAACACAAATTCAATCACAAGTACATTTTTTTTCAAAACAACAAAAAAAAAAATAAAAAAAACGGAATCTTTATCACCACCTAGGCACATTGCAATGATTCGGCTGCCAACGCAACTTCTCGTAACCGGTATCGGGCCTTCCGTTCAAATAGCAGTTAAACGATTCGTCGATGAAAGGGCAAGAACCCGGTTCGTAAAAGGGGGGAGAATTATCTCTCACCCATTTCCCATCAAACACATCACATTTGCTCATCAATTCAACCCATCTTTTTTTCTTCTTCTTCTTCTTCGCCGCCGTCGATTTCCCTTCGGACAAAGTCGCATTTCTCGAACCGTTTGAAGAAACACGAGATTGGTTTAATTCCGGGTTAAAAACGGAATCTTTTGCCCTGGAAAGATTCTGCTGTGATAAATGATTATGGTGCGGGAAATAGGAAGAGAGTTGCGACCTGTTTTTTATGACGTTTTTGAACCACTGAGAAGAAGATTGATGAACGTGGGAGTTTCCGAAGAGGAAGATGATTGTGCAGGCGAGGAAGATGAAGGCGAAGGAATATGCGAATGTGATGGATCCCTTTGTCCGAAAAGTTGGTGTCCGGATTATGGAATTGGGCGAGAAAAGGGCGTTCTTCAGCTCCATTGCGATTGCGATTTGCTGTTGTTGATGTTGTTTGCCGCCATTGTTGCGGTTTTATTGTTGGTTGGTAATGGAGGAAATGCCCTAATTGGGAGAATCTGATTGTTGGTAGATTTTAATTTGAATTTCAGAGGGGACACACGTATGTAGGAATTTCAAATATGTAATAATACTACATGTTAGAAGTAGAAAGACAATTGACTAAATATTTTTTTTTTTAAATAATAATAATAATAAATTTAAAGAATTAAAAAAAAAAACGAACATCTTCTTCAGGAAAGACCAATAACTCGTCCAGAATCGGCATCGATATCAATGTCGCTCTGTGGCAATCTAGGCATTGTTTTGATCATTGTCCCAACTAAAGGATATATAAATCCAGCTTCCAATGCTTCCTCTCATCTCTTCAACACATTCGTCAATTCTAACTCTAAATCATCGATTATTCGACATATTTCTACAACTACTAGCTCAATGCGACTTGGAACGATTATTTTAACAACATAACATAGATTCTAGTATAAATTTCCGATATTTTCTTTTACAATTAATATTAACAAAAATTGCAAAAACCTTATTTGTTGTAATCGGTGTTCAAGGCAATGGGTTCCGTCGGTTCGGTAGAGGTGGCAATGTGGCTCGGTTCCACCTCTCTCTTTCTTTGGAAATGGGAATGGAGCCTATATTAGTAAGGGGGTTTAAGATATAGGTCCCTGATGACAAAACTTATTAGAACTAAATGACAAGTCTAACTAAACATTTGCTTCACATCCTTTATAAATTTTATTCCGAAAATGCCCTCCACACACAAAAAATGAAATATGCACCAAGTGATAGTTAAACTGTATTTATCATTTTTTTTGTTCTACATTTAACATTTTTCATTTTTTTATCTAGAATTTTGTTATTATTTTTATTAGAACACGTTGATTTTTTTTTTTGCATTTTCTTATTTTTTTTCTTATTTTTTTCGACAAAATCTTGAAAATTATGATTTTTTAAATTTTTTCGACCGTAGTCTTCTATAGAAATCCGTAGGAAATCGTAGTAGTCCGTTAGTCACGTATAGAAACTCGTAGGTAAGTGTAGTAATCCGTAGTCACGTATAGAAACTCGTAGGTAAGTGTAGTAATCCGTAGTCACATATTCTTAAAACCCTAATTCATCTTTTCAACCCTAGCCGTCAGACACCATAGACACCCATAGACACTCACAGACATCTATAGACATGAAATCGGAAAATTTTAGATCCACCCCACCAAACCGTAGATCTCCTCCACCAAACCATAGATCTACGACGCCAACATCACCCACGCCGCTAAACATGCCACAAACCCCACCCACGCTGTTGTTGGCATCCACATCCCACCCCCAACATCGATCGCCACCGGCACCATCCCTCAACCCCCGAGTGCCGCCGCCCAACGAGCGCCGCGCCTCCTCCGAAGCCGCCGCTGCCCAACGAGCGTCGCGCCTCCTCCGAAGCCGCCGCTGCCCAACGAGCGCCGCGCCTCCGCTGCCCAACGAGCGTTGCGCTTCCTCCAGCACCGCTGTCATAGTTGTCGCTAGATCCACCACCAACCATAACCGTTTCCACAACCAAGCCCCTCGCCCAGAGTTTCCACCATACACAGTGTTTCCCTGCTTATGTAACCAATCCACTTCTTCACCGTCGACTAATTAATAGATCTATCAAAAATAAGAAAAAAAAAATAGAGAAAAGAGGAGATGTTGGGTTGGCGGAGGAGATAAATGTATAAGAGAGAGAGATAGAGGGGGGAGTGGTGCTCTGGAACGATGGAGAGAGAATGGGTGGGTGGGGCCGCTGTAAGAAAAAAAAGTAGAGAAGAAATTAGAAGAAAATGAAACCTAATATTATATTGGTTATATTGAAGGGTATTTTTGGGTTAAATAAAAATTAAAGGATGTAGATCAAATTTTATTTGGAATTATGGATTTAGTTAAAATATTTTAATTGAGGCTGTCCCCCATATCTAATTAGGTTTGATTTTAGGGGTGTCAAGCATATTACCCCTATTAGTAATTTCATGTTTTATATTTAGTAAGTTATTGTAAATTTTGATTTTTAATTTAATATGGTCTTACGGTAAGACTCTTACCACTTACCAATTTAGATGCTTCAAAGGGTCCCTTCAATAAAGCATCTTATATATTAACATTTAAAAAGATCTTGCAGATATTTCGATTCCAAAGAACGATGACGATGACGATGACGCTATATCTTCAATCCGCAAATTCTAGATTATTCAACATACTAACAAGAGAGGAAAAAAAAAAAAAGAAAAAAAAAAAACATCACAAAAATACAACCTATGGAATGGAGGAACTCTTATTGACCCATAGTCCATCTTCATTGAATCACAAAACACCAAAGCATACAAAAAAAAAAAAAATGCAATCCCAAAAATCGAACATCTTCTTCAAGAAAGACCGATAACTCGTCCAGTTTCAGTGTCGATATCAATGTCGTAAAAGCAAGGCCTAGTGGGCAAGCCAGGCATTGTACTCATCGTCCCAACTAAAGGGTAAATAAATCCAGCGCCAATGCTTCCTCTCACATCTCTTATCGGCAGGACAAAACCACTAGGAGCACCCTTCTCCGAAGCATTGTGTGAGAACGAGTACTGCGTCTTTGCCATGCAGATTGGCAGGCCCGAAAATCCTTGTTTGCTGTACATCTCTATCTGCTTCTCCGCCTACCTCATCCAAAAAACCAAATATAACAAATTAAACGAAAAAAAAAGTCGACAACTGCGTTTAGATGGATCGTGTGCGATAATCTATTCACATGAGGGGTTTCTGGAGTTCGACATCTCTGCAC
The DNA here is from genome assembly GCF_000504015.1 of Erythranthe guttata. Next base: position 787,919 of record NW_012195002.1, on the reverse strand, counting down.
TTATTCTAATTATCACAAAAACTCACTACGTTATTTTTATTACCATAAAAGTTCCTAAGATCGAAACTCAAGAGCAAATAAACGCATGGAGCTCACAGTCTGCGCGGACAGTGATCTAAAAAGAAGGGTTTATTGCATTTAGCACCCCTGCATTTTCTCTAATTTTCAAAAAAACTCCCTGTGTTAAGGGGGTTTGTGCTAAAACAAATGCATCGTAGGGTTTTTTTTTTTTGGAAAATATTTATAAAAATAGGAATTTTTTTAGCAATTCCTTATAACACAGGGGTACTAAATCCAATAAAATCGTAAAAAGAACGTAAAATAGGAGGGTTTATGCAGATAAAAATTACGAAATGACACTTCCAAACTCAAGAAGAAACAACTAAAAAGCTAAACATGTACCTGTTCAGAATACTCGACCCCACTTGCACCATACGACTTTGCTATTGCCTCTATTTTCTCTTTGATACTTATATCTAAAGGATATAAAAACGTCAAAGGTTGTGTAACACTTTCACACGCCTTTTGAACCGCAATTCCAAGATCCACCTGAGAATCGAAAAAAAACCAAAATAAATATAAATTCAAGGTACGACAAAACCCCGTTAATATTCCGTTCCACGAAAAGTAAATGCTAGATAAAATAGTAAATTAGTTAGTCAGCTAAAAAATGCTAGCTAAAATAATTGTTTTCAGAATGATGAAACTAACCGCGCCTTTCCCGCCATGTGCATGATGAGTACAAATAACAGCATCAAAAGCCCCCGCCGACAAAGCCGCAGTTCTCACAGCATTGAGCTCCGCTTCAGAATCCGTCGAAAACATATTAACCGCCACCACAACATTAACACCATAAGCCTTCGTGTTCTTAATATGCCTCGCCAAATTAATGCACCCCGCTTCAACAAGAGCCACATTCTCCGTCACGTAGGCTCGGTCCAGCGGCCTCCCAGCCACAACATCGGGCCCGCCACCGTGCATCTTCAAGGCCCGAATAGTAGCCACAATCACCGCACACTGAGGCTTCAATCCGCTGTACCTACACTTTATATTCATAAACTTCTCAGTCCCAATATCCGCACCGAACCCCGCCTCGGTCACCACAAACCCACCGGGGCCCACAAGCTTGAGGGCAATTTTGTCCGCAACTATCGAAGAGTTGCCGTGCGCGATATTCGCAAAGGGGCCCGCGTGTACAAGTACGGGCGTGCCCTCAAGAGTCTGCATTAGAGTAGGGTTAATAGCGTCTTTCATCAACACCGCCAGTGCGCCACCGACTCCAAGGTCATCGGCGGTGATGGGGTCGCCACCCCTACTATTTCCGACCACCATCTTTCCAAGGCGGGCCCGCATATCAGGTAAGGAGGTCGTGAGGGCTAAAACCGCCATGATTTCACTAGCTACCGAAATATCGAACCCCGTTTCTCTAACCATGCCCTTTTCTTCGGGCCCTTGTCCAATCGATATTTTTCTCAAGAACCGGTCATTAACGTCCATGACTCTCCTCCACGTGATGGAATCGGGGTTTATGTCCAGCCTGGCGAACTGCTTTGCTTCGGTTGGTGTTAGGTCTTCGGGGTTAGATTTTGAGATGCCGAGTTTTTGTAGACGGCCGAGCATGACTTCATTGAAGGTTCTTTTGCCTTCTTTGTTCGGCGGGCACAGGCGGTTGAAGAGGGCTTTGTCGGATTGGGTTGACTCATGGAAGATTCTTGTGTCGATGGCAGCGGCGAGGAGGTTGTTGGCGGCAGTGATTGCGTGGATGTCTCCGGTGAGGTGGAGGTTGAATTCGTCCATCGGGATCACTTGGCTGTAGCCTCCACCGGCGGCACCGCCTTTGATTCCGAATGTGGGCCCCTGTGATGGCTGCCGGAGGCACGTGACTACCTACGGAAAATCGAAAAAAAAAACAGATGATAAATTATCAGAAGAAAGAAGGGCAAATCAAGTTTGATTGAATACCTTTTTGTCAAGAAAAGCTCCCAAAGCTTGACAGAGACCGACGGTGGTGGTGGATTTGCCTTCTCCGAGGGGGGTGGGAGTAATACCTCCGACCACCACGTAGTACCCATCTTCTTTACCTTTAAGCTCATCAATCACTGACAACAGAACCTGGATACCTCAAAACAAAATCGAAACCCAAACATCGGAAATCCATATATACAATCTACATGAACCAAAAATGCCCTAAAAAATGGGGGAAAACAAAACCAATCGGAAGAGTGAGATTTTCTAATGTTACCTTAGCTTTGTATTTGCCGTAGAGATCGTAATGCTGAGGGGCGAGATCGAGCTCCTGGGCGATGTCGGAGATGTGGAGCGGCGCCACCGAATTGGCAATGTCTATGTCGGCCGGCACCGGCGATGAAACCTCGAGTTTCCTCAATGTTTTCCCCATTTCGGATAGTCTGGGATGCTTTCTTCCGTTGGTGAGGGGTGATTTTTGTAGATTTCGATCGGGGCACGGAATTAGGTGGGAAATGTTGGATGTTAGATGAGAAGAAATTGAGCGAAGAAACATGGGGGAAATTTCTGCAGATTGTCTCTTATCTAGTGAGTGGAGCTCGGGATGTGTGTCTCCACTGTTGGGGTCGCACGTGGGGTGGACTGTTGGCAAATGTTTATCTGCCACGTGTAGACGACAAATATTATTTTTTAAAAACAAAATAAAAAATAATTAAAATGTAGGCGGCTGGAGATGCGGGGTATCGATCCCCGTACCTCTCGCATGCTAAGCGAGCGCTCTACCATCTGAGCTACATCCCCAAGCGTTGACTCTTTATAGAGTTATTAATTTGACTGTATTATTTAAAAAAAAAATTAAAAACAATCAATGAAAATAAAATCTAAATAAATAAATTGGAGATGCGGGGTATCGATCCCCGTGCCTCTCGCATGCTAAGCGAGCGCTCTACCATCTGAGCTACATCCCCTTGACGACTGTACGTTTACTAATTTATTATCTTTATAAATGCAGACAAAAAACTGAATATGAAAAAAATTACTACTACTTAACGCAGACGAAGAAGAAAAGTGGAGATGCGGGGTATCGATCCCCGTGCCTCTCGCATGCTAAGCGAGCGCTCTACCATCTGAGCTACATCCCCATCATGCCAATTCATTTCATTAAAAAATATTTGATTTTATGCATTCCAGTTGAAAGAATTTCCAATTGCCACAATAATGCTGCCCTCACTGTTAAATATGTTGTTGGAGCCAAAAGTTATGTGTCATTGCATTTTATTCAAATTGAAAAAAAAAAAAACGAAAAAAGGATTCGTTTATGCTTCCAAGCTGGCCATTTTTCAAGAAACCCTTGGAAGAAGAAGTGAAAAGCTTATTTGTTGAAGATAACTATTTGTGTCTCTGCTGGTTTTATTTGATGTTCTAGTGAATGAAATTTAAGGGTAAAGAACATTAAATAATTTTATTTGGCCAATCAAGTAAAACTACATCTTTTAGAGCAAGTATGCAATTCATTTGGACAAACGAGTAAAGAACATTAAATAATTTTAGTTTGGCCTAATTCCATGCACCTAAAAAGTACAACCGAAAGGAAGACTTCACATGGAATTAAGGTTAAGTAGTGTGTCTTTTAAGATTGTTTTATTTGTGTGCTAGTTTATAACACTTTTCGGCATATAAGGTTTCAAATTGACGTGAGGTAAAGCCATAAGGTGCTATGGTATGACCTAGGGTCGGAGTTTTAGGCGAGCTGATGTTTTTGTAACCTAATATCCCATTAAATACGGTAGACCCATATGAGAAGGTAATTAGGTCAAAAACCTTAATGAAGCTGGACCCCGGTGGTAGACCGAGATTCCGGCGGAGTTGGAGGCTGACGCAAGGAGAACCAGGTTAACATCACGCTTACGTCATAAACCCAACGAACAGAGAACGATCACAAATCATGCGAGGATATTTTTGAAATATTAAAAAGTAAAAAAGATTTTTTAAGTATAAAAATGGTCAAAAACAACTTTGAAAATTTTAAGAGTTGAATAATTCAGGTGCATATCCATTAGCATGGCATCATTTCAGGTGAAATAGCTCATACAATAGATCCACACTCATTCACTGCCATAAATACGAGGGAGAAAGAGCGCCCCCGGCACCAGAAACACAACACGAGAATCGAAATAAATACCAGAGCATGCATCTTCTTGCTTTTTTTATCCCCAAGCGAAATTGGGGCAAGTATCTACAAGGGCAAAATGGACCACAAGAATGTGAAGAATGCTCTCTTCTTTCCTTCAATTCAAAACACTAATGGTTTTCGATAATAATACATGAGCACAATCTGTGATCGAATCCTTGACTCAAAAAAACATACTAATTTACACGGTTTTTCTTCATTCCTTCATATTCTGACGCTCCGATCCAGTTCAGAATATCAGATAAAACCGTTCCATTGTTTGTTGCTTCATTTGCAAAAGACACTGTACACGAAAATTAAAAAAAAAAAAAAAAGGAATATAAATTCTTCATACAGGCATCGGGTTTTGGGTCCACTATTCTAAGCTCCTAGCATAAATCAACTCCAAGATAATCAGAAGAGCGACTTTACATCAACCTGTAAGGCAGTTAAGAAAAACGAAAAATACGATCAGCTTGATAAATAGCCAGTTCAATGCATAAAGGACAGTCAAAATGAAATACTTTGTGCTTCAAAATAGCAATCAATTGTAAGAACTATATGTAGAAGTCTAGAACCAACAGCGACTAATGATCGAGTATGTACAACACTGCGAAACTTGAGCCGAGCATTTGACAATCAAATTTTAAAAAACTCTTGCTTTACGCACTTTATAACTTCAATCAAATTCCAAATGGGAACACAAGTAGCAAATCTCGATAAAGAACAAAATATCAAACTCGATTACTTAATTACTTAAATAAAAACCTAGACTGAAATCCCAAAAAATAAATTCGATCCCATGAAGATCTTACTGTGTACCATGTTGTAGAGAACAATCCATTATCCTATTTCGATCTGATGGTGTTCTGACTACAACAAGAAACTGGAAATTTAGACGTCACGAAACAATGAATGCTTGTTTAAGTGCGTCAATTTGAAAGAAAAAAAAAAAAAAAGTGACGGAAAGGATCAAACCGCTAATAATAACAATACGCCGACTGAATAAGCATAAAAAGAAACTAAATTTTAGTACATTATTACGTCGACTCATACATCAGCAGAAACAAATTTACCCTGTCGACAAATTAGCGGTAGAAAAGTTTCGACTTTTCATAGTTCACATGCTCCGTACAAACATATATTACCAAATTCATGATGATTGGCCAATCAAGTTGAACACAGACAACACAAATACAATAAACACATTCTGCAATTACCTTAAGCAATATCAAATTCAATAAATAACTTCAGCAAAACAATTATATCATGAAACGAATCGGAAAGGCAGATATATACTATAAACTCCCTCACACATAATTCATAACATACCAAAAGATCAAAACCGATGCTGCGTCAAGCGGCGTCGACCATCAAGATATCGCCATCTTCGTCACGCATTTCATCGACACCCCTACCACTAACTTCCCCACCATTATCACTCGAGCCTCGTCTACTGGAGCCCGATGCAGTAGCAATTGAAATCAGATTGGCCTCCCCATTAACCCTCCTCAACCTCGGCTCTCTAACCGGAGTTCTATCCAGAAGCAAAAGTACATCACGATCCACCTCCCAGCGGTGCGCCCATGGGTCAATCGCCTTCTTTTTCGGCGCGGATTCGGCTGGCAATTTGTGCCGGCACAAGGGGCAAGTGTTGCTCCTTTGAAGCCATTCAACAATACAATCCCTATGGAAAAAGTGCTCGCACGGCAATTTATTGACTGTTACAAAAGTACCTGGATCTATCTGGAAATCCTCCATGCAAATTGAGCACGATTGAAGAGACCGGTCTGAATTTGGGGGAAATATTTTAATCGGCAGCGAGCGAACGAACGATTTCAAAGCAGGTGTAGATTGATGGGAATTGGGGGTTGCAAATGATAGGAGGGAACTCTCGGAATCGGAGTCGTCGCCGGAGTCGGAATCATCGGAGGTCTCATAAATGTAGAAGTTTGGGCCAGGGGGGAAATCGGAAGTCGGCGGACGAGGGGGAGGAGGTATCGACGGCGGCGGCGGAGAAATGGTGTGGTTAGGGATTAGGTGGCGGTGATAGCATCGAGGGCAGCGGAAAGAGGAAGGCGGAGAGGCGGATGCGGTGGCGGTGCGGGTTATGTGGAAGGAGTGGTTGCAGTTGTAGCATCTGTATGATCGGCGGTGTGAGGGGGCGGCGACCGCAACGGCGGCGGAGGAGGAGGAGGAGGATGCGGTGGCGTCGACTGACGGAATTGAACGGAGGGTGGGGGGCTCCGTCGTTAGTGACGTCATTGCTTCGTTCCCCCGCGGTGACTTCTAAACCCGCGTGTCTAGTAATTTTCTTCAACTTATAACTCGTATATATACTAGCCACATAGCATAAATTTTGCTTTTTTTTTTTTTTTTTTTTTCTTTTGCTTTTTTTTTTTCTTTTTTCTTTTTCTTTTTTTTTTTTATTTTATTTTTTCCTTTGAAATTTAGTGGATAAGTCAATTCGTACTCTGTTAGGTATCCGTCTAGCTTCGTTTCAGATTTGATAATAATACTTATTTTGCCAAAACGGTATAGCTGGGTATTTTTTCGTTCCATCTCGAATTTAGTTGGTACATGTATCACAGTTTATGCATGAAACGGGCCTGACAGATAGGAGACGGTGGAGTTTTTAACACGTGTAAAAGACAGATAGGATTTGATAAAATTTCTAAATATGGTCGTTAGACGCGCTCCGTTAGGGATCCGTCTTGCTTCGTTTCAGATTTGAAAATAATACTTAGTTTGCCAAAATGGTATATTCGGGTATTTTTCCGTTCCATCTCGAATTTAGCTGGTACATGTATCATAGTTTATGCATGAAACGAGTTAGACAGATAAGAGCATATATAGTTTTTAACACGTGTACTAGACAGATAGGATTTTATAAATTTCTAAATATGGCCGTTAGGGGTGACGATTTAACGCGCGCTCCGTTAGGTATCCGTTTTGTTTCGTTTCAAATTTCATAATATTACTTATTTTGCCAAAACGATATAGTTGGGTATTTTTCCTGTTCCATCTCGAATTTAGCCGTACATGTATCACAATTTATATGTGAGACGGACGAGACAGATAGGAGCCTATACAGTTTTTAACACGTGTACAAGACATACATGATTTGATAAATTTCTAAATATGGTCGTTAGGGGTGACAATTTAACGCGCTCTTCATTAGGTATCTGTCTTGCTTCGTTTCAAATTTGATAACAATACTTATTTTGCCAAAATGGTGTATGTGGGTATTTTTCCCACTCTATCTCGAATTTAGTTGTACATGCATCACAATTTATATGTGAAACGGGCGAGACACCTAGGAGACTATATAGTTTTTACACGTGTATAAGACAGATAGGATTTGATAAATTTCTAAATATGGCCGGCCGTTAAGGGTGACAATTTAACGCGCTCAGTTAGGTATCCGTCTTTCTTCGTTTCAAATTTGATAATAATATTTATTATGCCAAAAGTGTTTACGTGGGTATTTTTCCTATTTCATCTCGAATATAGATGTGCATCGATCACAATTTATACGTGAAACGAGAGAAATATATTAGGAGTCTATAGATTTGCTAACACATATACAAGACAAATTGCATTTTATAGTTTCTAAATATGCTCGTTATAGGTGTAAATTTAACGTGCTCTGTTAGATATTAGTCTTGCTTCATTTCAAATTTGATAATCATCATCATTTTGCCAACACGGTATACTTGGTAAGTTTCTCTCATAATTTTTGCGTGAAAATGGGTCACAACAAATAAGATTCAATAAAAGCATTTAGCACGTGTACGAGACAGGATATGATCCGATAAAATTTTAGATAGTCTCAAGGCCGTAGCGTTGTATGAGTTTTTAATGGAGTAAACTACAACCGCCCCTAAGATAAGATGTGAATACGAAAAAAACCCAACTTTTTTTTTTTAACTACAACCCCTTGATTATTTTTTTAATTACTTTCTTTTTTTTTTGCAAATACACGAAATATGTAGGATTTTGTAAATTTATAGGTGTACCGTACCGTGTATGAGTGTATAAGAGTGACTAGATTATAAGAGTGATTTTCTTTCCTAATTCATCCATATCTAAATTTAAATTACAAAAGTTACAAAATAATTGAATTAGTATTATTTATTCAATATTCTTGAAAAAATACTTTGAAATTTCAAACAAAAATTTATATTCCAATTAAAATATTTATTCAATATTTTTAAAAATACTTTAAACTCAAACGACTAATTTAGAAGAGTGAGATTTTTTTTTTCTTAATTCGTCCCTTCATAATTAAAATCAATTTCAAATTAAATTATTTATTTATTTAATATTCTTTAAAAGTATTTATAAGAAGAAGACCGTTATTTTACAAATCTTTCTTCTCAGTTTCTCTCTCCGTCTCTCCCTCTCATTTTTCACACACAGTTCCGGCGGCGCTCGATTACGGCGGCGTCGCTTCAATTCCCAGGTGAACTGGTACAAGAGTTCTTCTTTATTTCTCAATTGATTTCCCCCCTTTTCTTCTGCCTTTTTTCATTTCTCTTTTTTTTTTTTTTTTTTTTTTTGTTCCGTCGCAACATGGGTTATGCCTTAAACCCTAATCTCCTTGAAGTTTATGCGAGTCTTGTACATTCCCTTAATTTCGCAAGATTCCTGATAATGCGGGTCAGAATTTTTAAATTTAATGTTTTTCCTTCGTTGCTAAACAACGAGAATTGCCCTTTCGGTTGGGACTTCATATGAAAGTTTAAGTAATTGAAAATTCTATTTTGCTTCATGTTTCCTTGATGATCTAAAATTTATTTGTTTTTTTTTTTTTACTTAATTTAGTTAGTAATGGTTCTGGAGATATGCAATTTAATGAAATAGAAGAAGAAAATTCAATTCGTAAAATTAGATCAAATGCTGTCATAAGTTTCCAAATGGAAAAATACTTTCGTTTTTCTGTTAAATAATAATAATAAAAAAATGCGTGCATTTGTTATGACTTCTTATGTTGTTGTTTTTTTCCAGAAATAATTGTATTTTGTTACCAAGCAGTCCCTCCTGAACAAGGCATGCCTGCTATGAAGAAGGTTCGTATAGATGATATGATAGCTCTACCGTTTAATTAGTGATTTTATTTTCACGAATTTCTTACACTCTGTCCCGGTTTGTTGAGTGCTGAATGCATTAGTATGCCTTCGCGTGTAAACTTATCTTATTTTTTATTTCATAACCAGAGTGCTGAATGCATTGGGATTGGGCAAGTATTCAATAAACTGGTGACGGAGATCGGAAGTCCAGTTGATTTTGAACTTCCCCAATCATTAAATAAATGGAAACCTACTTCTTATTCATTTATCAGGCGCAGTATCCTTAATAGTTAGTTACTAAATTAACTTCATATGCCTAACATTAATCTGGTATTTTTTTATGTTTTTAATCCTGTCAGCAATCTTCTCCCTCCCAATTTCTACTGTTTATTAAAATATTTTTTTGTTTGTTTAATCTTAACTACTTCAAGATGTGTATCTAGCTAAGAAGACGAAAAGGCGTTTGGGGGATGATGGAATCTTTTGTTCCTGCAGCTCGTCACCTGGATCTTCTGGTGTTTGTGGTAGAGATTGCCTTTGCGAGTACGGATCACTGTGATTGAGTTTTTATGACAAATTTGGACTTTAAATTGAGCCTGACAATTTGATGATAACAGATTACCTCTTCTTATCATTGTACGTTTACATATTCGACAATGTTTGGATTTATGAGCGATCCGACGTTTCTTTTCCAACGTACTATGCGTGCATTTGGCTGTCAATCTGGGACCATCTCATTGATTTTCCTAACGTGCTTGAAATAAATAAAAAATACTTTGCTTCTTCTTACCACTGTTTCACTTCTATTTAATTCACTAGAGAGTGCATGAAAACTTGTTTAGTTGTGAAGAAGGTTTTGAATTCTTTCGAATATGGGCAGATCCAAGATCTACGTTTTCCTCTACACTTGATATTTTTATAGTTTGAAACTTGGTACCCTTCCCTATTGGTCTATCTGCTTATAGTAGATATTTTTGGTATGCAATGATTATACATGCTACACATTTTAGAGTGAACAAGTTCTTAACGTGGATCAAATAGTATATTTTCTTGATTGATATCTTTGTTTCCTGTTACAAGTGTGTTGATGTCTAGCTGCTCTTCGGCCTGTAAATGTGGGAGCTCATGTCTGAATAAGCCATTTCATCGGAGGCCTGTGAAGCAGATCAAAACCGTGCAGGTGACAATTCTCTTTGTTTATTAAATGGTATTAGCAATTACTGAAACTGCAGATTGTACTTTGTAGGGTGGTTGGTTGTTTTCTTGCATTATTTTCCCAGTGGCACTGTTTAACTGAAAACTGTGGTGCTAACGAAACGGTATCCGAGTGTCTGGAGCAATTGATCCGCTAATGTCTTAGACTTCTTTTAGAATTCTATTTGCATTGTTGTGAGATTCTTGATACCTGTTGGAGTAACAACTCGTTGATGATCAGTTTTAGATTTTGTATTGCAGTTATGTTTCGTTGGAACTTGGAATTTTACTTTGAAGTGTCATTTCTACAGTGGAATTTTAGAACTTGATTGTGTACATCCTCTGCAAATAGCTTTATTCCGTACATCCTTGCACATCTATTTTAGGTTGATTGTGTACTTGTTGACTTAAACAAAACCATGACTAATCAATTCTACTGCTGCCCTTTTTCATGATTCAAAATGCAAATGTATTTAATGTGATTTTCGTCGCATTATAGCCTGGCTTAATGATTTGTTGTATAGATACACTAAACTGTTGAGTAAGATGAAGTGCCTTTTTTCAGACTGAGAAATGCGGAATGGGTATAGTGGCAGAAGAAGACATCAGGAAAGGAGAATTTGTGATAGAATATGTCGGAGAAGGTAAATATTTTTTAAACGAAGATGTGCATTTTACAGGAGCCAGTTCTCAGCTGAGTGCGATACTTTATTTTCACTCTTGCAGTTATTGATGATATAACATGCGAGGAAAGACTCTGGAAAATGAAACACAAGGGAGAAACAAATTTTTACCTCTGTGAAATCAATCGAGACATGGTTATCGATGCCACTTATAAGGGAAACAAGTCTAGATACATTAATCACAGTTGCTGTCCCAATACCGAGATGCAGAAATGGTTAGGCTGAATGATGATCTTTAGTTTCTTGAAGTGAAAAACACATTTTATTTTAATAACTTCTCTAGCAACTCTTGATTTTCAGGATGATTGGTGGTGAAACAAGAATCGGAATATTTGCCACCTGTGATATTAAGAAGGGCGAGCATCTGACCTATGATTATAAGTACGAGCTTTCACAGTTTATTTTAACTTGTTCGCTTTCAAGAATTTACATCAGTATTTTGGTCTAACAAATCTGGCAGGTTTGTGCAATTTGGAGCAGATCAAGATTGCTACTGTGGTGCTGCAGGTTGCCGAAAGAAGTTAGGAGTTAAACCAAAAAATCATGCTTCGGATGCTGCACTGAAAGTAGTAACATGTCAAGTGGCTGCAAACTCTCCGAAAGCGAAAGCAGTTATATCAAATAAACCTGTAAGATTTACTTATTTTACATACAGAGAGGATGACGATTAAACTGAAACTAGATGCTTGGAATTTGTGTACCGTCGTATGTTAGGATCAAGAGTTAATAGTAATCGACTAGAAGAAGCCATCTAGGTTTTGACAAGATGGAATGCCAAGATGTTGATATTAAGTAATAGCAAATCTATCTGTATCTACACAAAAAACTAAAAAAAATCGAAATCTGAAAAGAAATGAAGATAAAACACCCTTTCTAGTGTGCCGTCGCATCTCTCCACAATTTGCATCCACTAGATGAAACTTTCATGTTTCAATCACTTTTACAAAATGTAACAGAAACGGAACACCATCTATAAGTAAATTTGGGGCCAAATCAAAATAAGGACATAGTTACATGAATATAGATACGTTCAAGTGGGAATATATATATTTTTCTTTAAATCATTGTGTATCACACACACACACACACACACACATACACACATATCTATATATTTGGTTAAACGGGGGACTAAGCGGCTGCATTATTTTTTTGAAGGTATATATGAATGGAGTTCCTGGTGTAGGTGCGCTACTCCCACTTCTCAACAGCTTTTACTTTCCTTTTACTGGGAAGAATACACTTAGTTTCTATTTGGCATTCGTTGTGTAATTTGTGTTGCGATTAATTTATTTCCAGGAGGTTTAAGGAACAATTCTTCTCAAAGAAAAAAGAAGCGCCGGAATTGCATCGGTTCAGTAATAAGAATTTTTCACATTCCAGATAATAGGTATGTGAGATTATATCATTCTTTTTCTTTTCTTTTTTCCGAAAACTTTCCTCTCTCAGTTTGATATTATTCGGTTCTTCATATTTATCAGGTCCTTTGGGATAATAAGACACTTTGACAACACCAGGAGAAAACATTTGGTGAGGCACAATGTCACATTTTTTTATATATATATTATTTCCAACTGAAGGATAGTTCATAAAAAAATCATTTTTTCTAAGTTCAGATTATGTTTGAAGACGGAGATTCCGACTTTCTAGACTTGTCGAAAGAAGAATGGGAATTTTGTCATTGTTAAATACATTGTCAGGTAACCAACATACGCTTTGCTCATATAGATTTTACGACATGTGTTCGATTTTGTGCAATGGAAATTTACGACATGTTTGAACCTGGGATTTTGTACGTTTGGTTCTGCAGGTGTGAGGAAGATGTGCTATATAATGTTTACAGTGAATGGAGGAGGATTAATATTACCTATAGATTTCTTATTTTTTGCCAATAATTTTTTGGGCAATACATATGTGATATATTGTAATTCTTTATTTCGTTTTATTTTGTGTTCAATTTGTAATAGCAATCTACAAGTGTAATCTATATAATAAATAAAATGGTTAAATACAGTTTACACCCATAAAATATATGGTGGTAACATTTAATCTTTAAAGTTACAAATGTAAAATTTACCTCTCCATTAATGTATTTGGTGGAAAGACTTTGAGTTTAAATGATGCGGCATTTTTCTTTCTCAATATATATATATTTAAAAAAATAAAAAATAAAAAGAATATATTTAAAAAATTAATATTTAAAAAAAAAAAAAAAACATTATCTTATAAGCTTAGTCGAACACCTTTTGGCTTATCAGATCAAACTTAAACGCAAATTTAAAAGCACAATCTCTTTTGGATAGTGATATACGCAGGTCAAATTAAACATTCAGGCACTTTTTTACCATGGTTTTTTACCTTTTTACCATTACTATTTACCTTTTGTACTATTCCTACCAAATCCTATAAAATATAAAACTCAACATTCAAAGTGAAAAATGTCAGATATTCAACAATTTTTGCGATGGATCCAAACAACTTAGACCCGAATGTAAGTTTTTCGTTTTTTTCCCGAAAATTCATCTACTCGTGTGAATTTACGTGAGCACTTGCCAAGTGCTCGTGTAAATTCACACGAGTAGATAAATTTTTTTTTTTTTTAATTAGCTCGTGTGAATTGACGCGAGCACTTGGCAGGTGTGCTCGTGTGAAATCACACGAGCAGAACGTCTCTGTTCGTGTGAAATCACACGAGCACCACAATTTTTTTTTTTTTTTTTTTTTTTTTTTTTTTTTTTTTTTTATTCTTTAGTTTTATAATTTGCTAATTACATTAATATAAAAACAGGAAGTATACATAGATGTGGATGAAGATATTGAAACATTCGAGCTACATGATTTCAGTGAATTTTTCACAATTTCGACTGCATTTGATAGTAAAGATGCACTAGTCGAGTAGGCGATGAATATGGCCATCAGTCATGGACATGAGATTAGGCGACAGTCTTACCACGAGGGCCGACAATATTTGACTTGCAAAAGAGCCTATAAGAGTCGAGGAAAAAATGCAGAGGTCAAAACAAGCCGGAAGTCCGGTTCAATAAAGTGTAAATGCCCTTTTGCGCTATGGGGTAAAGAGGGTCGTGATGGATTATGGCGCCTTACCATAAAAAATGGCAAGCACAATCATAATCCTCATAAATATCCACAAGGACTACGTTCGCTAAGTCGCCTGACTAAAGAGCAACGAGAAGTGACAAAGATACTGAAAAAGAGCCATGTGAAGCCGAAGGAAATTTTGCATCATCTGAGGCAGATGAATCCGGATACGGCTGCGTCCTTGAGAGAAGTGTACAATGAATCACAGAAAATTAGACGAGAGTAAATGAAAGGAAAAACAGTTATACAACATCTGTGGCACGAACTAAGTGAGAGTGGATACAGCAAATGGCATCGAACAAATCCAGCTGGTGATACAGTGCAAGACGTTATGTTTGCGCACCCTGATTCAATAAAGCTTTTGCAGTTATTTCCAATACGTCATCCAGATGGATGCAACGTACAAGACAAACAGGTAATAAATATATAAATATGTATAACAATATATATATATATATATATATATATATATATATATATATATATATATATATATATATGCTCGCATGTTTTTGCACGAGTACACCTTCTAATTAAACTAATTAATTTATTAAAAAAAAATATATATATAAAAAAAAAAAAAAAAAAAATTTTAACAATCGTGTGAATTTACACGAGCGCATCCAATGCGCTCGTGTAAATTCACACGAGTAAAAATCCAACTCCCATTTTTTACGAAATAAATTAAAAAAAAAAAAAAATTATTTAAATTCACACTCGTGTGAATTTACACGAGCGAAGTGGTTGCGCTCGTGTAAATTCACACGAGTGTTGCTAAGCTCGATTTTTTTTCGTTTTTTTTTTCGGATTCGTAATCTACATAACAAGAGGATCGTAAAAACGTAAAAATTACCTCCGATCTGTTGACGATTTGCACGGGCTTTGCAAAAGAAAATCGAGAGGGTTGAGAGAGTTTTTTGAGTTTTTTACCTTTTGGTTTTTGAGAAATGGTAAAAAATGTGCCTGAATGTTTAATTTATGCCTGCACAAATCATTTCAGATCTCTTTTCGAACAAATAAATAGCTCCAATCTCTTTTGTCTCTCTCTTGAATTTTTATTTCAATACATTATTCTATTCCGATTCGGTACGGTAGTGAATTTTAACCTCCTCCCCCATTATTAAACCCTAACTCGTTTTCCCGCCAATTGAACCCCAATTTTGCGCTGGTTTGGCGCTATCGATTCCCACTCGGGCCATCCACTCCTGCTTTTCCTTTCGGAGTAGGAGCTCTGTAGCTGAAGAAATGGCGCCACTGAGTTGGAGGCACCAGACTCTGATACAGGTCCTGCTTTCGCGGGGCCCACTCAAGGAAAATGACTTCTCTTCCATCTTCTCACAAGTCATCGGGAGAACTTCAGGTTAATTACACGTTTCTCTAATTCCAATTTTTTTTTTTTTTTTTTTTTTTTTTTTGTTCAACATACGATTGTTGAAGCACAATATATGCATATGTATGTATATGTATGTATCAATGTATGTATCTATCTGAAGAGTTTATGTTGCTTTTTTTAGGGTATGAGAAATTCGTTAGTTCTAGTACAATTGATTGTGTGTGTACTGTGTACAAGTGATTTGATTTACTTGATATGTGTAAATTGAAATAGGATAATATATTATACCGGGCTGTTGATTTACTTGATATGTGTTATTTATTATATGTGTTGTTTTCTGCAGGGCCACAGCAGCAGTTGCTTAATGAATATCTGCGCAAGATAAATACGGAGTTAAGTTATGTTCAGTTGGAGTTGCGAGCATGCCGAAACCAATATGATGGCAATGTGTATTATGGTGTCGTCAACAATGTCTCGGATGAACAGTCCAAACTCGGAACTAAATACACAGTTCCTCAGATTGCTTTCTACAAGGGCATTGTGAGCTTCTTTATTTTCCTTTCCCCATATTATATATGTATAACTTCTTTAGGATTTTCGTAAGGATTGTCCAATAAGATGTCGAACTGGAAGCTTGCTTGATGTTTAAGGAGTTAACAGAGTTAAAGATACGTAAAAGAATATATAAAATAATAGAAACAAAAGAACGAAAGAAGTTTGTGCACATTATTCTTACTTCAAGATTGCATTGTTGAGAGGCCTTTTGATGTGTTGGCTGAAGAATTAAGTCACTGTGCTGGCATCGACGAAGCTGTTTTTGTCTTTAGTTCATCTCCTTGTATATTTTTTTATTTTTTCTATAGGAGTAGTTCAAATATCGTATGTGGTAACAGCATTTCGGGCTACCATAGTAGAACATGGACAAATCCTTTTTTCTTTGAGGGAATAGCTATACCTTTAGTCTTTTCCTTTGTTGTACATTTGGTGTCAAATCAGACTATTCATAAATTTCATTTCCCTTGACATATTTGCTGAATCAACGAAACAATTTCTTCCAGCTCCTGGACATTTGGCTGATTCGTATTATGGGATCAAAAAAATAAGCATTTGGTGATTAAAAGCTAAAATCCAGATTATTTTGCTCCGTTTTTTATTACTACTAAAGTATCGTCTCAATATGGGAATTTCTTTTAGCATAAATACACACACATCACACACACACACACACACACACACACACACACACACACACACACACACACACACACATATATATATATATATATATATATATATATATATATATATATATATATATTCATGCATGTGATTTACTCTTGTCTATATATTTTGTCTATTCCGATGTTAGTTTTTTTACAATGTTTAGTGAGATTGTAATGTTTTTCTTCTTTACTTGATGTTTATTTGTTTTGGAAATTTATATTAGGTTGAAGCTATTATACAAGATGCGGAAGCTAGAGGCTGCATTTTGAATACTGATGCTCTAAACATACGGTTGGACACACAGGTTTCTGGATACCTTTTTTACAGTTTTTTGTTGTGAATGATATTTTCTTAAGGAGTAAAATCCTGTCACTCAATCGATATCAATACTTGAAGAACTTGGATTTATTGGTCGGACTGATTCTTAAGTGTAAACTGTTTGGATATTATATTCTTGAACGACCATGCTTTTGTAGGGGGGATTAGTGATAGTACAACTTTGATTCCTATACTTCAATTGGACTTTCTGTACGTGTTGCTTGTCCTTTCAACTTATCATGATGTTGTAATTCTTATTCTTGTTCAGCTATGTTTTTCGGCTATGTTTCCAACCATATTTAATTTATGTGCAAAATAATACTGTCAGTCCTATAAGTTAGCTGCAGGCGTGGTGCGAATATAATCCAATTGTTTTATGTGAACATGCTACCATATCTGAGATATAGTCTGGCATTCATTCAGTTCTAGAATAAATTCATGGAAACTTCGATGACTGGAGGGCATGTGCATGTCACTTTCTTGGTAAATTGTACCGTTGAAGGAAAATGATTGTTATTCCACTTTCCTCTTCTTGATTTTTTTTGATAAAACAGGTTCCACAAAAATGTACGCCTGAATTTAAAATCCCAATTCTGCAATTGTCTAATTTGGTGCCTAAATTGCTTGGGATGGCCTTATCGATAGTTGATAGGATTCTTTCTTGGAGAGAATTCACGAGTAATTTAACTGATACTTGGTTCTTACAGTTGCACCATATGTTGGACTTTTTGTAAATTGCAGGTTCATGGGGTGACTGATTCAGAGTCGCAGGCAGTCCAGATTCCTCCTGCATTTAAGAATTTTTCCATGTCGCAAAAGGAAAAAACTCTTGAACAATTGGTAAAAGACAATTGGCTTTGTTCAATGCCAGATGGAAAAATTGGTATTGGAGTAAGATCCTTTCTAGATCTCCGAAGTTGGTTTCGTGCCAACGAAGTGCCTGCATGCGAAGTTTGTAATGAGGCTGCAGTTAAGGTTTGTCTTTTAGGCTGAAATCTGATTTTATTTTCAGACTTCCTAGTTCCTACAAATTTAGTGCGCAGTTATTTATGCTTACTAAGCTTTGCAATGTTATGGCAACCTTCTCTTCCGATTCTTAACTTAAACATTGTATGGGAACAATACGACTCTGTATAGCCTAGTTTCGTCAATCTGTGTTCCTGAATTATTTACTCCTAAGATAAATTATCAGTAGTCAATTTATGGATTTGTGAATTTCAGAGTATCAATTTGTGGTTTATGTTCCAATTTTTTGAAAATCTTTGTTGTGGATTAATCAGCGAGTGCCGAAGTCGCGCATTACGAAATGGTGTATTACATCATAACTTTCAAATATAAATAGTGTTTCTGTTAATTTATCCCCAAAATTTGTGTGTGGTTCTCATGGAATCACGGCCTATCGGGTCCATTTATTCTACCGAAATGGTAAACTCATGTTTGTGTTTTCTGTATAATATCATGTGGGCAGGCTCAACTTTGCCAAAACGAAGCTTGTAATGTTCGACTCCATCCGTATTGTCTGAAAAAGAAATTCTCTCAACAAAGGGTACGAAGTTGTTTCACTTATCCATACCCTCACTATTCTCTCTATTCTACTATGATTGTCTGAAATTAATACACCAGAGTCGACGAATTCGCAGGTCGAAAGAGTTTGTCCAGGTTGTGGAACACAGTGGCATGGCATCAAAGCAGAAGCTGTAGAAGAACCGGATGAGAATATTCCTCCCTCTCAACCTTCGATGAAAAAGAGGCGTAGGCCCCACCGAGAAGATAATGCCGACAGTGAAGAATATTCTTCTCAAGCTTCTTTATCCAATGTAAAGAGGGTGACTCGTAGTTCTGCTCGCCGCGGTGCCAGCTAAGGCAACTCTGCCTGCTTACGTGGCAATTCCTCCCTCGGATAATAAACCTTGTGTAATGTGTTTTCTGATTACTGTGGCTTTTTTCAGATGCTGCAAAATGGAGTTTTTGGAAATTTATTTTTTTTTAAATTTTTCGATGTAAATTTTGGTATTGTATTACAGAAGGTGATAGTTCCGGTATTTTTGTAATATTAGATATATATTGCTGCCACTTTCTAGTGTTGGAATAGTATGTATATATTTTTTGGAATTTAGGCATCCCATTTTGAATGGATTTTATTGCAATTATTATTACACTGGATTGATTAAGGTTGGCATGGCTACTCATTGGTCAACCGCAAGAATAATTATCTCATATTTCATGGATTTCTTACACTTTTGAGTTCATCATTTGTAATTCATATGGAACAGGCTTCAAAAACCCTACCTTACAAATAGTAACTGTTCTCTTAATGGTAATTGAGTATTTTTTTCCTTTTTTTTGGGAAAAGAAAGAAAGAAAGAATGAACGAATCTAAGTTACTGTAAATTTCGTTTTATAGTTAAATCTCTATTTACTAATATAGTCATAACTAGCAAAATTCTACTAATTTAGTGAAATATTAAATTATTTAACTAATAATTTAGTACATTATAGAAAATTGAACCAGATCATGTCTTTCCTCAATGTTGACAAAATAAGAATGGGTAATTTGCAAATTAAAAAAAATTCTTGGATGCTTAGACTTGAAACAGGTATGGACATAATTGAAGAGATGAATAGTACTAGTGAATAGTGATGATAGAGGATAGGTGCATTGAACCATGTGAAGAGGCAACTGTTTTTTTTTTTTTAATCAAGATTCTTGGCCCCCATGCACCATCATTTAATGCCCCCCACCTGGTCTCTCTCTTAATTATTAATTTTAACCTGTGCAGCTTTATCACCACTGTTTAAGGTAAAAATTGAGAAATACAACAGTCAATTTCACTTAATGTATATCCTGACTAGAGGCACAACCTGAATCCAAACAGTAAGATTCTGCTACTACACACCAGCACCACAACAGAAGGCAGCCAAATGAAACTTATTATAATATTTTCAACTTTTTTTTCTTTCTCAAGTATATATAATCTCTCTTAATTTCTCGTGGAAATTATTAAAAATGATATTAAGTTGCCTCTTCTATTTCAGTCATTTCATTTCAACAGCCTCATCACTCCAAATTAAATTACAGATACTGGACACTTGAAGGTAAAATCAAAAAATAAAAATCACAAAACTTCGAGATCGAGATCGAGATCGAGATCGAGAGAGAGTTGACAATATAGATAAAGTGTTACTGCAGCTGAGTAGCAAAATATACAAGGATAAGGGGATTGATCTATTAGAGCAGCTAGTGATACATTGCTCCAAGAGTTCTATTTCTACTATGGTTAGTCAGCAAACTCTACATCTCTACTTTTCTAAACATAAAATTAAAATGCATTCTTCTTCCCAAAGGGCTCTGGCTCTGTTCCACTATACATACACTGACACACACACTCATTACATGGGAATATGCATTTCTACGATATTTCGTATCGTCCTCAAGGCCTCACCGACACCCACTCGTAACGCCCCGCCAGAGGTAACTCTTTCCCAAAGTCAAAATTGTACCTAAAAACATATATTGTGTGAGAAGAATTGGATTATAGACACATATGGATTAAAAAAAAATCGGACGTACTTCTCGATAAAATGGCGCTGCAAAGGCTGCTCCTCGCGGGCAAAAAACTCCTCCAATTCACGAGCACAAGGAACATTAAGGAGAAGGGCATTTTGAACTTTTTGAGTAGAGTGTGTCGAACGTGCCTGCTTTGTAGTAGAACCAGGGGTAATTCTGGTATCGGTAGTCTCAATTAAACTGCACGGAGTGCTTTCCCTCGTTCCCCTGTTGAAAATTACACAACTGATCAGTACATTATTTAATCTCTTCATAAAATTTTTTTTTTTGATAATGATCAATCATAGATAATCGAAAAACGGGACAAGATAAAATTGCAGATAATGTCTAATTAACCATTGCCACAGTGTACATTTTTCACAAGAGCTATACTGTATATTGCAATTTATCCAGCTAAAATAATATCTTCTTGTTAAAAATCAGCAGTAAAACTGATTATAATTAGGAAAAGGAAAAGAAAGAAATGGAACTACAATTATTGAAGGTGCTAACTTTGTCTGTGCAACTTTTGTGGACACTATAAGTCAAGTCAAGTCAAGTGGTGGGGGCTGACAAAGGCAGGCAAATGCCAAAAAAATGTTTATTATCATTAAAAAGAAAAAAACTATATTCAGTATTCAGTCACAAGTCACAAATCACAACCCTTGTGCTAATCTTTCTGTGAAAGCAATTTCCATATCTGACATTGAATAATGATTTGATGCATAAACAGTGACTAACCCCACTAGCATTTATGGCACTGAAAAGAATGGGAAAGGGCTATTCCAATAAATATACATACATATATATGTATATATATGTGTGTGTGTGTACGCATGTGTTTAAAATATGTATTGAATGAATAAACTCATATGGTAGGGTGAACTGCACAAAATAAACCTAAATATAGATAATTGCTTCAAGAAGAAACTGCAGTAGTAACCAACTCAAAGAATACTTCTCTGACTGAAACTAATTGAAATATACATCCAACTGTAATCGTACACTAGAATAAGAAACACAGATCTTAAACTCAGACAAAATAAAATATAAAAAAAAAAAAAGATAAGTCATTTGTTGTAAAATTCGATTTTGAGAAATAAAAAAGTTCCTTAAAAAGCACTTTCATATAAAGAAAGCAAGCCCAAAGGGCCAAAACTCCTTTTTTCCTCCCCAACTAAAATGTAAAAAGAAAATGAAAATTGAAAAGGGCAAACTTTTCTGCCAAATAAACACAAAGAGAAAGTAGACTTGAGGAGGTTAGGTCAAATCTTATCACACCCTATTTTTCTGCAGATTCTTAAAAATGGCAGAATTTTTTTTTTTATTTATTTTTTAAAAAAAAAAGAAGGAAAAATTGGCTTCATGGGTAGAATTTATTTTGGACAAAATAAGAATTAGGAGAGGAAATATGTAAAATTAAACAGAAGTTCAAAGGTAATTGAAATGCAGAAGTGCTTAAGCCCATCAATTATGAGGGGACGAGATAAAATAACAGAGGGTTAAACATAATTATGGCTGCCTGAGAGCGTACCTTGCCCTAGCTTCAAAATCCAAGTTATTTTCCCCAAAAGAAGTTTCAATTGACAAATCCTCCTCTTCAATTTCACCTCTGCAGCCACAACTGTGTGGGGAAGTTGGGGAATTTTCCTGCTGCATGGATTTCTCGAGGCGCCGCGAGCGTAGCTCTAGGTAACAGGCGTCTGGTTTTGACGGAGGCGGCGAAGGGGCGGCGGCGGTGGTGGACTGTAGGCGCTGAAGAGCTAGGGTTTTGGCGCGGGTGCGGACGCCGAGGTAGGATTGTGAGACGTCCATGAGAGCGACGCCGACAGTGACCTTGGCTTTCCTGGTATACTTCCCCATCTAGTGCGTGAAAATGTGTGTGTGAGAGAGTCTCTGAATTTTTATCACTGCTCCAATCAAATTTTCATGGAGAGAAGAGAGAGAGAGAGACGCGGCGGTAAAAACTAAACAAGGGCTTTAAATTGTGTTTTTTTTTGGCCTTTTCTTTTTGGGAAAACTCTATTTTTGCCCCCTCAACTAAATGGATGTTTCTATTTGCACCCTCAACTAAATGAATGTTGGAAATTTGCCTCTTTGAACTACATTTTTAAGGGATTATTCCTTCAAAATTATTTTCTATAGCTTGAAATATTCATAAATATACTTAGAGTACGTCGGTCACTAAACTGAAAATAGACAGCTTAAGCAAATAGCTTAGAATAAGAATTGTATATGAAGTGTATTGTGTTAAATCATTGGCCTAAACTCACCATCTAATCTGTTATATTATCGTCTAAACTGTTCGAAAGAACTTTAAGTAAAATGAGAAAGTAAAAGTATACTAATATGAAAAGGAATTAGACTTGAAGGGTATTTAGTAAATTACTAATATTTTTTAAACAAGGTAATTTTAACATGTAAAGAGAAGTCATTTTTACCAATCGATGCTATTTGAAAGCAAAATCGATTTTCAAGCCTAAAAGTGGCTAAGAAGATCGCCACGATCGTGGTGCACACTCACTGACCGAATATGGGGAGCATTTCATAAGATATGTGATCAAAACCAATACCCAGATCATGACCACCCAGCCCTGATCACGATCTGACAAGATGGTTACCAGTTTTCCGAGATTACCAGTTTCTCAACAGAAAACTAGATTGCGATCCAAGACACCCATACCGCATTGCGATCATATATAGAAGGGCTTATACATTTGAAAGTTCTTCTTCGATCATATATAGAAGGGCTTATATAGAAGGGCTTATACATTTGGAAGTTTCGACAGGGATCTCGAATAAGGTTTTTCAGAGGGTTTTTATTCACGAATAATTTATGATTTATCGTCTTCTTCCTTTTGACACTATGTTTGTATCAAACTGAATACATTTTCTCCTAGGGAAATGATAGTGATTTGGATTTTGAGATCTGTTATCTATTTGCATTGTTTCGATTTCGTTTATGTTTTCCTGTATTAAATGCTTCTGACTGATCACTGCCTATCAGATTGATGTTAAATAGGAATGAACTCGAGTTAGAAAAATATAGCTTAGGTTGTGGAAACGAGACGTTTAGGTATCCCTTAATGATTTGACCTAAATGTTCTCTTTACAGCAAGTTCTGAACGAAGACTTCAGGTTCAGGGGTAAACTCTAACTACACTGGAGACGGAAATTAAAGTACTTTAGCTTCTGGGTTAGCAAATAGAAATATTGCTTTAGATATCAGGTTTGCGAATCGAATGGATTTTGCCCCAAAAAGGCTTTTACAAATCGAAGTCTTTCCGTTCGATTTATCATCGTTACATTTACGATTATTTACATTTGCATGTGTTACAATGTTTATCTGCTTTCAGTAATTAGTATTAATCACAGCTCCATCCAAATTCCAACGAGTTAGATAATATTAAAAAGTAATATAGTTACATTACTTATCATTAGAATTTATAGGTACATGTGGATCGATACTCGAAATTACAGTTCACTTCTGAAAATTCAATATTCTAATAAAATATTGTTCATCCGTCAAAACACAATAACTTATGCAATTCATACATGCATGCGAAAGACAAGTGAGAAGGATGAATGTCCCTTTAGATAAAAGCTTGTTTCAAAATTGGATGCTAATTAACAACCAAAAAATTTAAATATTAAATATTTTAAAAAACATGGCAGTAGATTTACGAAAAAAGTATCGAAAAATCCAACAAAAATGTATTTGATGGGGCCTTTAGCTTTATCCCACCCCCAATAATTAATAGTATGGAAATCTATAATATCTTGAACAGAATTTAGAGAATTTGGATTCAATCAATATTTAGAATAAAAAAATGACTATAACTATCAATAAAATTTGGTCTAAAGTTGTAACCACCGTACCGTACCCCTTGATATGTTCTATTTCATACAAGTTGTACCAGCTACGAAACTATTTGCAAAAACGAAAAACCGTTGGTTAGAATTTCAAAACTAATCTGATTTTTTGTACTGATATTAAGCATTGATAATATTTATTTATAAATATTCCAGTCCCTTTGAGAGGAAACTATCTACTCTATCTATATATCTATCTATATGTTCATCAAAAACTTTTGTTGATGTACTTGTCAAACTGTTGATAACCTGAAAAAAGTATCGAGACATAACAGATGGTGATGTTAAGTACTGATATAATATTGAAGATGACCCGTGAAACACAAGTTTGCAGATCTTTGTTGTACCTATTTCCACAACTTGACGGAGCTATCATGGCTAGCAGAGGCAATCATTCCTGTCCGAGTTGACTGAGCCAAAGCCGTAATTATGTTCTCGTGTGCTGGGACTGTCATGCTTCTGTTCTCCGCCATGTTCCACAACTCCAAAGACTGCATGCATGCATCATCAACGTTTATTTTTATTTTTTAAAATAAAAAAAAAATTGTTGGAGAGAGAGAGAGAGATGATTAGAGAGAGAGAGAGAGTGATGATTACCCGCAACCCCCCAACAACCAAGATAGCAGAATAACTTGGATGAAAAACACAAGAGTAGAATTTGTTCTCATCGGAGTTGAGTTCACGGATGCACTCTCCAGATTTTAACGACCAAACTTTAATGCAGTCTTCACTCACAGTAGCCAAGTGGTCTCCATTGACATCCCAGCAAATGTTATTGACCACGCCAGAATGCCCCTAAAAAGATCACCAAAACTTTTAGCATAACAAAGAAAGGCAGCAACAAAATACACAGAATTACAAGTTTATTCACTGCACGAAGCATCGGAATAATTAAACCGAGATGCGAATATAATGAACAAACCTGAAAAGAATGTATTGGCCTGTCGTTTTCAACATCAAATATGGAAACCAACTTGTCTGATGCAGCTGCCAAAAATTGTCCAGTTATAGGTTGAAACCTCACTTGACCACTGCCTCCTTGCTGTGCATGAAACACGAGAAGATTAACTTCAAATTAACACCTCCAGAAACACAGATGATGTTGGATAAGCAGATAAAAGACAAGAAAAATAAAAGAAATAACAGAGTTAGACGCCCAACCTTGGAAATCCGAGTGCGCGAAAATGGGCTCATACTCCAATAATTTATTTCGTTTTTACCATCAGAGAAACAGAAAAGGTCATTCTTCTTAGGATGGAAATCAAGGGACATGACATGGGAAGTATGACCTGTATAAGTATGCAGACAATAGCTTGGCTGCACAATAATTAAATAGAGTAAGTACTTGTAATTTCAGTAAATAAATGCAGAATTATCAGAATACAAACTCCTACGCTTGGTCTTTTATTTAGAATTGGTGAAGTGTATTGGGAACTTAGAATGGGAGTTAAAACTTAAAAGCAATGTGTTGTGCTTTTCAGGAGAAATATTAGTGTGTCGTCAAGATGCTTTTAGTTATATGTACGTGTGTGTGTGTGTTTATATAATAATATAAAATTAAAAAATGTAAAAATGATAGATCATAGGCTGCATTTAATATTGAGAAAAGGGTAAAAAATGTATTCAAAGATGACAAAAGCAAAAACAATTGTACGTGGGGGAAAATAATCTTTGCCTAAACAAAGACCAGACAATTGACCTAGGTTGAATTGCATAGATGTTAAAATATGAAGGCTAGATTGAATTGCATAGATATTAAAATATGAAGGCATAAAAATATAAAAATGAATATCAGATTGAGGGAATGATATCATTACATTAGTAGCATCCCATATTCTCACGGACTTGTCGAATGAAACTGTTGCCAGCTGAGTAGAATTTGGCCGGAAGCGAACATCCGTAATTAAGTATTGATGTTCTTCCATCGTATTCTGTGTTTGCAGAGTATCCATATTCCAAAGAACAGCCTAGTTCAAGAACCACGAAGAACAGGCGAAATCAGAAGGAAAATGTGGGCAGACACTAAATCTAGTAATGCATGTATAAGAAAGTATAAAATAGAAAATTAAGACACGTAACTGCATCCAAAAACAAACGTGCAAAACAACAATAGAAGACAATGACATCCACATTGAAACTTATGTTGAGAAGGCAATTTTCTAGGAACCAACTTATACCTTTTTGTCATGCCCGGCACTAGCCAACAACTTCCCATCTGATGAAAAATGGCAACAAGCCACTTTGTTTTTTGCTCGTATGCAACCAACTTCTCCAAATGAAAAACCTGCAAATAAGACATAAATCATGTGAAATTGTTGCACTGGAAGTTGGCATTAAGCGGGAGAAACATAATATGAGACCACCTTTAGAAGTCTCCATTTTATGCTCAGCATGAGTCTGTTTTAAAGAGCCATACATATTTCCGTCCTCGCCATCATTAGATAAATAGGATTCTACATTATCTTCAAGACCACCAACATCTCCAAAATTCCCCAAGTCATCCTGTACAAAGAAAGTACAAATACGAACAGATGGGACGCATTGCATGTTGCACCAATTAGAATTCAGATTTTTCGAAGATAAATCTCTGAATAGTAGCTTGAAAAAAAAATAGCATAATAGATGACCAGTAATATCTGAAAGGTCCCGTATTAGTATGTCTAGAAGGTGATACCACAAATTGAAAAACAATTGAAACAAATGATAAATCCAATCTTACTAGTTCGTGTGCAGATGATGCAACTCCACCAACTCCAGCTGCACTGTACATCATCATACTCTTGGGCACGTTATTGACATGTTTGATTCCAGCACCAGGTGTATGTGTTGACTGTGGTGAGCCCGGAGAACGGCCTGCGGTATTTCCAGTACCTGTACTGTTGGCAGGTCCAGATGAAGATTGTTGTCTCCTTTTCTTGTTGTTCTGTTTCAGGTTAAAGCAAACGTCCTCATTATTTTTGTGAAGAGACGTAATGAGAAAAGATTTGTGTATTTTATTATACAAACCAAGGAGATATTTACTAAGAAATACAATGAAAGGAAAATAGACACAATCAATATGATTGATTTGATAGCCATAATCTATGCCTATAAAATCCCTCCAATTAAGCAATTCATACAATTTTCAAGCAACTAGACAGGATAATCACAAGAATAAGAAAAAAAAATGTTATGATTGTTCTGACACGAGTAGTTACGGAATCAACTGATAGGTTACTTCACACAAATTGCCACATATGACATATGAATCTTTTTTCATTGTTCAGCCAACAAAATCGGATCAAGTTTCACAAGAATGAACTGACCTGTTGCAATTGCTGCGGCTGCTGCAACTGATCCTGTTGTTGAGAGGAAGACTGCTGCATTTGCGCCATTTTCATCATCTGCTCAGGATGACAAACTTTTAATTTGCAAGCATATAGAAAAGACGAATATGAAGAATTTATCATATCTTCAAAAAGATTAAACTCGACGAAGGGACAGTTACATTCTTGAAGGTGCACAAATACTTAAAAAGAAGAAGGCATAAATTTCACTACCTAGGGCAATGGGAGGCTCAATTTTTACCTCAAAATGAGAAACAAAAAACTTAAAAGAGGCATGAAATCCAGCAAAAAGAAGAGAAACAACAAAGGGAGAATTTCAAGCCACTATTTAAGATTACATAGCATTGCCAGGAACAAGTAACTAAATATAGTAGCAATAAACAGCGACAATAAATAATTTGGCCCTAAATTTATAGGAACTCGGTGATTTTGAACAATATCATTAATTCACAACATCAGCTATAAGCTGGAATGCAATACATTAGTTTGCATAAAAAGAATTAGTTCATAAAGAACACACACAAACATAATAATTATATATTACAACAATTGATAACATTGCATCAGATTTGAAAAGGAAAAAATGTTTCCTTTCAGGCGAAGGGTGTGGAGAGAAGTAATATATACGAACTAAAATGTTTGATCATCTTAAGGATAGATGTTAGCGTGTGTATTGGTAAAATCAACTAAGTATTTTCCAAAACATTATCTTCCAATAGAGCCAATTAAAAAAAAAATCAAATAACTGTTCCCATCTCTGAGTGTAAATGTCGGAGAATATAAATGTAGAATTACAACTAAGACTGAACAAAACTCAAGCAGTTCTATTGCACCAGAAAATAGTGTCCTACTAGCCCATAGGTGTACATGAAGCTAAACAAAAAGGACGATTGCATTGTTCAGTCCTTTTTCCATCTATAAGAAAGATACACTTTCCTCCAAGACAAAACATTCACCAAAATGCATAAAGATTATGTGGACAAATGTCGTTTACAAAATCAGGTCAGGGACAGTACTTACCTTCTGTGAATTTGATTGACCATCTTTTGCATTAAAGTTACCCCTTGGTGCTCCAAATCCGTAGTTGGGTGAATTTTCAAGGTTCCCTTGTACCTGAGCTTGTGCTAGAGCCTGCTGTGGTTGTGAAGCCATAAGAAATTGGTTTTGGGTCGGCAAGTTGGGCTTCTGTAAACCCGAACTCGTCCGTAATTGGTCGATCCCCTGTATGATCTTGAAGCATCAGCACTTGAGAGTTTTCTCGCTTAAGCCAGATAATTCCTCGAGAAATAAAAAAATTGATAGCTAAAGCAGAAGAAACTCACTGTCATAGGCCAACCCTTCAGTGGAAGTTCACCGACTCCTTGATTCAACCCTGAAACAAGAATCAAATTTATGACGATTCACATCATCAAGTCAAATAGCCAACAAACATCAGAGCCAGCCTAAGATTCAGATGGAGCAACAAAGAAATTGCAGATAACTTTTGGGAACATACTTCGATACCTAAATATGCTTTTGCAAATTACTGGTATAAGAAAATAAAAGGTACATCTTAACATTTGTGTAATTGAACTTGCAAGATAATTATTTGAATATCTTAGAAAATGGTAAAATTAATTATCCTTGCCTCCCTCCCTCCCTCCCTCCCTCGAAAGAAAGGACATGAAGCGCTTATGGAACACCAATTTTATTACCTGCACCACCAAGTCCAGATTTGGACTGAAGAATTGCCTGCCCATAAAGTGATGATGCGTCCAAAGACAAAGATTTCTGGGTCGCACCCTCTCCTGTAATGCCCTAGAAGAACCACAAATTAAATGGTTACAAGTGTTTCAAACAGAAGAGATGAATTTAGTAGTTACAGTAGCCAGTTGCTGCCTTACTTGCATTTGCTGCATGGCTGCAGATATGCCTCCAGGATTTCTTTGCATCAAGTGCCTGAATCATCCCCACCAAAAATAATATGACAAGAAAATGTAAAGATCTATAATAGTCCAATTTATAAACTTCAATTCAAATAAGTCGAATGAGACAAAAGTCAATGTTACTCTTGTTGACTTGAAGCAGACTTGAGAAGTGCCATCCTGTTAGCCTCCATAAAGCCCTGTGGTATCTCTGAATCCATTGAAAGAGGATGCTTCATGCTTTCTTCGTACATTTTCAGCATTCCTTCAGAGTTCATGGGACCGAGTGGAGGATGGTTCGGATCCCTTCTCTGTAACTGGCCACCGCGCTGCTGCATGTGTTGCAACTGCTGCATCTGATGCTGCATCTGAAGCTGCTGCTGTTGTTGTTGCTCCCTCGTCTTATATAGCTGAGTCTAAATATAGGTGGAAATTCCAAATGAAATGAAATTTCCGTATATACAATTGCGGCATGCGATAATAAGAAACCTGAAATAAGAGAACCAAAACCAAGTGCAGATTTTTGAAATACCTCTATATAAGCTGCAGCTGGTTCAGAATGCTTTGCATTTTCCCTTGAAATATAGATGTCCCAAAAAACAGACCACCATTCAAGAAGGAATCCTTCAGGAGTATCAATAGCTAAAAACACAATTAATTGTAAAAAAAATCAGATATCATCCCATGGTTCTGAAACCAGAAACAGAAAGCAACTCAGTTTTTCCAACCAACTTCCCGAGCATAAATAATACAATTTCATAACATCTAATAGATTCCTTACCCATCGGACCAGTAGCTGAGATTGAATTTTAAAGCATAATGCATGAAAAACTTACCTACAGGATCTGTAGCAACTTTTCCTTCAGTCACGAAAGCTTTGGCTGAATTATACAATTTTCTTTTCAAGAAATAGTCATGAATGTAGACATCAAGCCTGGAAGAAAAAGAAAAAAAACAGAAGTCTTAACCAGCAGTGATCCTCTGCTATTTAAATAAAATACACACAGTCCAACGGAATTTTTTTGTCAGTCTGCCAGAACAATGTGAAGCAAATAGTCATAGAGAAGAAGATCTTCTGACTGAAACAAATAAGCTGCTTCCACCTACCAACTCAATTATATTTCGACAATGTTGCCACCTACTAGAATTTAGTATTGTTTTCCTATTCTCATGAATTCAATCACATAACTTAGAGCACTTCCCAATTTTTTGCCAAGAGAGAAAAGATTCTCCTGGTTCCCATTCTTAATACTACCCCGAGTGTAAATTTAAAGAGACAACAATACAAACTAAATAGTCAAGAATCATTACATCTTATCCGCTTCCCAATTACTAGTCAGCGACATGATCGTTTCTTCAACAAGGGATTCCGCAAAATTCTTCTCCGTCAGACACTTGTCTCACGCTGAAACCAAGACAAACGAGCAAAAATAAGCACAGAAACGAGAAATCATAAACTCACTCACCAAAAATAACAGAAATCACACTCTACGTTGAAAAATTCCCACCCGAAAACCCTAGGTCGAACTAATTTCGCACCACAAAAATTAAAATTCACTTAATCCCAACGAAGCCAGAAAAAATATCATTCCGGAAGGAAAAAAAAATACATATGTATATACTCACTTTTTTTTCAAAATTCACGTCTGAATGTCTTAAATTCTCAGTTACAGCTTCTCCTTTAATTACTAGGAATCGTGACCCTGAAATTCTCCGTTGAAAAAATACTCACCAAAATTCACTTTTTTTTTTCACAATTCTCCGTTAAAAAAACACTCACCAAATTCGTCACAGCAATCGTTACACTGAAATTCAATTAAGCTTCTCCTTAACTACTAGGAATGTAATCCGACAAAATTTTCTATCAAAAAAATAAATAAAAATCCGACAATTCAATACATTACAATGATGCTACGGCAATTCTCAAAAATCCTATTAATTTTTTTTGTTTTCCAATTAAACAAACATCTAGAATCTTACCCCAAAACGAAGTTGCAGACGAAGAGAAGTAGAATTCGCAAGTTCTGGTGAAGACGAAAGGCGGCTACGTGAATTCCTAAACAAAAAATAGCTGGAAAACCAATCGCGGAGGGATCTGAGCCTTAGGTGTGGGAATGTGAAGGAGAATCAAATTTGAGAGATATATATAGGCTCTAGGCTCGGTTTAAGGTTGGGAGTTGTATGGCAGGAGACTTCGTGTGGACTCATAACACTGCTCCGAAGCTGCGGTTGTGTGACCGAGCCTTTGAAGTTTATCTAGGTTTAACTAAGTTTTACTTGTATGCTATTTTTCGAATATTTTTATATATAAAATCTTATATCTAAAACTAAGAAATAGGAATAACATATTTGTAGAAAAAAATTAAAATTAATTATATCTCTTATTTTTCAGTCTTTTTTTCTGTAATGACTTTCATTGTTTAGATTTGCAAATCGGCTAGGAAAATCTTAATCCACTCGCATATAGGTTTTTTTTTTCTTTTTTTTTTTTTTTTTCTTTTTTTTTTTTGTAAACAATTTATTTTGTGGTTAATATTTCTTACATATTACAACTAAACGGAAGTTGTGTAACTTTAAATCTACGTATTTTTGTCGGGATTTGTATGATCATATTTGTAGGAATATTAATGTTACAATGGTAATTTAAAATTCACAATTAATTATTTTAATATAGTATAATTTATTTATTTTTAACATAATTTAATTATTATATATCTAAATTTTCTTCCTTTTTGAATGCTAGCAGTGCATCGCACGAGAAGAATTGCTAGTAGGTATTAAATAGGTAATGACATTAATATTTTTAATAAAAATTAATAAAACACAAACATTAAAAAAAAATCATTTTCCTTATTTAACACCACACACGTAGGGGTGGAACTCGGAGGGAATTGAGTGGAAAAGAGCCTTTTTGAAAAAAAAATCAAAATTTTTCGGAAATAAAAAATGTATTCCAATTTTCGGCCAAAAAATCGGAATGCAAAAATTCTCCGATTTTGGAATGCCTCAAAATCGACGAAATTTCAGAAATTACATTAGTTTATAATCTTTTGTTCCAAATTCTTATAGAATTAAAATTTTCACAATATTTTTCTATCTTTTGCATAACATGCAAGACAATCTAAAAGAGAGCTCGACAAAACGTAATTAAAAAAAAGTAGAAACAACAAATTGAAACATAGATTTTCTTATAAAAAAAATGCAGCATACGTTTCTGATAGATATTAATATTTTATAAGGTTTTAATTTACTTGACTATACGATATTTATATTTTTCATATGAATTACAAAATATATTATAAAATTGTATTACTTACTTTAAAAGAGGGTGAATTGCTCTTTGCACACCATAACTAACCCTAATTGGCGCTTTGCACTAGACACGACCACGGGGCGGGTCGGATCCGGGTCCAGGTCGTACCTGCCGGGTCCGGAACCGACTTTTAGGGGACCCAAAACCGACCTGTGGGGAGGTGGGTTCGGGTCCAAATCAGTTTTTTAAAAAAAAATTCAAAAAATAATTACAAAAAAAAAAAAGAAAAAAAAACTTAAATTGAAACTTGAAAAAACTTAAGATTAACTTTAAATTCAAAATTACAAAAAAAGAAATATTGAATTTAAATAGTAAATAATTTTAGAAAAAAAAATGAAACGATTAAGATCTTGAGACATAAACTAAATAATATGAAAGTTGTGAAGATTGGATTAGGGGAATTTATAAGTGAAAATAATAATTGAGAAATTTTTCAAAAGTTCAAAATTAAAAAAAATCAAAATTCAATTTTTATTTTAAATTTAATCGTAATTTTTTATATTTTTCCAAAATTAAATATACATGCATTTGTTATTAGTGGATAATTTTAATATAATAATAATGAACATGACAATTAGTAATTTATTAAATATTAGTTATACAATTATTATAATCATTTTACAGTGTTATTTATATTTATATAATTATAGTTTCTGAGTATTATAATAAGTTATTTTGCCTGAGTGGTTAGCACTATGAAATAAAAGGTTAATCATTACCAACTTGATCTTGTTGCTCCTGACAACAAACATGCGTGAACCATTTCACGAAGTATGTGTTCGGATAGGCCAAAGTCTCGATAGTTAGCTCTTGGTCTTCCGGTCGAAAAACAACGGCGATGAAGACGTGTAGGTGCACTATTCCGTGGTGGGGATTGTAACTTTCCATAAATTTCCCATTTGTCACTCAATGCTGGAACTTTACTTATTTCTTTTTTTGAGGATCTACAAAATTTACTAAACCACTCGGGCCACTCGTGTTTGAACTCCAAACTCAACATATTTTGGTGTTATTACACTTAAAATTCGGGTGGACCGTCGGGTCTCGGGTCCAATAAATCGGGATCCGAAACCGACCCATAACTCTGGTTCGAACTCCCAACTCAGCATTTTTTGGTGTTATTTATTTTACTTAAAATTCGTGTGGACCCGACGGGTACTCGGATCGGGTTCTCTGGTCCCCCCGCCGGGTCTCGGATCCAAAAAATCGGGACCCAAAACCGACCAATACTCTATCGGGTCCGGGTCTGGGTCAATGGTCAACATGGCGGGGTAGGGCGGTCTTTGGGTCGGGTCCGGGTCAAACCGAGTCCGTGGCCGTGTCTACTTTGCACCCTCACATTTCAAAACTAGCAATGTCCACCCTTAATTCGTATTTCTCGTGGCACAATGCACCCTCATCAATTTTTTATTGTGCGATTTAAACCCAAAAATCAATATATCACGATATTTTAACTTATGTAAAAAACAATTTAAAGTTTTATTCTAAATAATATATTTAATTTCTATCAACTAGAGTCTAGACATTTAAAAATAATACTAATGTCCTACAATTCTTATTCTATTTTTAATTTTTTAATAAAATATTAATTTTATGGAAATTAGGAATTTTAAATTATTCTGAAAATTGAAATCGACTCAAAATTAGAAATTATATATACATTTTTGCTTCGATGCAAAACATATAAAATAAATCATCAGTTATATTTTAAATATGTATATATGTAAAATAATTAAATAATATTAAGTAAGTAAACAAAATATAAAGAATGATGAAAATTCCTTCAATATTGTAAAATATCGCGATATATTGATTCTTTTTTGCTAAAATGTTACTAGAAATTGAGGTAGGGTGCATCTTGCCATGAGATGCATATTTTAAGGGTGGGCTTCGCCAATTTTAAGATGTCAGGGTGGAAAACACCGAATACTGCTAATTCACCCCTTCAAAAAACAATTTAATGTACTTATTACTAATAAGTAATAGCATTATATTTGAAAGACTTCTTAGTTTACTGCACTAAAACAATTCTATGAAAACACAAAAAAAGCCAACAAAAATTTATTTGGTGGGGCCTTATATCTCACTTCCACTTAATTGAATGTCAATAATCCTCAAACAAGGCCCAGTTCGAATTTCTTTGTCAAAGCTTTTTTGAACATGTCATGGTTTATGCTTAATTTGGTTTACGTCACTCATTCAATCTTACGAGCTATTGCACGATAACGAAGTTTATCCAAACGAGTTTGTTTGTTTGCTTCGAAAGTATTTGACCCACAAATACGCATAGAAACTCAGAAATTTGTGTGTTCTTCGTTTTAGTATTTAATCTCGTGAAGAAAGATGAAAATAGGTGAAGAAGAAGGAAAGAGACTTTTAGCTTAGAAAAAATATAGGGACTTCTAGCTATTGTATTTATTCAAACCTAAGACATTTGGATTTAATATAATCATGTCAATTTAATTCCCATTGCTATATAGAAGCAAAAAAATATGACAACTTTCAGCTGAACTCTATCAGAATTCACGAAATTTGGATTCGATCGATATTCAGAATGAATACTATCATAAAACTTGTTCAAAATTTGTAATCACTGTACCCATCGATATTTTCTATTTCTTACAAATTGTACCAGCTAAGAAACTATGTATAAAACGAAAACGCTAATTAGAATTTTAAAACTAATCTGGTATTTTTGTGGTCATATTATATGCATTGATGATGATTTTTATATACATAAGATCGATGGTGATATAAACTGATATATTTCTTACTATATCCACAACTTGCAGATCTATATGAAGCTTTCCGACCAGCAAATTCTGCACTATTTCCACAAGGTGACGGTGTTATCGTGGCTAGCAGAGGCAGTCATTCCTGTCACAGGGGACTGCGCCAAAGCTGCAACTATGTTCTCGTGTACAGTGATTGTCGTCAACCTTCTGTTCTCCGACACGAACAAGAAATCCAAAGACTGCATGCATCATCAACGTAACGTTTATTTTTATTATTCAAAAAAAATAAATTAAAAACTGTTGTCATAGCCATTAGGAATTAATCTCAAATGTGAATGTGTGATTCTGAGAGAACATGCCACCACAAGCCTGGGGTGTAGCAGAGAGAGAGAGAGAGATTGATTGATTACCCCCAATCCTCCTACGATCAAGATAGCAGAATGACTTGGATGAAAAACACAAGAGTAAAATTTGTTCCCAACGGAGTTGAGTTCACGGATGCACTTTCCAGATTTAACCGACCAAACTTTAATGCAGTCCTCACTCACAGAAGCCAAGTGGTCTCCATTAACATCCCAGCAAATGTCATTGACCACACCAGAATGCCCCTTAAAAGATCACCAAAACTTTTAACATAACAAAGAAAGGCAGCAACAAATATAATGAAAATACAGCGAATTATAAGTTTACTCACTGCACTAAACATCGCCATTAAATACTTAAAATCCTCACCGAGATGTAAATATAATGAACAAACCTGAAAAGACTGTGTTGGCTTGTCGGTTTCAACATCAAATACGGAAACCACCTTGTCTGATGCAGCTGCCAACAGTTGTCCAGTTCTAGGTTCAAACCTCACTTGACCACTGCCTTCTTGCTGTGCATGAAACAGATGATGTTGGATAAGCAGATAAAAGACACGAAAGAAAAAAGGAATAAAAGAGTTAGACGCCCAACCTTGGAAATTCGAGTGTGTGAAAATGGGCTCATACTCCAATAATTTATCTCGTTTTTACCATCAGAGAAACAGAAAAGATCATTCTTCTCAGGATGGAAGTCAAGGGACATGACATGGGAAGTATGACCTGTGTAAGCATGCACACAATATCTGGGCTGCACAAGAATTAAATAGAGTAAGTACTTATAACTTCAATAAACAAATGCAGATTTATCAACATACAAACTCCTATCTTGAATTGGTGAAGTGTATTGGGAAACTAAAATGGCTTTAAAACTTTAAAGTACTTTAAAATTTTGAATTTGTGCTTTTTTAGGAAGGCATAAAAAAATATGATTACGTGAGCAGCATCCCATATTCTCACGGATTTGTCAAATGAAGCTGTCGCAAGCTGAGTAGAATTTGGCTGGAAGCGAACATCCGTAACTGAGTTTTGATGTTCTTTCATTGTGGTATATGTTTGCAGAGTATCCATATTCCAAATAACAGCCTAATTCAAGAGCCAAGAGGTATAAG
The DNA here is from genome assembly GCF_000504015.1 of Erythranthe guttata. The sequence goes on along the minus strand of NW_012195002.1, from coordinate 750,689 downwards.
TGAAATCAGAAGGAAAAACATGAAACTTTGGGTAAATGGCAGATAATTAGTCTTAGTAAGGGCATGTATAAGACTAATGAAAAACAAACATGCAAAACAAACATCCACATTGAAACTTATACCTCTTTGTCATCCCCGGCACTAGCCAACAACTTCCCATCTGATGAAAAATGGCAACAAGTCACTTTGTTTTTTGCTTTTATACAACCAACTTCTTCAAATGAATAACCTGCAAGTAGACATAAATCATGTGAAATTGTTGCACTGGAAGTCGACATTAAGCAGGAGAAACATAATATAAGACCACCTTTAGAAGTCTCAGTTTTATGCTCAGCATGAGTCTGTTTTAAAGAGCCATACATATTTCCGTCCTCGCCATCATTTGACAAATAGGATTCTACATTATCTTCAAGACCACCAACATCTCCGAAATTCTCCAAGTCATCCTGTACAAAGATAGTACAACTATGAATAGACGAACATAATGCATGTTGCACCAATTAGAATACAAAGAATAGTTGCTTGAAAACAATGTTGTGATTTTTCTGACGGGGGAAGTTATGAAATCAACTGATAGGTTACTCAAATTGTTCAGCGAACAAGTTGCACAAGAATGAACTGACCTGTTGCATTTGTTGTGGCTGCTGCAACTGATACTGTTGTTGAGAGGAAGACTGTTGCATTTGGGTCATTTTCGTCTTCTGCTCAGGATGACATATGTTTTATTTGGAAGCATATAGAAAAGATGAATATGAATAAGTTATCAGATCCCCAAAAATATTAAACGTGAAGATTAAAAGACGAAGAGGCATAAATCTCCACAAAATTCTTAAAGAGGCATGAAATTCAGCAAAAAGAAGAGTAGCAACCAACGGAGAATTTAAAGCCACTGTTTAAGGATAAATAGCATTGCCAGGAACGAGTAACTAAATATAGTAGCAACTGCAACAAATAATATATTATGAACAATATCATTAACTCATAATATTAGCTGTAAGCTGGAATGCAATATATTAGTTTGCGTTAAAAAAAATTGTTCCTTAGGTACACCCGAACTTGATAATTATATATTATCACAATTGATAACATTGTGTCAGATTTGAAAAGGAAAAATGTCTCCTTTCAGGCTGAAGGGTTTGGAGAGAAATAATATATACGAACTAAAATGTTTGATCATCTTAAAGATAGATGTTACTGTGTGTCAACTCTTGGTAAAATCAACAAGATGATTTGTTCAGCCTTTTCCACCAAGACAAAACATTCACGAAATGCACACACAGATGTTAAGTGGACAAATGTTGCTTACAAAATCAGTTCAGATACAGAATCTACCTTTTGTGAATTTGATTGCACCGGAGATTCCAAATCTATAGTTACCCCTTTTTTGAAAGGCTGACCATCTTTTGCTTTGAAGTTAAAAGATGGTACTCCAAATCCATAGTTGGATGAATTTCCAAGGTTCCCTTGTACCTGAGCTTGTGCTAGAGCCTGCTGCTGTTGTGAAGCTAAAAGAATTTGGTTTTGGGTCGGCAAGTTGGGCTTCTGTAAACCCGAACTCGTCCCTAATTGGTCGATCCCCTGTATGATCTTGAAAGCATCAGCACTTGAGAGTTTTCTCGCTTAAGCCAGATAATTACTCAAGAAATAAAAAAATTGATAGCTAAAGCAGAAGAAACTCACTGTCATAGGCCAACCCTTCAGTGGAAGTCCACCGACTCCTTGATTCAACCCTGAAACAAGAATCAATTATGACGATTCACATCACATCAAGTCAAATAGCCAACAAACATAAGATTCAGCCTAAGATTCAGATGGAGCAACAAAGAAATTGCAGATAACTTTTGGGAACATACTACGATACCTAAATAGGCTTTTGCAAATTACTGGTATAAGAAAATAAAAGGTACATCTTAACATTTGTGTAATTGAACTTGCAAGATAATTATTTGGATATCTTAGGAAATGGTAAAATTAACCCTCCTTCCCTCCCTCCCTCCCTCCCTCCCTCCCTCCCTCCTTCCCTCCCTCGAAAGAAAGGACATGAAGCGCTTATGGAACACCAATTTTATTACCTGCCCCACCAAGTCCAGATTTGGACTGAAGAATTGCCTGCCCATAAAGTGATGATGCGTCCAAAGACAAAGATTTCTGGGTCGCACCCTCTCCTGTAATGCCCTAGAAGAACCACAAATTAAATGGTTACAGTTGTTTCAAACAGACGAGATGAATTTAGTAGTTACAGTAGCCAGTTGCTGCCTTACTTGCATTTGCTGCATGGCTGCAGATATGCCTCCAGGATTTCTTTGCATCAAGTGCCTGAATCATCCCCACCAAAAATAATATGAAAAAATAAAGATCTATAATAGTCTAATTTATAAACTTCAATTCAAATAAGTCGAATGAGACAAAAGTCAATGTTACTCTTGTTGACTTGAAGCTGACTTGAGAAGTGCCATCCTGTTAGCCTCCATAAAGCCCTGTGGTATCTCTGAATCCATTGAAAGAGGATGCTTCATGCTTTCTTCGTACATTTTCAGCATTCCTTCAGAGTTCATGGGACCGAGTGGAGGATGGTTCGGATCCCTTCTCTGTAACTGGCCACCGCGCTGCTGCATGTGTTGCAACTGCTGCATCTGATGCTGCATCTGAAGCTGCTGCTGTTGTTGTTGCTCCCTTGTCTTATATAGCTGAGTCTAAATATAGGTGGAAATGCCAAATGAAATGATATTCCCGTATATACAATTACGGCATGCGACAATAAGAGACCTGAAATAAGAGAACCAAAACCAAGTGCAGATTTTTGAAATACCTCTATATAAGCTGCAGCTGGTTCAGAATGCTTCGCATTTATCCTTGAAATATAGATGTCCCAAAAAACAGACCACCATTCAAGAAGGAATCCTTCAGGAGTATCAATAGCTAAAAACACAATTATTGTAAAAAAATTCAGATATCATCCCATGGTTCTGAAACCAGAAACAGAACGCACCTCAGTTTTTACAACCAACTTCCCGAGCATAAATAATACAATTTCACAACATCTAATAGATTCCTTACCCATCGGACCAGTAGCTGAGATCGAATTTTGAAGCATAATGCATGAAAAACTTACCTACACGATCTGTAGCAACTTTTCCTTCAGTCACGAAAGCTTTGGCTGAATTATACAATTTTCTTTTCAAGAAATAGTCAAGAATGTAGACATCAAGCCTGGAAAAGAATTACACAAACAGAAGTCTTAACCAACAGTGATACCTCTACTCTTTAAACAGTGTGAAGCAAATATCATAAAGAAAACGATCTTCTGACTTCAACAAATGAGCCGTTGCCACCTCAATTAATTCGTCAATGTGAATTCACTGCAGTACTTCCCAATTTTTCGCCGAAACAAGAAAATCAAGACAGTACTACACCAAAGAGAGAAGAGTGTAAATTGAAGGAAACAAGCATAAAAAATGAATAGTCGAGAATCCTTACATCATATTCGCGTCCCAGTCCGTCATCGCCATGATTGTTTCTCCAATAATGGATTCCGCACAATTTCTTCGTCGCAGACACTGAACCCAAGAAGAATTACATACTTGCATTTTAATCAAAACGTCCAAAAATTGAAGCACAAAAACAAGAAATCTTACAGTTACTCACCAACAATTGCAGAGATCACACGCGCGAAAAACCCTAGGCCGAACAAATTTCGCACCGCAAACAATTGAATACAGTTAAATTCACATAATTCCGACGAAGCCAAGATAAATATCGTTCCAAAATATATATATATACACAAACTCACTTTTTTCTTTCACAAATCACTTGTTAATGGCGCAAGTTCGTCTATCAAAAAACCCAGAAAATGAAAAAAATAAAAAATCATCAAATTCGTCACAGCAGTCGAGACTCTGAATGTAATCCGACAATTCAATACATTTACAACGATGCTGCTGCGGCGCTTCTCAATTTAATTTTATTTTTCCAATTAAACAAAAATGTAAAATCTTACCCGAAGAAAAAACAAATTGAAGCAGCGAATTGTAGTGAAAATGGAAGCGGAAGCACAGCTTGGTAGAGAGAGAAGAAAAATAGCTGATCATGCAGTTATCTGAGCCTTGGGTGTGGGAAATGTGAACGATAATCAAATTGGAGATATATATATAGACTCATAGGCTCGGAGTAAGGATGGGAATTGTATCGGTTGGGGACTGGGAACTGGAGGTTCGGAGTGAGGTTTGGTAAATGGGTTGGGAATGTCAAGCTGCTTTATTGTTAGTGAAGTGCAACCGGGAGTAACGGCTTCATAACAGAGTGCTCCCAATTAAATGTTGTAGTTTAATTATTTTTTGAATTTTATTATATATCGAACTGAAACCGAATCGAACCTAACAGAAACCCGAAACCAAAATCAAAATCGAACCGAATTTGCTAATAATAACTTGTTAGTACCTTGTTTGGCATAATATGGAAATAGTACTACCCCTAGATACTCACATGAGTGTTATATTTTGACGATAATTATATAACCATAATTAAAAAAACGAAAAAATAATTCGTTTATTACAAATAATCCGGTTGATTACATTGATCTCGGTCCGGTTTGGCAAGAGAGTTTATGTTATGTAGCTTCATATTGTCATTAATGTCATTAATAATAAAAACATAGACACGATTTTCCAAAAAAAAACATTCAAGAATTGTTACCACAAGAAGTCATTTGCCCAACAAAATCTTACATCTTATGTCTCTTTTCTCACGCATCAAATATGCACTAAATACACGAAATTTCATGGCCGGTACCACGGATTTTGGGGCCCTAACCAAGATTTGAAAAATTAGCCCATTTTCTTCTTCAATATTATTAAATGCTTTTCTTTTTGGTCGACCAATATTGATAATTATATGTAGCATGCAAATTTTAACTTCTCAACATATTTTTATTTTAGTTTGTAAATTTATTCTACTCTAAAATTTAATTTTATTCGTGAATGCACATCTATAATTGACAATAAGCATGCACATCATTTTTTTTTACTACTAAACTCTTTTTATAATTAAATGCAATCAAATATCAAATATTAAAGGCATAATGAATCGGTTGTAGGCCAATGTATAAGATATATATATATATATATATATATATATATATATATATATATATATATTAATATATATATACACGATAGAATAGCGATCTTTTTTATATAAATATATGGGTAAATTACGAAAACTCCTGAACTTAGGCTAAATAACGAAAAACACACCCACCTATTCATAATTAGAAAAAAAATCCTAAGGTGTGTCTCCGTCATACACCACCCCCTTAGAGTGTGACTTTTCACGGATTTTTTTTTATTCGAGGGAATAGACAAAGCACAATTTCAGATATCTTCTTTTATCTCTCACCTATTTTACAAAAGGTATAATAGACTGTACACATTTTCTGTTAAAAAAATCGATCAGCAGTTAATCAGAAGGGAAATTTTGGTTGTTACGAATAGATGGGGTGTTTTTCGTTATTTAGTCTAAGCTCATGGGTTTTTTCATAATTTACCCAAAATATAATAACAAATTACAAAAGAAGATTATATTGGAATAATTCGTACTATTGATATGTCAACTTTAGCACTTTCTTGGATGCCCTGTTTGAGAAGACCAAAAGCTAAAGTGCCATTCAAATAATTATTGCAAATTACAAAAAAGGGTCTGCCATAAATCATAATTAAATCATTGCCCCTCCAACACTGAAACCCTAAACCAGAAACCTAATTCCAGACACAAACTTAACTACTACATGTATAATAATTTCTCATCACACCAAATTAAATTATATTATTAATATCCAACTAATAACCTTGTTTTAAAATCTTTAACTCAATTGATATACAAATGGATATAAATTAAATACTCCTATAAGAACAAAAGTGCAGCAGCTATATATATATATATATATATACCATTCCATCACCTCAACATATATATAGGAGTTTTCATGGTGCATACAAATGTATATCTGATCAAGCTATACAATAATTCAAGAAAACAAAAATAATACCACTAATAAACTTCACAAAACAAATTAAACGGAAAAAGAAAAAAAGATTATGCATATATATAAACGGCGTTACAAAAAAAATTCTCCTCCGCGGCCACGTACGGTAGCAAAATGATCTGAGCTGATGAGTACTCCACTCGAAGAAATTAAAAAATAGCTCGAAAAAAAGCAAAAAAACGCGATTTTATTACCTGTTGGAAATAGGGTTCGGTCCACTGGGAACTTCATGATCACTTGCTTCAAACTCCGACCCTACTTTGGATTTACGGTTTCCTCTCTTTCGTCTATGGCGAAGATTCATCGTTCTTGCAGTTGAAGAATCTGAGAAAATTAGGGTTTGATAGTTATGGCGAGATGGAAGAGCGTTCGAGACGGTGGCCGCCATGTTTGGTGATGAGGGTTTGGAAGGGTGGTGATCACTTGTGGAGCCCACAAAGATAGAGAGAAGAAGAAGAGAGAGAAGGAATATTTGAAGACTAATTGATGGTGGTGAAGGGGAAGAATGGATGATTTTGTGGAGTGTTGTTTTTGCCATGCAATTTGGAAATGAAGAACCTGCTAATTAAGTAGCACCCCCCAAGATCACACAAGAGATCAATATCCATTCAAATGGAAGGATGGAAGAGAGAGAAAGTAACTAAGGTTAGAGAGAGAAGCAAATGAAAAAGAGGTTTTGAAATTGCATACACATTTTGGTGGAGGAATTAAGGAATGAATGAAAAAGAGAGATTTAACTTAGCATGGAAGGATATATGGAACTTTATATATATATGGTTGTTTGTAGTATGTATATTTAATATTTATTTTATGAAGAAAAAGTGATTTATATATATATATATATATATATATATATATATATATATATATATATATATATATATATATATATATATATATATATATATATATATATATATATATATATATATATATATATATATATGTATATCCATATATATATATATTCTCTGTTTTCTTTTTATTTCTTACACTTTTATATATTGATCGTTGATCTTTTGTTTCTCTCTTGCTTTGCGCTTATTTCATATCTAACATTTACATTTTTTTTTTTTTTTCTATAATGCTATATTAATTCCGATCTTATTATCCAAATTTTCTTAGAGGTATTCTGTATCTACTTCGTTTTCATCCCTTCTTTTTTCGAGTGTGTTTGGGTT
>NW_012195002.1:726274-739496 GCF_000504015.1 Erythranthe guttata | reverse complement strand
TCAGGGGGGTGTGTGTAATTTACCCCTAATAATTAAATTAGCTATTGCCTGTCCTTTTCCCATGTCTCCCACAATTAAAGAAAAAAAAAATTAAATAGACAAAAAAATCTTACATAAATCCTCATTATTCTATTCATGCACGATATCTTATTACATTGATGACAAACGTACATAAATAGGTTATGAAATAAAGTCATAGCTCCTCACAAAAGGTACATATTGTGAATACAGTTGCACTGCAGGCAAAAAGAAACTAAATCTAAGGCAAAAGCTTAAATATACCAACACACAACAAATGCAAGAACCATTATCAATGGGGGCTAGGCTAAAATTCCCATACGAAAAGAGAAAAGATCGAATAGAAACTCACTTCCGCCTTAAGGAGTTCCTAATTCCAGAGTAGATTAGCCCCACCGACCTTCCTATCAAGCAGACTAAAAAGAACGAGATGGCATCACTGGCTTTCGTAACAACCGTTCTTACAAACGGCATGGTGATGTCGGCCAGTTCTAGGAAGAGACTGAAGTAGTATTTCCTGCAAGTGAAAAGAAAAAAGAAAGTTCCATTAGTGTGAGCATGGAGAAAGAAAGAAACTGGAAACGTATTTCGACATGTAACAATTAAGAAACAAATGAAAATTTCAAGAATAACAATTGTCGGTACACTTATTGTCTCGACGTCTGAAAATAATTCCAAGAATAACGCTCAGTTGGAACCTAGTGAAGATAGGAATTTGATGACCTACACCCTCAACCTTATGCATGAAAATACAGGGGATAAAAAAGGGAGAACGTGAAAGTCGTGTACTTTAGACAAAATTTGAACGAAATCACGAATATCTTGTCTATCTTTTCTGAATAGCAGCAAAATTGACCCTGACTCAAATAATCTTTCCATAATAACAAGGTAGTTTCATATAATATAGCCGGATAAGAACCTCCATTTCCACATTCCAGACTTCCCGAAATTAATCACGTGAATAAAACCAGTAATTTAGGACGCAATAGGTACATAATTAAATAATATGTTACATGATGCCCGATGCTGAGGATATATATATATATATATATTGAATATCAAAACATGCAATAGTGACATGAATTGTAGTAACTTAAAGAGAATAAAAAAGATGGTAAAACGGAGTAGAACATACCACCCAGTCAAGGCCCTTAATTCCATGGTCCTTTTAACAGGTACAGAGATTTGGTTGATCGCAACAAATTGCAATGACGATGATACAGGTCCTGATCTGTTGATGCTGAGCTTCTTCCACCAACCAAAATTTTCAGCCTCGCTGCTGCTAGATTCTTCAACCAGTTGAGTTTGAAGCGTGCAAAGGTCAAATTGGTCTTCAAACATAGATACCACTGCTTCCATGTTCTGATGCATCCACTGATGTAGCGCCACCTGTTATAACCAGATACCCCTTGCCTTTCATGATTATGTAACAATAGATAAATATACTAAGCACCTCATCTTCACTAACACTATCTTACAATCTTTAGATCATATTCATATCCCACATTATACAATCTACGTTAATTGAGACGTCTGCGGGTTTACTGTTTACAGGACTTTTATGCTTCACATTTCATGAAATTCGTTATACTAGATCAAGATAGGAACGAGCCTAGAAGAATTACACATTTATGTAGTGTAGCTCTTACCACCTTCTAGAAAGGATAAGGATCTACAACATGATGCTTATTTTGATGTTATCTTCAGAACTGAGAATTGATACAGTATACTTGTACTATGGGAAAAATGACTGACAACCCAAAACGAGAAAAAAGGAAAAGGTAAAAGTCATACTTCATTGCGTAATCTCTGAAGTGCTCGGGTGGACAGGGTACACAAGCTCAAACCAAGGTTGTTCATTTCATTGGACAAGCTACTATCCACAGATATAAGTTCCAAATACATGCTTGCAATGCCATCGGCTAATGTGATCAGCAAGTCTTCTAATATGTCTACCCCGTGCTGGATAAATAAGCTAGAGTTATAATAGCCGCCTTTCCTGTCAAAACATACCAAGATAATGATAAACAGAACTAAGAAAAAGGTATTCCTCAATCAAATACAGGAAAAATCATTGCACCAAACAGTCTGATGAAAGAAGCGGATGAAAGAGAAGGGTCAAGAATCAGAAACTTCCAAAAAACTTTCTTAACATGTATTCGTTGCAGCAATCATGTTTCTGGATTTGCGGCTGTGCCATCAATAGTTATTTTAACTTTAATTGTCACATCTCCTATCTTAATCGATTTAGGAATACAATGAGATGCTCATCAGAAAACAAGAAAAAGCGATAACTAAAAGAAATATAATTTTCTAAGGGATAAGATGAAAATGTAGCCAAACAGTAGAAAAGCATGTGAAATTAAAACATAGACAAGAACCAACTACTAAAACTGCCGCAAAAACAAACTTTGCTGCTCCTTCGTACCTGGAAGAACCGAATTTAAGGGCATATACTAACTCCGCGTATAGATCCTCCTTGCCCAACTTTCTAATACTTTGAATGATGCTGCCATATCCATTCAACTTATTTTTTGCCAAAGAAAGAAGTTCCTGAAAGAGGACATAAAACAAAGAAAGTATAGTTATGGCTACTATTTTTCTTCTTTCAAACAGCTTATATATCTTGTGCTCCGGTGTTTGTTGAGCTAGATAACATGCCTTGTCAGGTTTACTGGAGATAAGGCGAAGCTCCTCTTCCAGCCATGCCATGCATACAGGCTGGCAGCACTTTTGAATAATTTCAGCAAAGACAGCCAATAAATCACTTTTTGAATTCGTAGAAGGGTTTGTAGATATATTTGCCACCTGAAGGAGAGAACTGAATTGAGAAGAACCCTTTAATGGTGGAGGAAGAAAAACATTGAACAGCATGCAAAAGGAAAACCAAAAGAAGCAGTATATTTCATACATACAGATAGAGGGAAAAGATGTAACAAAACAGAAAGTGCATGCCTCTTTGTTGAGACACTGAAACGATGCCCACAACAATCTTATTCTAGGACCCTCAGCAATAGCAGACAGACTTGAAGGCTGTTTTGCAGGTTTTTGTTCAATCTCGGAAACTCGTTCACTTAAATTAACCCCATTCTTAACAGCAGATAAGGAGTCCACTAGCTTGCGTTTCACAACATCCCAAGCAAACTGTAACCGAACCTCACCATCATTTGCCACTTCACTGCAATTTTATAAGACAATATATCTCAATAAAGGAACTTCTATCTATCTCCAGACAAATAGAGATATTTGCCAAACCATAATAATATTTCACCCACTAACCTTCCTTACCTACCCGAGGAGGAAGAGTTTCCAGGGACAACATCACCAAGCGGTGTGCTCATTTGAGTGCTATATGGTGACTTCTCAACAGGAATTACGCCAGCCATATATGTAAGAGTTATGCTTGCTAAAAGAAGGATTTGGTCCATCAAAGGGACCCAGTCAGAAGCAAGTACACTATTAGCACTGGCTAGGGCACTCGAGCAATAACATGTCATATGAGTCTTCCGACCTGGAGTTCCCTTCAGAATTTTTGAGAGAGGAGCATGCTTGAGGGCCTTCCACGATGAGAAACGGTTAACATTATTACTCCCATAATAGAAGCTCCTAATAAGTGAAATAATAGGTAAAAATGGAGTTAACTGGCAGCAGGAAAGTTTCCACACTTTAGCAATTACTGAAACCACTAAAAATTACATCTATATGTTATCTCATGGAGACGGATGTAGAACTTGCATGAAGTTTCTTATTAAGATGTGATGTGACAATTAAAATAATAGGTAGGACTAGGACACAAATACGAATCAAGCATGATATTTTACTGCATAGTAGAAACAAGGCCATCTTTTAAATATAATGAATCTGATTTAAGATGCTTAAGAGTACAAAGCTACGTGTAACCGATAAGCAGTCATCCAAGTAGGCCTGTAGGACTGGAGAAGACTGAAGTCAAAGGAAGGAGACAGGTCAACATGAATGAGACCAAGACAAAAGTAGTCTATTGGTTAGCATTATGCATTTCTCTGTTATTTTGCTTATAAATTATCAAATATCAAGCAATACAGTCATGTCCAACATTTATTCTACGCCATGTCCAATTTTTGTGTTCTGTTTTACTTAACAAGTTTTGGTGAAGTCTATCTTAATAAGTGTTAGACATGTCCAATGAAATCCATATCCTACATCCATTAATTACACTGCATCGACTTTTCCTAGATCTGTCATAGTATCATAAGATTTAATAGACAATTTTAAAACTAACTCAAAGAAATCCCAATAAAACAAAACTGTAATATTATTCGACTCCATAGTTTGGCGAACTTTGATTGGCAGGAGATCCCTTCCACGTGACCCCCAAGATTTTATGCATATCACAAGGGAAGTTATAATTATAAAGAAAGTAAGTAAAACCTTCTTGCTTGAAGATGTGAAGTTTTGGCCATAACGAGTTGCTCTTCTAAGACATTTCCATTAAAGTGCAGCTTGACATTGGATGGAATGGCCATATATTCTGCCATTCCTAAGGTTTTTTGCTACTTATCAGCACATTTTATGGCTTATATACATTGCGGAAAATGCCGTATTTTTCCACAGCTTCAAATGAGCACCTACACAATCACGAAAATAATTAATTGCATTATAAAATCAGAAAGTATATAATCTACCCAAAAAAATGTGGAAGATACTACATTAGCTATTCCATTTCTATACGTGAGCATACACTTCAAAACTGTCATTTTAAGACGGAATGCTGAATAATCTCTTCACAACAAGATACCCATATCATCACTTGCTTGGGTCAACTACAGGAAGCTGGTTTTACAGAAAGGATGGAGTCCAAAAGAAATTTTAACTTAGAACCAACAGTGCATTTGAAAAAAAGGAAAATGTGGCTCACAACAAAGAGAGGAGCTTTAACATGCTCTAATTCTTTACCCAAATGCCATTTAACTCCATAATTTCAGGGTTAACCAATACTCACCAAACATAAATCGTCCATTATAAACATACTAACATAATGAACACAATGCAGGGTTAACCGATGCTTAAATATTCGACTTATTGCACGACAGTCAACTTTCGGAATCTGTAATTCTACACTGGGCACTACTAAATCCTTGTTGTGCAAAACCCGATCGGGCAACCAACGTCAAATTGTAGTGCAATTGATTACAAATTTTCATAATAAAAACATCACATCAACAGCCTGAATTCTGCACGACGAAAAAAATGTAAATCACATTACACTAGCAACTCAGCTCAGCTCAACATTTGCCCACGAACCGACGAACATAAAAAATGCCATACGCAACTATTTACAAAAGGTGAAATTAATTTGAAAAAATAAAGACTGCAATTACAGGCATGATAAAGAAAATAAAAAAAATAGCGCACATCAGAAGTCAACAAGAGTTACCAACCTGAATTTGAGTCCTTGACAGCAAAATGAACCCTAGATTTAAATCAATGGCGACAGAACTCAACAGAAATTAAGGAGTTTTTTATTTCTGGCAAAATGGCGCAGCCGCTAAGTGAGGATTGGGTATGTGCGAACCTGGTTTCTCACATGGAATTGAATTTTTAATTAACGGACAATAAAAAGGAGAACCAATGACGATGTTGACATATGTCGAAGCTTCAAAAGGCGCAGCCGGCTGAGCTTACAAAGATGAAACTCGGTAATGGGCTCGGGCTTCCTTAATTGGGCCGTATAAATTTTTATAGCCCGAATGAATTGCGTCTGAATTTGGATCTCATAACCCAGAAATTAAGACCAGGGCCCATATATACACTTTAGGGTTTAATAGGGGTAAAAATTGGAACGATATTTTTTTATTTCTTCCTATAATCAAATTTTATATGTTATGATTTAGCGTAAATAGCACTTAACCCCATGTAGTTACAAGTTTTTGCAAATGAACCTCTTTGTGCTCGTAATATCAGTACATAAACTCTCTTGTGGTTTTAAGGGATAGCTTCCGGTTGTTTTTTCGTCAAACTTAACTACATGTGTCAAACTTCAAGGCATTTTCCCTTTCATTTTTGTTGATGACCTCCTTGAAGTTTGACACATGCGGTTAAATTTGACAGAAAAACTAACGGAAAGAACACCTTAAACCACAATGTGTTATGTGCTGATATTACGAGTACAATGAGTCATTCTGCAAAAGATTGTAACGACGGGATTAAGTGCTATTACCCTATGTTTTAAGGGATAATCGTAAATCCACCAACAAAATAAAAGAAAATAATGAAAATAAAGGTTTGATATTCGATTATTACTCCAAAAATTACAAAACAACTTGCGCTCTAAAAAAGATAAAGTCAAAACTACTTTTATCTAACTTAACTAAACTACAAATTATGAATAAATTGTTGCACGTGCAGCAGCAGAAACTATGTTTTTATACATCTTGGCAATCGGCAGAAGACTCAAACGACATCGTTCCATGAATTGAAAATCTGAAAATAGAAATAGTTTATCTTGTTACATTATAATATAATTTTTTAACAGTCTAGATAAATAAAGAATAGAATTTTCTTATTCGGCTTCCGATCAGAATTTTTCTGATTTTGGACTGAAATTGTAATTAATTTCCCATTTAGGGGAAAAAGGTAATAACTTGTTAAGTTCATTTTTTTTTGGGACCCGACCCGACCCATATAGATCCACGGCCCGCCCAACTCCATTTTATCTTTTTCTGTTTTTCGTTAATATTAATATTTTTTGGGAAATAACTTTTGAAAGATTTTGGTCCGCCACCAAAATCCCAAACCTAAAACCCTAATCCCCTTCTCCCTCTTCCCACTCTCCTCCTTCTCTCTCGCCGGAAACGTAAACATGCCGAAGAGAAGCAAAAGTACAGTCAAATGTTCAATTCACGCACACACGAATCCACTGCGTCTTTCCACCACGCGCGCAAATTCACCGTCTTCCTTTTTTTTTTTTCTGTGTTTTCTAATAATAATCAATATTTGTGGATTCAATTTTTGTTTTTTGGTTTTTCTCAGAGAGCAAGAGTAAGAGGACTTCCTTGAAGAAGAAGTACAAGATTATACGGAAAGTGAAGGAGCACCACAAGAAGAAAGCTAAAGATGCTAAGAAATTAGGTCTGAGTAAGAGACCCAAAGTAGAGAAGGATCCAGGAATCCCAAATGACTGGCCTTTCAAGGAGCAGGAGCTCAAAGCCCTAGAAGTTCGCCGCGAACGCGCTCTCCAAGCGATTGAGGAGAAGAAAGAGGCTCGTAGGGAGAGGGTATTATTTCTTTTTTTCATACTCTTTTTGTTCAATTTAGCTGCTGTTGTTCCAATTACATGAGTTTCTATGGAGGATTTTGTGTTGGTTGCATTTTCGTAGTGTTCGAATTTTCATTTTTTTGCAGTTGGTTTAATCTGTTTATATGTGTATGTATTTTTGATTTGGATGAAGCGAGCGAAGAGGAAATTGGGCCTGCTCGATGATGAAGATGCCGAAGAACCTAGTGCTGTCACTGAAATTGTTAAGAAAACTGGTATGCAATTTTTTTTAGCACTGGCGAATACTTCTCTTAACTTAGGGTGTATTTATGTTTTCTCAATTTTGTTTTAAACCAGTTTTTTTAAAACTGTTATTGCAGAAAGCCCAGAGAAGACTTTCTACAAGGAGTTGGTCAAAGTCATTGATGCTTCTGATGTCATATTGGAAGTTCTTGATGCTCGAGATCCCATCGGTACACGCTGTGTCGACATGGAAAAGATGGTGATGAGTTCAGGGCCTGATAAGCATCTTGTTTTACTCCTCAATAAAATTGGTATGCTTGTGTTTCTCACACCTTCCACATGTTAGTCATTTTGAGGGATGAATTATTTGACCGCCACTTTTAGTTGATGTTTAAAGAATATATGTTACATAATGCAAGCGCTTGACAACTTTTGTTGTTTACATTGCAGATCTTGTCCCTCGTGAGTCTGTTGAAAAGTGGCTCAAGTATCTTAGAGAGGAATTACCAGCAGTTGCATTTAAATGCAGCACACAAGAACAAAAAGCGAACCTTGGGTGGAAACGTGCTCCAAAGGGTAACAAGTCCTTGAATTCACAAAGTCTTCTGCAAACAAGTGACTGTCTAGGAGCTGAAACTCTGATAAAATTGCTGAAAAACTACTCAAGAAGCTATGAGGTATTATTACAAGTTCCATTGATGCCTTGGCTTTGTTTGAAATTCAATAGTAGTCTCTTCTTTTGTGCGTACCTCATTCCTTTTATTTGTTTTTTTACTAAGTGGACGTGCATTTCTTGATTCAGATAAAAAAATCCATCACTGTGGGGATTATCGGACTGCCTAATGTTGGCAAAAGTAGTCTAATCAATAGTTTGAAAAGATCCCATGTTGTCAATGTTGGTGCTACTCCTGGTTTGACGAGATCTATGCAAGAGGTTCATCTGGATAGTAACGTCAAATTACTAGACTGCCCGGGGGTTGTGATGCTTAAATCTACAGAAAACGATGCGTCCATTGCTCTTAGAAATTGCAAACGAATTGAAAAATTGGCCGATCCGATTGGTCCTGGTTAGTGCACATACCTTCTTTGGGCTTTTGCTTCTTAGTTACTGCTGTATTATTATGTACTTACTACGTGCGTTGTTTACTAATGGTGCAGTTGCGGAAATTCTGAAGCTTTGTCCGGAGAGAGTACTGGTCACGTTATACAAGGTCCCAAGTTTTGATTCTGTTGATGACTTCCTTCAGAAGGTTGGTACTGTGAGGGGAAAGCTCAAGAAGGGTGGCATTGTAGATGTTGACACTGCTGCAAGGATTGTTTTGCGTGACTGGAATGAAGGTATTAGTTTTTTTTTTCCGCCTTTCAAATATGCATCGAAAGATTCGTATTTTCAAGAATGCAGTCATAATTTGATTTGAAAGGTGGCCAGTGGTCATAATGTGTGGGAGTTTAATTTTACAAGAAATAGAAAATTGCGGATGAAAATTTCGGTGGCCCTTAATTCTGACTGTTTCTGATTTTGTTCTTGAAAACTATATAATTATGTGCCTTCTTTTTTAAAATATTAACCAGTGAAAACTGAAAAACAAATGAAATCTCTGCTTAATTTCTGCTGTTATTGGATATACTGAATGGGAGTGAGAGCATATAAAAGATCAAAGCTTTATTAGCTGCAAGCCAACTATAATCTAAAATTGGTATTTAATTTGCTTTTTGTACCTGCAGGTAAAATTCCATATTATACCATGCCTCCCCAGAGGAATGTAGAGGAACCTTCCGAGGCAAAGATTGTCCCTGAACTTGCAAAGAAGTTCAATGTAGATGAAGTTTATGACGGAGAATCATCATTTATAGGAAGCTTGAAATCTGCTAACGATTTCAACCCTGTTGAAGTCCCTTCAAATTGTCCCGTAAATTTTGACCTGACGATGCTCGAGGTTTGTCATCTATCCATGCTTAGTCAATACTTGATTTAAAGAAACAGCACAATTTTATCTTGGATTATCTTGTTTAGCATCAATCCACGCGTTTTACGAGATAAATTTCGGATTTGTTCTAATCTATCTATATGCAGGATGATGCACCATTAGAGGAAGCCCCAACGGAGGGCGACCAGTCCATGGAAAATGCAGAAGAAAATGCAGTAGCGAAGGAGAAATCTGGCATTAGCAAGCAAAACGAGAAGCTATATGCAGAGGAAGGCATGCTAAATTCCAAGGTGAAAAAAGCGGAGAAGAAAAGACGGAAAAAGGAAGTTCAGACGCCGGCAAAGGAAGGTGATGGGAATGATGATTATGACTTTAAGGTTGATTACGTTAAGAAATCGTCAGCCATGGACACTGACGAGGTTGGTGGAGAAAATGAGAACAAAGTTGAGCTGCCTTCTGTTGTAGACATGGACAAGGAATAAACGAAAAAAAGTTTGAAAAGAAGAAATAGACCGTTTAATTTTATGAACGAATTTTTGTGGGATTTAAAAAATTTTGCTCCTGTATTATTCATCAACTTTATGTACTCTTTTTTTCTTAATATCAAAGCAATTATTATTATGTCTTGAATAGTAGAGATTGAAACGGACATCGAGCTTCAAATAATCCTCGTACCAAAAACATTGTGTAGTCATTCGGTTACGATAAAACACACCAATTTTTCGACATTCTTATATATCAAGTGTGTGGTCCTTCATATATTTAACTAGAGAAAATTGTAGTAATTGAATAGATGCATACTTTATTATTGACGACCTGGTATATAATCGACAGACAATGTCTTACTATAATGTTCGATACGATGAATAAATAACTAGTAAAATGAATCCTTATTTGGTACCCTTGGAAAAGGGGTCTTCCTTGGTATGCTTTGACACTGTAGTTGCAGCTGCAGAAATCACAGTCGCGTTTGGAATTACGCCTTTTGCTTCCACAGCTTCCCTCGAAGCTTGCTCTTTCGCTCGTCTAGCCTTCTCCAACACCTCCTCCTGCCCATTTCATCGGTTCACGTTACAATTTATTTATTATTATTTTTTTATTTAAACTTCATTATAGTCTATAAGCAGAAAAACTCATTCAAAATTGCAGTATTTCAAGTAATTTTTGCAAAGATTCCATTATCGGAATAAATAACTATTTCTAGACAAGCTGAACATGTTCAAATTCGAGGATTATCTAAGTATTCCAAGAATTAAGAAGAGAATAATGCAGCCAATTATAGATTCATGCTATTTGTAACTTAACAAGACAGATCGATTTAATTGGCGAATATAACATGTTGGAGAAGTAGAGACGGAAAAGCTGGTGGGCTATCGTCAACAATAGTGGGACAACACATGTGCAGCACATGCATCTACCAAGAGGCTTCCAAATTCTAAAAACATATAAATAAGTAAAACATGCAAATATATATATTTTTTAATTATTTATGTAGTCTTATTACAACAACCACGCTGGATACGGATACACATACCTGGAATTCAGACACATGTTTTTGCTGCTCAGCTTGCAATCTGCCAATTACGCTCAGAAACTCGCCCACGGTTGACTCTATTCGCTCGTTAATTACTTCTCCCAGAGCCTTCCCCAAGAAAAATGCATCCAAAACTGTTTTGCTCTCATTCTCACCTGCAAAAATATGGTGGGTTTTGTTTTTTAATTTTCTGGTCACGAATATTATATATAAACACTAAAAGAAGGAATATAAAGATACGGATTTTTAGTGAAAATATATAGTTTCATTCTATTGGAAAATGCAATAAGAGGCACTTTTGAAATCTAGTTTGAGATCCTCCAAGAAGTCCCACTAAGAACATGTCAACACGAAAAGCCCCGATTCCGATCATATTTTAAACAAAAAACCAACAATTTTCAGAGAGAGATTGACCGAAAGAATCCAACGAATAGCATCATATTAACGACGGTGCCATCAAATTTATGGCCAAAACAAGTCCCTAATTATACACCAAACCTAACAAACTCAACATGTTTCATCTTTCCCCGATCGATCGATCTCCCAATTTCATCCGCAAAACCATATTAACAGATCTACACGATTCACACTCTGCAAGAATTTGTTCGCAGATTAATTGGTAATTAACACCTTACAACGAACCATATACGAGGCTATTACATCACATTTGCCTCTCCACAATTTATTACATTCTCAACCAAAGTAAAGTGTGTGTGTATGTGTGTGTTTTTTACAATTCCAATTTCCAGAATCCAGATTTCAACTCAGACAAAATTTAAAAAAAAATGATGCAAAGTCAACTCCGTATCAAACAGAAATTATACGACATAGAATTGAACAGTCCAAACATAAAAAATATCCAGAGTGAAACACAACAACAAAAATGAAGAACATAGAGACAAAAAACATTAAAAAAAAAAAATTCAAAAATTGTACCTGAATCGGCAGTACTTTTGCACAGGAAATTAATCCTAGGTAAATTGAGCAATCCAATTGAGACAGGGTTGATAGTCGAAGGAAACAAGGGATTTTGACGCGTGGCAGATGGGATAACAACACTGCAGCGGCGGCGTTGACCGATTATCGATGGAATACGAGGAATTGAAGATACTGAATGCGATGCTATCACTCCTCTATCCATCTTTCTCTCTCTTCTTCTCTCTCTCTCTCTCTTGTGTTTCTGCTGCTGTTTCTTTCTCTCTCTACTTCTTCTTCTTCTTCTTCTGGAGCAGTAGTATATATAATGGGATATTGAAATTAAGTGCAATTAGTTTTTGTTTACTATAAAAAGGCACACACAGCTGCCCCTTTTGATGCTTCGTTTGCTTGTCTGGGTTTTTTTAGTTTAGTTTTCTCCCACTCTCCACGCTCACGAGGAAATTGCAGACTGACCCAACAATTACTTGTTTAATTGCAAAAAGACCCCCACGAAATAATTTCAACCCACTTAATAAGTTTACATTGTTCTCCTTGAGGTTAGATCTAATTGTTTAGAGAACCTTCATAAATATTTTGTAAGCTACGACCACACCCCTACGTAGGTCAAATTACGTTCATCATGTTTAGGTAATTACAACCATCAATTCCTTCAATTGTGAATATTCTTATACGTCGACTTTTTGCGGTGTCAAATTTAGTGGAATATTCTCCAATTTTTACCCATTTTATCATATTCGAGCTCCACGGGTGAAACAAGATGATCATAAGATGTGTCTCGTGGCTTGTAAATATCAGATTGTGGTGCATTATAAACTGCATTTTCGCACAAAACGGGTACAAACTAGAGAACGTTCGACAAATTTAAAAAATTATGTTGAATTTAATACCATGGGGGTGAACGTGTAAGAAGACGAGGGATAGCTGTAATTATCCTAACAATATATATATATATATATATATATATATATATATATATATATATATATATATATATATTTTTTTATAATTTGACCTTACCTCAAAAAATGACCCGCATAATTTACCATATTTTTTAAAATATTAAAGATACCTTCCCACAAATTTATTTTTAACTGAAAATATTCAAATTTAAATTTAAACTTTTATGTTCTTGGTTTATAGTTAGTTTTTTTCTGAAAATATTCATTTTGGAGTTTTTTCTTACTTTTTATTTTTATTTACCACTTTACAATTCAAACAAGTAACACCTGGTGAGCGTGGCATACATCGTAATTTCTTATGCTACACAAGGACAATAGTGGTTTAACAACTCGCACCAAACGTTCACTCACACACACAACACAA
>NW_012195002.1:685538-718802 GCF_000504015.1 Erythranthe guttata | reverse complement strand
CAAAAGATTCTTTGCGAGACTGGTGGTCCGCGCTAGGAAACCCATTCATACACATTATTTAACAATTATTGTAAGTACTACAAAGATGGAACTAAAAAAAAAATCTCTTATAAAATTCATTTTGTTTTTTTCTTTTTGATGAATGAGTAAAATTCATTGCATATGTACTGATGATGGACAAAGTCCATATTTCCAATTATACCCACTCCAGAAAAATATTATGAATCTGGACGTACTTATGCAACCAATTAGTTGGTAGGCACCCTTTTACCTCTCGACAAAAAAAGTATCCAAGACCCTCTACTTATTGAATGAGACAAAACTAAATAATTGATCGAGTCCATAATCTTTTATCAAATTGTAATATTCTCTCGTTTATCTTCAATTTGTATGGCAGGGAGGGGAACATACGATTAATTATTTAATAATTCGAGATTAGCTTTTAAAAAGTTGTAAATGACAAAATCAAAGGCAACCTACATTAGTTATTATTATTATTATTATTATTTATTTCCCCTACACAGAAATAAGTAGATACAGAGAATGTAGAAGCAAATACAAAAGAAAGAATTATTTATATGAGAAATTGGTTTGGTTGCTCTTTTGGCTCAATAAAACAAACATAATATACAAAAAAAAAAAAAAAACAGATTAGCTGCTGCTGCTAACAACACTTGATTAATAATCTACAAACTCATGAATTGTAAAACCCAACTTTCAACATTGTACAACCAAACTCAAGAAGCCGATTCGAGAGCGCAGTTTCTTGAGATCAAATACGAGAAAACAAAGCCACAACTCATTGAGATAGATCGTAAACCAACTTTCCAACATAGTAACAACTAAAATAAAAGCCAAGCCAATTAGAAGAGCAAACAAAAACCAACAACTCACAACTATTCTTCTTGGTTACCACCACCACCACCAACCCTAGGGGGCCCACCCACCCTTCCACGTCCTCTCCCATAGCCGTACCCAAAGCCTCTGCCACCACCACCTCTGCCTCTTCCGTATCCATCACCTGTAAATTAATTGACATTCTCATTATTATTGGTACTATTATTTTGGACAAAAAAGGAAAATCTATGATTCAAAGGTTTTTGCATATTCCTGCAATTTTATAAACTTCCCTTAAAACATAAGCCAATGATGTGATCACAAGCTTTTGAGTGTATTCCAGTATATTAAGTTAAAACAAGATAAAGATACAAAATTCACATTCACAAATAAAAGGGATTCAAGGATATGTGACAAAGTTGTTAGGCTTCAAGTTTTAAGGATAAAGAGAACACTTACCACGATAACCCCAACCTCCACGCCCACCACCTCGGTTTTGATATCCACCACTGTTGCCACCAGAATATTCACCTGCATAACCATCGGAATAACCACCTTGATTGCCACCGTAATATCCACCTTGATTGCCACCGTAATATCCACCTTGATTGCCACCGTAATATCCACCTCGATTGCCACTTGAATATCCACCTCGATTGCCACCGGAATACACACCTCGATTGCCGCCGGAATACCCACCTAGATTGCCGCCGGAATACCCACCTTGATTGCCGCTGGAATACCCACCTTGATTGCCGCCAGAATATCCACCTTGATTGCCACCGGAATATCCACCTCGATTGCCACCGGAATACCCACCTCGATTGCCACCGGAATACCCACCTCGATCTCCGGAATACCCACCTTGATAGCCACCGGAATACCCACCTTGATAGCCACCATTATCTGTGAAAAGAATCACACTATGAAGAAAGAAAATCGTCGATCATACATATTGAATGCATAAATTATAACCTAGTGCCCAGCTTCACAAGGCATCACAGTTGGTAATGAAAAGTACCTTGGTAATTTGCATATCCACCCCTGTTCCAACCTCGCCCCCTCCCCCTGCCACGACCTCTTCCTCGTCCATACGTATCTAAAACTCGAAACAGAACTCAATCAATATCTGGCCTTGTAAATAGTTACGACAATCAATTGACAATTTCAAGTTTCAGTTTTTTTTACCTCCATTGTCATTATTATTGTAAACCATACGTGCTTGTCTAGGAGGTTGCTGTTGCTGGTAGTTATAGTTCTGTTGTTGCTGAGGCTGATAGTTATATTGCTGTTTATTTTGCTCTGCATTAGAAGGAGCTTGATACCTGAATCGAGCAACATGGCAATAGAGCAAACTCGAGTGAGTCAAACTCAGAAGGCAAAAAAGAAAGCCACCAAGAAGAAGAAATCCATGGTATAATGCTTTCGTAATTAGAAAAACTTAAGCCCCATGGCGTTAAAAATTAGAAGTGTCAGCAATAGTTATAAATCAGAACGAACGGTTATTGCACTGTAATATACATATTCATTTCCCGATAAAAGGACATTTAAGCAGAAAAATTACCCAGGAGAATTCTTGTTAAGCTCATTAGTCGAAAGGGTAATTGAAATCATTGAGACATGACGAGTCTGCTCCACACTGCACTAGACATAAAAATAGATATAAGTACACATGCAAAATGCCGGTGGAGTACAGTGAACAAATAGATATAGACTTTAAACTTACGTCTGAAGGCCCTCTTCAATGGGTTCAAAAGTATCGGTTATGCTTACTGAACTGATGTCAGTCTCCTGATGCAGTCGAGGAATTCTTCTCTATTTCAACAGAAAAAAGTACTGAATCCTTTGTATTGCATGAAAGGCAAATGAAAGGCAAAAGTATAAAATATTTTTTTATAGCAACCTTTATGATCTCTGCAATTGCCACACTCTTGTTTATCGCCTGCCCCATTGCTTTTAAGACAATTTCTCCTACTTGTCGCTCCTGAGGAAGAGATGAGTAATATACAGCAAGCCAATCAGCTGACATAAAAGAAAACACGAAATATGCACTATGGATTGACAATGATTCACAACCGAAAATGGCTTCTTAAATAAACATATCCCAACATGATAATCATATAAACAATCTAGTTCGTACTTCCTTTCCCGGCTTTTTGGTAGATTAGTAACAAAATAAAGGCAGTGTGTGAAGTAAAAACTCAAGAGAAGGAAAGCTCCATCCACATAAGCACATTTCATAACAGGGCCAATCTCCTCAAGTACTCTACCAGAAAATTTAGGGCTGACTATACAATGGCATTAGTACACTCTCTAGATGTTCTTACTCTCTTTATTCAAAATCTGCCTTATCGTGTAATGTAAAACAATTTAACTCAATTTAAATGTCCGCATATGTTTATACAAGTCATGCACCCAAGCAAAAAATTTCGAAAGGAAAATAATTACTAATACATGCTAAACACCTGATGACAACAAAAAATGCAGATAAAGGTCGAATAATAAATAGCTGATCGACTTAGAATACAAAAGAAAAACGGACATAGCCACAATACAAATGTGGGGAAGATACTCTATACACAGCAAAACCCAAAAAAAAAAAGAAAAAAAGAACCACATCAATGATAACTGGTCCTCGTATAACAAACATTTTTACAGATTGATGAATGCAGATTAAATAAGAGTTCGTATAGAAATTACAGATGATATTATTCATTGATTGTTACCACACATGTAAACAGGACTTCATAACATAACCAACAAGTAATTTTCAAAACAAATGCCACTGTTGTTGAAAAATGTCTAACATACCAAAATGTAAGAAAACATGTGATACATTTCTGCATGTTAAACAAATCTTGCGGCCTCAAACGGAAAAAAAAAATATAACATTCCAATTAAAAAATTAATGACTTCAATTAAGATTCATGTTATATTTCTAAAACACTCAATGCGAAACAAATATAGACTAGTAAAACGATCAAACCTTCATCAGCAAACATAAATTTAAATTTTTTTTTTTTTACATATAGAACAATGTTAATGAGAATGTCAAATGCGCAGAAGGAAAACAAAAATCAAAAAAATAAATGAGTGTACCTGAAGGAGGGTGGTGGCATAGCTGATGTAGTTACGAACCAGGCCCTGAGAAGTGATACGGATCTCATTTTCATTCACCGGAGACTCAGGTTTCGGCTTCTCCACCTTTTGGTATCTATCCATTTTTTCCTCAAGCGGAAATGGAAAACCCTAGCAAAACCCTAGAGAGAGAAAGGGAGGAGGTTAGACTTTAGAGAGAGAGGAATGTTGAGAAATGTTTTAAGTATTTAGCGTGTGTGTGTGTGTGTGTGTGTGTGTGTGTGTGTGTGTGTGTAATATAACCACAGAGGTGAGGGGAAATCAGAAACTTCAGTGAGGGGTCGGGTTGGGATATCTCCCTCTTATTTTGGGATTTATGGGCTTTTTGGCCCGATTTCAACGGGCCCATAGTGGAACGTGAGAATCTTTTAGCGCGCGTGCAACCCACTCTGCTGCTAAATCTGTCTGGGTTTTGGTTCTGGGCTTCGGCAAGTGTTTTGAAAGTTTATTATGGGCTTGAAACTATTATTTTAAGGCCATGAGGTATGATCAAATTACAAAAAAATCCTTATTGTTTGGATAATTACAGTCACCTTCTCCTTTTAAATAGTTTTTCATAACATTTATGTAATTCGGTTATTTATCGAACCAAATCGTATATTCAGTTCGGTAAACGGTATGAAATGTTGGCGTATCGAAACTTCGGTTAGGTTTTACCGATTTAACATTCCTAAATTTACCTTTTGAGGGGTATTTTCGTAAGATTATACATAGTTGAGGCGGTGATTGTAATTACCCAAATAAAAGGGAAGTTTCGTAATTTGACCATAACTCAGGAGATGGCCGTAATTCGCCATTATTTTAATCGTTAATGGGTGTAAAATTCCTATGAGTGGATATGTTATTTATTATATTTGTATTACATTAAATTGCTTCATTTTGTATGTATAAACTCTAAAGTTTGTGGTTTATATGTGGTAATACAGTAGGATTGCCGCATGGGTATAGCTTAACTGGTTCCGAAGGTGGTAAGTTGGTACAAGGTTCTAATATCGAATTCTGAAAGAATCTCGATAAATTAATAAAATCACTTAAATAATAATTTCTTTTAATCTCGAGTTGATAAAAATATACTAAATTATTAATTCGATAATTTATTTGTTTGCTAAATTAATAGAATTTTGTTTGTACCTATTTTCATGGGGAATATTTTGACATTTTTATTGGGATCGCGAAAGAGTGCGAATATTTGGGCTTCGTCTTCATTATTGGGGCCGAAATTCAATTTGAAAGTGTGAAGTATTGTATTAGCAACTTTTGAAGTGTTACTAATTGTGTTATCAACTTCCAAAGTGTTTTGAGTAAAAAAAAAACTTCCAAAGTGTTTTTAGTTGTGTTATCGATATAGCTAGAGGTGCAAATCGGACATAAAAAAATGCAATTCTTTTGGGAATTGAAAAAATAATTCTAATATTGCTTCAAAATGAAAATTACGAAAAAGTTTGTTTCATTTTTGAAATTTTCGGATCGTGGCGAAATTTTGAAAGTTCTATTTTTAGTCACTTAAAATATAAAATATGTAATAATGTTGAGATTATAAGTGCAATTTCGGAACTCATTGGAGATTGGAATTTAATATGGATTCCAATTCCATTCCAAAAGAAGTTAGAATAATTGAATATTAGAACTTTCGAAATTCAAAATGAAAAACACTGTTTCAAAATTGAAATTATGTGGATCAATATCAGCTAAATTTTACTGAAAGAAATTAGAGATTTCCCATATTTATGTACCATAATATATGGATATTTATTAAAAGAAAATAATATATATGTAAGTTGTAACAACTAAAATATAATACGGCAGGAAGGGACTACCTAGCATAAATTAATGGGTAAAATTCAATTTGCCCTCTTTACTATGTGAAATGTATCATTTTACCCTCTGATGTATTGAAAATATCAAACACCCCCTACTCTTAACGATCAAAGGTCAACTTTTAACGGTGTGAGATTGTAATGACTCTTTTACCTTGCTTTATGTCTGATATAATCCATAATTTTTTAGGAGTATTTTTTGTGGATTGTTGCCGATTTTTAGCATTCGTTCAAATTATGGTTTTGTGTCGATTTTAGTATTTGATTTAGGGATTTTCATTTTTCTTTTTTGGGGGATTTTCATTTTTCTTTTTGGGGGGATTTTCCCATTATAATACGAAAAGCTTTGTTTTTAATTTGAAATTCTTTCATATGGTTTTATTCCAATTTTAGGGTTCCTTTTAGATTTAAGGATTTTTAGTTTTCTTTTTTGTGGCTTTACATTCATAATCTGCGAAACTTCATTCTTATTTATTCGACTTTTCAGTTTTTTTATAAGAAAAATAGCTGAAAATATAAAAAAGAAATGACTGAATAAAGTGAAAAAATGGTTGAAAAAGTGAAAAAAAATGGTGAACATTTGTCAAAACTAAGCAACATATACATAATATTTTTTGGGGTACTTTTATAAAAAAAAGCCAACATTTCTTTGCAATAGTCGGTCAAAGGGTTTGACTAACGGAAATTAGAAAAAATGCTAACAACAGGGGGTGTTTGATATTTTCTATACTTAAACGGTAAATAATATATTTCGCATAGTATCGGGTGCAAAATGAATTTTACCCTAAATTATTTTACCAAAATTAAATTGATTCTTTTTAATAGGAGAATAATTGAAGAAAGAGAATGAAATGCTTGTTTCTACCACAATTTTATGTCCCATTTTATATAGCGCCTTTAATTACTACTAATTTTAACATTATATATTTATATTATACATAAAGTATGTTGAAATGATGATTTGGTAATTATAGTAATTTAGTTAAATAAACTAGTACTCAAGTATGCATCCAAGTTGGATGAATATAAAATTATATAATTGCAAGTACTTGATTGAAATTATCTCCTCTTATTAATGGGAATTATTATTAAAAAAAACAAATTTCTATATCTAATTTTGCATTAAAATGTAGGATAGATTACGATCAGCCCCTGAAATAAGATCAAATTATGAAAAACATTTCATGTTTGGGTAATTATAACTACCATCAACTATGTATTTTCTTACGAATAAAGCCGTCGTGTAATAGATAAATTTGATATTGTAAGAGTGAACGAGTCAAACAACACATAATTTGGCCTTACCTCAGAGAGAGTATTGTAATTCGGCCTTACCTCAGGGGAGTTATTATTATCAAAATAGGAAGGGTAGTGTTGTAATTTAACCTTACCTCAGGGGATTTACTGTAATTTGCCATAAATTGTAGTTGGTGCACTTGTTTGTTTCCACCTAATAATAGAGGAAATAACGAGTGGCCCTGTATTTTTCTCACTTCTATAATCCCTCCAATAAATACAAAACAAAATTAAGATTTGATGACTAGTATTTAAATTAACATGTGAGTGCCATTAAATTAAGTTTTGCTTTCCACCACCCTTCCAAATTTTTGTCGAGATTAGTTATATGCCTTGACCATTATAAGATGATATTAATGTCACAGTATAACAAAATATCATGTTAAATTTATTATCAAGGAGAATTCCAACTATATATAATTAAAAAAAAATGTGACATTTATTTCACCGAGTGATTATTAATCGTTGATATACACATTACCATACGCGCTCATGTACATATGTACGTCGTGGGTGGTTGTTTAACCACATTAATAGCTAAAAATCACCCGGTATATATGACCCGCCTGTTATGTAGCAGGAAAACTCCTACTTCTTAGTGTTTCCGCATTTCGCACACGTTTTGTGGCTGACACTGAGAACACTTGCCGGACACGTTATGAGTCATTTTGCAATTTCTAAAAAGTTTTGAATAGTAAATTTTCAAATATTTTTGCTGCTTTCCTAATTATTTATAGGTTTTAATGATCAATTGCAAATTGATAATTGATAGTAAAATTTATTTCTAATATGTTTGTATAAAACATATAAAAATAATTTGTATATAAATAAAAATTTATGTCACATATTTATAAATGCACCCTTATATTTATAATATTACATATTTACCCCAAGTTCCTGTAATCCCATTTTTGAGATACGCCATTTTCCCGTATCTCAATTTCCGTGTCCGTGCTACGTTCATGTAAATAACCTCTAAGTTGCACGTGGGAAACGGTTCACCGTCCATGTATAAGTCATGTTGACCGTCAGACACAACAGTCAACGCATCTCGTAAAAATTGGATTGAAGAACACTTTCTTCTCTTTTATATAGTGACACTGCACATCCAAATTTCTCAAGTGGAATAATATCAACAAAGAGAAATATAACTGAAAACAGTGTGTGTGTTTGTGTGTCTTAGAGAGAGAAAGAAGAGAGAGAGAGGAATGGAGAAAGCTGCGAACAGACAGAAGATCCTGCTGGACCATTTGCGACCTACTTCTTCCGTTCCTCACCTAATTTCTCAACCTTCTCTTTCTGTGAGCTTTTTTTTTCCCAATTTTAACTTTTTTTTTGGCTTTCAATTGATGTATTCTTCTCTACTCGCCCCTCCGATTCCATTGAATTCAAATTCAGTACTCATATTCATGTTTTTTTTTTTGATCAAACTCCAATTTTATCTCGCTTAAATTGTAGTGTTAGAAAAACTTTTGATTAGAATCATGATCTGTGCCTGTATATGTTTTTTTTTTTAACAGAATTGGTCGAATTTATTGGTCCCACTGGGTGATTTGGTTGGGGTTATTGGGAAATTTTGTTCCAGAAGCATTTTGTCTTCTCCAAACTAATGATCTGCTGATTGTATTTAAACTTGCACAATTATCGGTTTGAGTTTTATCCGATCGGCTAAACCTTGTTTGGACTAGATTTTTCACAAGTTTACTTTATGTCAACTAGTTTCTGTAACTCAATTTGGTTCAGAGACATGCTAAAGTTTAGAATCACGGCAAAATATCACCTCTCGTTTTTTTGAACTTTGATTCGACTCTTACGATGTTGCCTTTCGTTTGTTTTGTCTTTGTTATAAATGCTTACGGGACGAGGCTCTTGTAATAAGTGATAATGCAGTTGTGCTGTAATATTGGGGAAAAAACCTTTTGAGTATGTGAACTTTTGTTTTGCTAAAACTATCAAGTGAAATTTTTATATGCATGTTCAAGAGAGGTGTTGAAATGACCTAACACCATCCAAATTATACGGAGATTTTCAGCTGCGATCCTTTGTAATTGTCGTTCATGACCATGTACAATTTTCATTGACAGCGTGCAGTATGTTTGGCTGGGGATAGTGCTGCATATCATAGAACACCTGCTTTTGGAGACGACATTGTCATTGTGGCGTGAGTTGCTTCACATTTTAGAAATTCAGCTACCCGTTTTTGTTTATTTTAAATTGCCAACCAACGGCTAAATGCTAATATGAATTTCTTTTTGTGTCCTGAAGAGCTTATCGAACGGCCCTTTGCAAATCAACACGAGGCGGATTCAAGGATACCCTTCCCGATGATTTACTTGCCGCTGTACTGAAGGTGAGTCTGTGTATAGATGTTGGTGAACCTATTTTAGACATTTTCTCACATGCTACTCATGATTTTGTCACCTAATTTTGCGCCTGTTTTTTTCTAAAATTAGTTATATATATGTCTCTTTGGTCATTTTCTTTGCGTAAATCTTTTAGCTATCTTCGTATGCTCTCATGATTGTGCAGGCATTGATCGATAGAACAAATCTAAATCCTGCGGAGGTAGGAGATATAGTTGTCGGCACTGTTTTGGCTCCAGGTTCGCTGAGAGCTATTGAGTGCAGGATGGCAGCATTGTATGCCGGTTTTCCTGGTATATTTACCAAAAAATGCCTATTTCGACCCGTTTTCACGTTTGGCAAATTTACACGTTCTGGTTTCTCTATTTTGTTCCTCACTGAATCTAGTTCATCATTTCTCCAGATAAAGTACCTATCAGAACAGTCAACAGACAATGCTCATCTGGTCTCCAAGCTGTTGCCGATGTTGCTGCCTTTATAAAAGCTGGATATTATGATATAGGTATTAATGAATTGAATTAAAAGTTTGGAGAAGACACATTTGCATTTTGCAACTAATAATCCCTCAATCATCATTTTTTTACATACAGGCATTGCTGCTGGATTGGAGTCCATGACAGCAGATTTTGCGACCAGTGCGAACACAATTGAGAAAATTAACCCTAAAGTACACGAAAATTCTCAACTTACCCTTTTTGTCTTCTTACAGCAATAATCATGCGAATACTGACAATGTCAAATCCTATGTACGGTGTTGGTTACAGGTTGAGGCTTTCCCTCAAGCTCGTGACTGTCTTCTTCCAATGGGTGCTACTTCTGAGAATGTTGCGGAGCGTTATGGGGTGACGCGAGAAGAGCAAGATCAAGCTGCTGTGAGTTTTTCCTCATTCTTGTTTGCATGTCAATTATATATATATATATATATATATATATATATATATATATATATATATATATATATATATATATATATATGTATATAATGGATGGAGGGAAAAATTATATGCCCACTTGGAATTTTGCATGAATAGGTTGTTTCTCATCAACGTGCTGCTGCTGCAAGGGCAGCAGGAAAATTTAAAGACGAAATCATTCCGGTTCATACAAAGGTACATAACCTGGAATATATTAATCATTTATGTAAGAACAGATATAATCTTTCTATGAATTTCTAAATCATTTTGCTTTGAAGATTGTGGACCCTAAAACCGGTGAGGCAAAGCCTGTTGTGATCTCAGTAGATGAAGGAATTCGGCCGAGCACAAATATGATAGATCTGGCAAAGTTGAAGCCTGCATTCAAGAATAATGGAACCACAACTGCTGGTAAAAGAGTTACTATGTCTTGAAAACTTGGTGAATGAATAAGTTTCGATGTTTCTTGTGTGGATTATTATTAAAATTGCTGACTTTATTTCTCAGGGAATGCGAGCCAGATTAGCGATGGTGCTGGAGCTGTTCTGCTCATGAAACGAAGTTTAGCTATCCAAAAGGGGCTCCCAATTCTCGGCATATTCAGGTGAAAGTGTCTTTAAGAAGTATATTTTTCTGGATACTGAGATATTTTATTCTAGTTTAATGCATGGATCATGATTTTTCAGTTTGCACCCAGATTAGTTATTAATTCACTGAAAGAACTCGATAAATGACTATAATTACAATAAAATAGGTAAATCTAATTGATGTTGGATGTTATATATTGAAAGCAAGTCGCGGTACAATGAATAGTCAATTTTCCTACCACAGTAGTACATAAATAATTCAGAAGAAAAAGGATATCGAGCTTGACTTAGTTTTTTCAAGATTTCCATGTGTTAAAATTATTATTATTATCCTAAAAGATACATTGTGCATCACGATACAGGAGTTTTGCAGCTGTGGGTGTGGATCCTGGTGTTATGGGTATTGGCCCAGCCGTTGCTATTCCAGCTGCAGTTAATTCAGCTGGTCTCGAAATTGCTGACATTGACTTGTTTGAGATAAACGAGGTACTTGGTTGACTAAGTAAGACCATTTTGGAAGTTAAATTTGTCTGAACCAAATTTGAAAGAATAAAAACAAGTCTACCTTAATATTATTTGCAGGCATTTGCTTCCCAGTTTGTATATTGCTGCAAGAAATTGGATCTTGATCCCGAAAAGGTTAATGTAAATGGAGGAGCAATGGCCCTTGGGCATCCTTTAGGAGCCACAGGTGATATAAAATCTCTAATGTTTGATTTATTCTGATATTACACCGAATGGAAGTGTATTTGCCAGTAGTTAAATACGCTTAATAAAAAAAAAAACCGTAATATATTTAGATTCTTATTTCTACTTCAGGGGCTCGTTGTGTCGCCACACTACTTAATGAGATGAAGCGACGTGGAAAAGACTGCCGCTTTGGTGTAATATCTATGTGCATAGGTACTCACTTGCTCTATAAAAAGCGTAATATATTTTTCTTGATTCAATCAGAATGTAGGCCTCCATTTGAAATTGATGGATTTGAAACTAAGGACTTCAAATCCCTAATAACTAATCTATTGAATTTCTTCGGGTGAATTTATTCTACGGTTAATTTAAAATCCGTACCTCTTATTTTTGAACTATTTTTTGAGTCCTTGGCAGTTATGGAATCATTTGAAACCATTTCCTCTAATTCTTGCCAAAATCCAATTCCTTTAGTTAAAATGGAAGCTAACATAGTTTCACATGTTGAAAATATTGCTATAAAATATTGGTTGTTCCGTTTTGCAGGTTCAGGCATGGGTGCTGCTGCCGTTCTTGAAAGAGGGGATTGTGTAGACGAACTCTCCAATGCACAAGCAATTAGCGCACAAAATTTCTTGTCCAAAGATGCTATATAGAAACCGTTTATTGCCCGGCGAATTATATTTTTATGCAATGAGATTTGGTGTCAGAATAAGACATGAAAAAAATAAAGATGTGTGTTTGGTGTCCAAAATTCGTAATCGTAGTCTTTCGACGAATTATATTTTTATGCAATGAGATTTGGTGTCAGAATAAGCATAAAAAAAATAAAGATGTGTGTTTGGTGTCCAAAATTCGTAATCGTAGTCTTTCGACGAATTATATTTTTATGCAATGAGATTTGGTGTCAGAATAAGCATAAAAAAAATAAAGATGTGTGTTTGGTGTCCAAAATTCGTAATCGTAGTCTTTCGTTGCGAGTCGTTTGTTGCATCTCCTATGGAGTGGCAAATAATTCAAACAAACTAAAGTTTCATTTGGATTGAAGGATTTGATCGAAAGACTTCAATTCCGTATTCGTGAAACTTGTTGAAATAAATCTACTCATTGTAAATAATAAATTGCAAGTTCGTTGCTAACATTTAAAAAGAAAAATTATTCAAGGCGAAAGAGAGATTTTCGAGCCTGCAAAATAGCAAGCAACGACGTAGTTTTCAACATGAACCAAAGAACAAAAGATCATGAATAAAAATAGATACGAATAGTTTTCGAAACTTGAAATAAGATAATTGACACAAAAGAAAATTCAAAGATGAAATGAGATAACATATCCATGTCAAACTATATACAAATAAGAGAAAAGATTACAGTTGAACAAATTTCAAGAGCTAAGAACAGGGAAACATAAACAGGCCTTAATTATTCTATTCCCTTTCCATAAAAGGAAATCGCACCTGCAACGAATTTTAGAATAATACATGCACGAAACGATTGTCACTATACCCATTAATCAACTTCCTGCCCAATACCAAAGTTTCCTTCATCACGAATCTGAAAAACATATGAAACGTATTAAGCCAAAATCTAGCAAAACAGGTCCTCCCAAAAAAAATAAAAAATACCTGATTCTTCCGGAAGCTTCCTATTGTCGATTCTCATCCGACCTAGCACGTGTTAGCCTCCGACGCCTTCTCGGATTAGGAGGAGCATCGTCATTTTCACCACCAATACCATTTTCTATATTCACGTATTGTTCTTCATCTTCACTCCCATCATCTTCATCACCATTTTCTTGAAGGCCCAATAGATTCTCACCCCACAAATACCGCCGCCTCGAGAAGCTTCCGGAAGCACGGCGATGCCTCGACAGCACCCTTGACCGCCCGCCCCTCAGCTCGGTCCCACGGTCCATCGAACCCATCATCTGAAACAACAACAACGTGCTCAGCCACCGCCCGCCGCCTTCACCGCCACCACCACCACCACCACCACCACCACCTTCAATCATATAGTCTCCGACGACCACCGCACCAGGCACCGCCGAGTGAATCGCACTGACGACATCATTGTACTCGCTCCGGTCTTCGAGTCGGTGCCACGCCCTCTGTCTCGACGGGTCGATATCCGAAGGGCAACTGTCGGATGAACTCTTCTTGCGTGCCTTCGCAGCTCCTTGTAGTTACCGAGGAAGGAGCAAGATTCGTGTGAGCAGCTTCTTGATTTCTGGTTCAGGTACTTTCTAGAATCTTCTAGAACCTTCCAGCCCAGAACACCCCCACGGCATAATGGACACCTCAGATTCGACACGTCGTCTGGCTTCTCCATATCGATTACCCCATGATCAAGACTCGCATCATCACTCGAAGAAGTGATGACGGGCTTCTCTTCTTTGAGCTTTCTAAGTCTGTCCAAGCAATTTGAGTGCCTGTAGCTAGTGTTGCATATGTAGGAGCGACAGCCCTTGTTGTGGGAAGTGCAAATGAGAAGAACAGCATTGTGTGGGTGATCCATACATATGGGGCACGAAGCTTCGTCCCATTCCTTGTACAGAGCAGACAAATCTGCACCGTTTGATAGGCTTCTTTTCCTACTAGCCATCTATTTCCACTGAGATATGTTACTAATATTGAATGTGTAAACATACCGATTTTAATACACACCAGTGCAAGCAAACGGCATTCACATTTCATAAAAGAAAACGAGGGCTAAGGCAACAACCCAAGAAAATCTTTTTACGGTACATGGAAGGTTTATCAACCAAAGAAAATTTGTCCTGATGGCCAGATGTATGTGTGTGTGTGTGTGTGTTTTTCTTTTTTCGAGATTTTTTTTTTTTTTTTTTTTTTTTTTTTGCAAACACCACCTTACAAGAACAATAAACACCAACTTTAACTAGCTAGTGTAATCTTAGGAGCAAAGCCCACTTACCCGATACAAGTGTAAGCTAGTAACATCTATGAGTTGAGAAAAATATGTTACCTAATCACCGATATTCAGTAGTGCTCAGTATCATTCGTGCTCTCCACGAGTACTAAAAAGGTACTCATAGAAGTTAACCTTCTTATCAGCAAAAGGGGGTAAAAACACGCAATTACTTACCAAAACTTGAGCACCAAACAATCAGGTAAATATATATGAAAGAGACAAGGATGGAGGATTCTTCACACACTCCACAACCCACCCACGGGCCCAACAAACCAAAACAAGAAACAAGCAAAAACAAAAACAGTGTCTACATTGTAAAACAGATAAAAGAAATTCAAAGGAGTTCGACACGATGCTGAATGTAACTCAATCCTATGAAATTAACATGAAACAAATAACAAAGATTTTAATCACCAATGCAAAGACATTTCTGCACACACGATGATACTACTAGCCATTCAATTTTACTCACCGCTGGAAAGGTATTGTGATTTTCTCTTTTACTGGCAGCTTCAGATCTTTAAAACACGGGATCTGAATCTTATAACTTTCTGATTTAGCAAATGATATAACATAACATCTTTACTTTGACTCTATAGCAATATCAGAATGGCAAGCCTTCACGAGCATTTCATAACTACAATTTTTGCACAGCTAAAATTCTCGGAGTAATTAGGCTTCAAATAAAGTATTATTGATTTATATCTCGAGCCACAATCACCAATCGATTCCCACAACCTGCAGCAGTATTGTGGAACAGAGAGTGGTCATTTGCATAACATTCGGCTCCGTTAATCATCAAACAGCATATATGGGAAAAAAGAATATACATAAACCCATAAGCACAACATAAAAATTATTTAAATGTTCAAAGAATAAGTTTTTATTATATCACCATTTAATTATAATTCACAAAATATTACGATCGCAGGCGTTTTGCACCAATTTAAAGAGTTTATTCATCAATTCAAAACATCACCCTTCTAAAAATCAAATAACCCATGAGGTATACTTCAGCAATAAAATATCCCTAATATCCAGAAAGTTCCTCCCTTTATCTGCATACATCGATCAATAAACTGAAATACGCATATCGACATGTATATAATAACTAGGGTTTGCAAGGATCGGCAACAATTCGAACCAACAATCATCAAATTGAGGTAAAATTAATAAACAATTAAAAATAAATAAATAAATAAAAAGGCCCCCTCCCCCTGGAAACAAATCAAGAAATTGAAGGTGCGGAATTACAATTCGAGGTAATAGAGATCGCCGAGCGTTTATCCTTTGATTGATTAAATTGTGGAGGAGTTTAATTTTTATTCAAAGCGGAGAAATATTTGTTAGGTCGATTGGGGGTAGGGTTGAAAATGGGGAAAAAGGTAGCGTGTGAGTCTCTTTTCATGTACTACTGTCTAAATACAGATCGAGATATAAGAGAATTCCGGGAATTATCTATGTATACTCTGTGTGTATATATATATATATATATATATATATATATATATATATATATATATATATATATATATATATATATATATATATATATTATGAATATGTATATGAAAAGGTCAAAAAGGGTATTAAAGCAAAATATCGAATAACCATTACAAGATGAGGGGGTGAAAAGGAAAAAGAAAGAATCTTTTTAAGCAATAAAGATGAGATAAAAAAGAGAGAGAATCAAACTATTATAGGGTAAAATGTGGTCAGCCGATCAAGTTACAAAAAAATTTCCTATGTTTGTGTAATTACAATCACCTTTTAATTATGAATTTTCTTAAACATTCATTGTTATGAACTTATGGTGTCCAAATTTAACAGAATCTTCTAAATTTCTTGGAATGTTCTCTAATTTGTTCTCGTTTTGTGTAAAAAGACAGTTTATGATGCACCACAATCTGAAATTCACAAGTGAAGAGATACATCTTATGATCATCTTGTTTTCAGAATGTGGAGCTGGAATAGGGTAAAATGAGTACAAAATGGAGAATATTCCACATAATTTAGAAGATTCTACTAAATTTGACATTGCAATGATAAACATGTAAGAAGATTCATAGTGTAAGTGATAGTTGTAATTACCCAAATATGAGGAGTTTTATTATAATTTGGTATTTACCTCAAAAGTGGCTGTAACTTACCCGTTATTATAATGACACATCATACAACAAATAAATGGATGGTTTGTTTTATACTACATTAAATGCATTTTATCAATTTACATTGTACCATATACATGTAAATATTCATGTATATTCTAATAATGAATGCGCTAAACGTCGAACATGAATTGGCCGATTCTAAAATAATTAAGAGAAGTTATCTCTCTAGTCTCATCCTATCTACCTTGTTTCTGCACTAAACGAAAGTCACTCAAAATCGGTTTGTAATGAATTAATAATTACACACACAAAAACGAGTTTTAATTGTTTAACTTCAGAGAGGGGTTGATAAAACGGATAATGGAAATCGCTGAAAGTAACTACTACTTAGAAGATATGTCACTTGTGATCGGTATGCGAAAAAAAATTTGTGAAGGCAAAAGGTACTAGAATTATCGGTAAAAAAACATCCCATTGTGCTTCCAAGCTAAGGGGAAGCATGCAATATAGGCATTGAATTTGGTCCACTACTTAATTATGATATGAGTTTATGATGTGCAAAAATAGACGATTGTGAGTAAGAGCATGATAAAGTTCACTAAAAAAACTACTCCATTCATTTCTTTTTAGTGTCTCTTTAGAAATAAAAAATAAAAAATTGTTCATATTAAGTGTCACTTTACAGTTTCAATGTATCTTCATCTTTTTTTTTAATAATTAAAAATAATAGTTTAAGAAAAACAAAAAGAAGAAACTCAACGAGCTTGAGCACGACAAAATGAACTCGGACTCGTGCCAAAACAAGTGAATTCGGCTCGTTGACAACTTCACATCCGTAATAGCATGCTAAAAGCGAAATTAATTAATGTTTTACTACAGTTTTCCACGCGCTTGTCATCGCGTTGAATCACCGAACACCCACAGACATGAATTTGACTGAGAACCGTTTCTTCCTTCCCACTAGTTTGAACGTGGGTCCTTCTTCCTTTTTCTCCCCCTCTCTCTCTCTCTCTCTACCTGTAACCTGTACAATAATCCACTCCACACTTCCCCGTATGTGTATTCTATGCATTCATGAAACTCTAGATATTTCTTTCACTAACTATCTCTAGATCTGGATCATACGCGGACTCCGCCGGAGGCGGTGCCGCCGCCGATGCCGAAGGCCGACGAAGCCAGCTCTTCAACAAGTTCCGCAGAAGTTCCCGTCAAGTTCCAGGAAGATGCTGTGGAGGTTTCCACTGCTCCAGTAACCAGTAGCGCCGGGGCCCTTCCCCCGCTTGCAAATGGCGGCGGCGGTGGCAGCAATTCTGCTGGTGAGTCGGGGCATATCTTCTGAGAATTAAATCAACCAGTTGAATATTTTTTGAATTTGTTGTTCGGATAAGGAGTTGTGCTCATCAGTTTAATTTGAGTTGAAATTGGATGAATTTGTTGATTTTGCGTTTGATTGTCGTTGATCTCAGAAGGAAGTGCTAGGGCGATTTTTACAAGAGTAAATACTACGCCACTGGAAGCCATGAATTATGAGAAGGTAGAGCTGCCTTCGGTGTTGGAAAGATCGAAAACCGAGAGGCGAACGTACAATAATATTCTTTCTGAAGAGGCTGCGCAGATTTTTGATGAGCGAATTTCTGCACAGCAGAAGGTAGAGACCTTTTTTAGATTATTGCAATGCCATTTCAACATACGTGATGCATATGATTCTTCTGTTTTATTGATTCAATTTGTTACTAATTGATTAAAAATAGATTAAAATGTGCAGCTAAATTTGTTGAATTGAACACATGCTTGGGTTTTTGTTAAATATTTAAAACATTGCAGCTCAAATTGTTCAACAGAATTGCTACTGTTAAAGATGACGGGACTGTAGAATTTGAAGTTCCCGGCGATGTTGAACAGCGTGCTCTTGGAGTTGGTTCTGAAAGTATATACACTGAAGTCGACGAAGAGCCCCTCGATGCAGCAGAACTTCAGGATATTCCTCCACTGCAGATTGTAATTCTTATTGTCGGAACTCGTGGAGATGTTCAGCCGTTTGTTGCAATTGGAAAAAAGTTGCAGGTATTTAAGTCTATATTGCAATAGATGCAACACTATCTGCATATTACTAGTATTGCTGAGTATTGAGTACTGACTTATAGCAACTATTTATACTATTTGTTCTGATAAATGTTATTAATAACCACCCCCTCTTTGATATGATTTTGCCTTTTCTTTACCACCCCCTCTTTGATAATTCCTTTTTCTCCCTATAACCATTTATTAATAACCACAATCAAAACCCATCTTTCCTGGAAGTGAACTTAATTTTCGTGTTACAGCTAAGTTCATCTCTGGGTTTCTTATGAAGTTTTGATGAACATTATTGGATGCAGGATTATGGCCACCGTGTTAGATTGGCCACTCATTCCAATTTCAAGGAGTTTGTCTTGACATCTGGGTTGGAATTCTATCCCCTCGGTGGAGATCCAAAAATTCTTGCAGGATGTATGTTTCTATGCTTATATTTTTGTTTGAGTTCATTGTATGACTGTTGGGTTCAGTGTCGTGGTTTATCCTACCTGTTATTGTTGCATTTGTTGTTTATATTATTTTGTTTGGTTGATGTGTTGGATTTAAACTGTCCAGTGAATGACTGATGACTTTGCTTATAACTATTACCGACCTTATTATGATGTATGATCTTTTAGAATGTTTTACGGCTTTTCAGCAGAAACTTTGATGATTAACTAGGAATCCTTTCTATGCTGCAGAGAAATTCAGGATTTCAGCAAATTTGAAAAAAAAATCTATGTTATCAGTTTATTTAACCTCAAAAGTCTGAAAAAATAGTTTTAAATTTATTACAGATCAAATTTTTTCTTTTGGATTAACTACAAAACCACCTTCAGAAGGCAAAAAATAAACTGCATAATATGCTAAATAAGTAAAGTGTTTGGGAAGGGCTTAAAAGGTTTAATGAAATGTGTTAATGATGCAGCTACTTTTTTCTGTATCTCCAAGTTGTTTTGGTTTCTTTCTTTTTTTTGGAGTTCTGTGCTCTTCCATAGTTTATGGGGTGTGTAAATGAAGAACCCAGGTTTATAACCTAATAGATGAGGAGAATCTTATGTGATTGGTAGAATTTAGACTTTTTTGCTTTCTTGCTAAAATGTGGTCTAGAGTGCTTAACCACATGATTAGTTTTGTTTCGAAATGTGAGTCATTAATGCAATATTGACATCCCAAAGAAGCATTTTCGTATATTCATAGACACTCCATTTAATAGTTGATATCATCGTGTTGAAAAAAATCTGCTATATGATGACTTGCTCTTTGTTGTTGTCCCAGACTAACTATATTAGGAAATGTTCAGTCATTTAATTTTGTAAGAAGAGATTCAGACTTAATGCATATCTGCTTTTTCTGCAGTCATGGTTAAGAACAAAGGGTTCTTGCCTTCAGGGCCTTCGGAAATACCCATACAAAGAAATCAGATGAAGGAAATAATAAATTCGTTACTTCCAGCATGCAAAGAGCCTGATATCGAGTCTGGGATTCCTTTTAAAGCTGATGCAATTCTTGCTAATCCTCCTACATATGGTCAGCTTATGTGACTTGTCAATTTCCTTTTTTTCCCGTTGCTTAATTCAGGCATTTGTCCAATGTTATTATTGTTGCATATTTTGCATTTTTTCAACTTGTTGGTTTGGATGATGGGGAGTGGCTTCTAGAAGATTTATCAGAGAAACTCATAGATTACTGTCTAATTGAAATTTCTCAATAATAATTCAAATTGAAACCCGAAACCCGAACACTTACAGAGTCTGAACTATTCGTTGAAGTTTCGATTTCATAATACTTCAATTACTGTGCTTGATGCATGTACCATTACTCCGAACTTTTTCTGTTACAAGCATGCTGTGAACAGGAAATTGGGCAACAAATACATTTAAATAAATCCAGGAAATATCTCATGACTTGTGAGGTTCTTGGTATTAAGGAGTTAATTCCAAGAAAGATTAATCCATTTAAGTACGTAGTGTGTACTGATTTTGCCGTACCCCCTCCCCTCCCCTTCTGTATCGTGATTCTGAGTGCGATTTATTTCAAAATTACCGAGAAAGGCACCAGATTTCACATTATAGTGTATTTGGTACTGCCTCATTATTGAAATCCTAGGTAGCTTCTTATCTTAGATAAAGGTACACTTTTGACTACGGGAGATCTATTCTAATCTGCAAAGTCATTCTATTTAATTTTTATCTATCCACTTGTCTAATTAAATATTTCTGTTTACTAATCTGGAGACTATTGCAGGGCATACACATCTTGCCGAGGCACTGAAAATACCCGTTCATATATTTTTCACAATGCCATGGACGTAAGTCTTATCCGAACCATTTTTAGCCATGTAGAAGATTGTTTGCTCTTTTCTTGTTTAGGAAAGAAATAAATCTGGCTGATTTTAAAGAAATTTATTCATTTCGTTAGTCACCTTCCTTTCCGTCTAAATGATATTGTTTTCTGCCAGGCCAACCAGTGAATTTGCCCATCCATTGTCTCGTGTTAAACAACCAGCTGGATATAGAGTGAGTCCAAGAATCTGTTTGTCTTGTATTTCTTGCAATTTGGCGTTGTCTAAAAAGTTAATTATCATTGTATTTCTGCCACTTATTAAATCTTTCTTTTCTATAATGATTTTTGCAGTTGTCGTACCAGATTGTTGACTCCTTGATTTGGCTGGGAATAAGAGACATGATAAATGATCTTAGGAAGAAAAAACTGAAGCTACGGCCAGTCACATATTTGAGCGGTTCACAAGGTTCTGAATTGAATATTCCGCATGGATATATCTGGAGTCCTCACCTTGTTCCTAAACCAAAAGGTGTTCATTTTCTTAAAAAAAAAATCTTAATATTTGAACAATATTTCGTATTTACATTACGGTGCAAAATCAGTTGTCATCGTGTTAAACTTTACTTGCTGCTTTAAGTTTTTTCTCATTCGTGATGAACTATCAACATGTCTTTGATTAATAGTTGCTAATTGAGCTTTATAGCCGCATTGTCTTGCAGACTGGGGACCCAAGGTTGATGTCGTTGGCTTTTGCTTCCTTGATCTTGCAACAAATTACGAACCGCCCGAGCCACTTCTAAATTGGCTTAAAGCTGGTCCAAAGCCTATCTATATTGGATTCGGCAGTCTTGTAAGTATCCCAACTGTATATTTATTCGTGATTCCAGCTTCTTTGACTTAGCATCTATATATTCTTGAAAGTGGTTATTATCTCAAAGTTTAACTCTTTTCTCTCCACTTTCAGCCTGTTCAAGAGCCTCAGAAAATGACGCAAATAATTGTCGACGCTTTAGAAATAACTAAACAAAGGGGAATTATTAACAAAGGGTGGGGCGGCCTTGGTGACTGTAAGTTCACTTTTTTTTTCTGCAGTTATTTAAACTAATTACTCCATGATTTACGGTCGTATATTTCCTTCGAATTGGCTCGTTCAAGATCTAATGTTTTTTTCCTCAGTGGCAGAAGAGAAGGAATCTGTATATCTGCTGGATAACTGTCCTCATGACTGGCTTTTCTTGCAATGCTCTGCAGTGGTTAGTTGTTTTGTTTCAGTTCTTGCTTCTCGGTTTTTTGTCGTTTTCTTACGGAAGTATCATTCTCTTTCATTACATTGCATGTGGGATATTTAGGAATAAAATTTGGCTTCCTGTGATTTTTTTTTTGTCCAATTCATTTTCAGGTGCACCATGGTGGTGCAGGAACAACAGCTGCTGGTCTTAAAGCTGCGGTAATGAGTACATAAAAAGGGTTTTTAACGTATTTTCTTGATTGACGATGTGAACTTTGTTCTTGACTGGTTGGACTTTTTTCTTGGCAATTTCAGTGCCCAACAACTATCATACCATTCTTCGGCGACCAGCCTTTTTGGGGGGAAAGAGTCCACGCCAGAGGCGTAGGCCCCCCACCGATTCCAGTCGATGAATTTTCGCTTCAGAAGTTGGTCGATGCCATTAACTTCATGCTAGACCCAACGGTACTATGCTTCAAAATCGAACATCAATTTTGTCAAAATTCTCTCTACCGTTTTATTTTGATTATCATATGATTATCGATATAGTAAAAAAAAAAAGTTGGTAAAAGAGAAACTGGATTGATATTTCGTGCAGGTAAAAGAGCGAGCGGTGGAACTTGCAAAGGCCATGGAAGATGAAGACGGGGTTACAGGAGCTGTGAAGGCATTCCTTAAACATCTCCCTCGTAAAAAACTCGAGCCTGAACCATCAGAAGAATCCAGACCGTCGAAATGTTCCTGGATCCGCAGAATCTTCTGTTGTTGTTAAGAGGTGTGAATAAAAAT
This sequence comes from Erythranthe guttata, assembly GCF_000504015.1. Next base: position 695,766 of record NW_012195002.1, on the reverse strand, counting down.
CTCGATCGTCTCCCATAACATGTAATTCTTTGTCACTATACCCCTTTAGTTTTAATTAATTGAGTGTGTTTATAAAAACTACTTTTTCAGACCAATAATTTGTTAAATGTCGGAATGTTTTAGGCAAAATAAAACTACTACATTGAAATGAAATTGTAGGAATTGTGGAGAACAGAAACCGCAGGCATTTATTAACAAGTGTGGTTGTTGTAATGAAAAAGATTAAAGATACGATGGTCCCAGGCTGTATTTAAGGAATGGGGATATGGAGATAATTTGCAGAGGGGTTGGGTTGGGTTGGGTTGGGTTGACGGTGGAGACTCAGATATTTATTGTAAGGGTATTTGTGTCAGACATTTAATTAATATTACAATTCTTCCATAATGTATTTAATTTTCATTTTTTGTTCATCTGACTCTGCTCTATTTTAGGGTGAAATGAGGCAACTGTTCAATTGGACAAGAGAACATTAAAAGTGTTTGAGGTGGGAAACAACAAGATAAAGCAAAACAGTTGTTGCCAAAATGGGATACACCTAATCAAGAAAAATAGCTACAGGGTAAATTACTGTCAAAAAAAAAAACTCATCGTATTTGAGTAATTATAATTGTTTCTTTAACTATGAATTTTCTTCCTCGTATATCCTTGCGGTATCAAATTTAATGCAATTTGTCAAGATTATTATGTGGAATATTATTTGGTTTGTACCCGTTTGACCTTATTTGCGCTCCACATTTAAAACAAGATGATCATAAGATGTGTCTGGGCTTGTCAACATCATACTGTGGTACAACATAAATTATATTTTTGCACAAAACAAGTACAAACTAGAAAACGTTTCACAGAATGTAGATGATTCTATTGAATTTGACACTATAAGGGTGAACGTGTAAAACAAATTGTAATTGGGAGGGAATATTGTAATTACCCAAACTCAAGGTTTTTTTTTTTCTTTTCGTCGTAGTTTGACCTTACCTCAGCGTAATGTATCCGTAGTTATGTGTGTGTATTAAATGAGAGAAAAAACAAAAACAACTAGTAAAATGGTGATTAATGGTGCAGGATTGTTGCTACTAGTAGAAGAAAACTGGATTCCATTTCCCAATCTATATATTACACTGTACACACACACATTTATAACTGTTGGAGTTGTAACCAATCACTGTCCCTTTGCCTCACTGTACACAAACAAGTGTCCCAACATTACAACATTTATCTCTCTCTCTCTTATCTCTTCTTTTCACAAGCTATCTGCACCAGAGCCCATACATTACTGATTATTACTACACTCTTTTCTATAAAAAAAAAAAAAAAGATGAATGCCAATTATCTTCAAACTCTGTTGTAAGGCCTTTGCTTTGTACTTTCTTTCTCTTGCAACTACATATAAACACATAAAAAACACATATATATATATAGTTGCCAATAGTAGTACTGTTCATCAACAAGATATCTTGAGTAGTAGTAGTCTTGAGTGTTGTGATTGCATGTGCTTTTGTCACTACTAATACAGGAAAAAATAAATAATGGATAAAAAATCAGCAAATAATAATAAAAATGGAGATGAAGAAGAAGGAGAAGCAAGTAGAAAGAAAAGCTTCCCTTGTCTGTACTGTTCTAGAAAGTTCCACAGTTCTCAAGCTTTAGGTGGCCACCAGAACGCTCACAAGAAAGAGAGAACCGCCGCCCGGAGGAATAAGAGGGCCTGTGATCAGTACGCCGCCGCACTCAACGGTTTTTCTCCGCCGATGATGTTCTCCTCCAACAACTATCACCACCCCATCGGCATTTTCAACCCTTCTTCTGCTGCTGCTGCTTTTATCACCGCCCATGGCGCCAGTCTCTGCCAGTTCCAGAGCCACCAGATGATGGGCGGCGGCGGTGGTCCGCGGTTTGAGAATGCTGGGTTTTACCGAAGCAAGTTTTTGAGCGGGGTGCGCCGCGATGATGAGGTGGATCTCCGGAGCTTCGCGAATTGGGAAAGGAGCATCAGATACGGCGGCGGTGGTTTAGGGGAAGAACGCCGGCAGGAGGGTTTTCCGGTGGCGGCGGATAACGGTACTGAAGGCGGGAATCATGGGGTTGAGGTTAAGAATATTAATAAGGATAAGAAGCTTGATTTGTCGCTTCATTTGTAGAGAAGATGGCCATGGCGGCCGGAGTTTACTTGCTGTGTTTTTTTAATTTTAATTTTTTTCTAAACGACGACGTATGGTAATTAGTAGTGGCAATTTTGGATTTACTTGCATTGCATGTAATGTAATACTAATTTGAATAAATTGAGGGACTTTTACTTATGCAAATTGCCGTACAAATCTCAATATTTTGCTATAGCCCCTGGCAAATACAACATTTGAAATGAGCATGGTTTTAAACAAGCTGAGTCTAGTTGTCTTGGTGAGCTCGAGCCGAATTTTAAAGTTCGAGCCCAAACTCGTTTGATATATTTTTTTTCCTATTTTATTTATATATTATAATTTTTAATTATTAAATATATTTAAATTATAATTTTTTGTCAGTCATTTTTTTATGTGTACTTTTGATATTATTATTATAATATCTGAAATGATTTACGCGACAACAACATTACGAATGTCGTTCACTATAGTCTTCTCTTTCTCTCTCTAAAATTCCCATTTCCACCCAAACCCCAAAATCCCCCAAAAGCCCCAAAATTCACAAAAACCCTCAACCTTGCTCACAAATCCTTTCAAGTCAGAAAATCTTGTCAATTCGAAAGGTAATTAATCATCTAAAGTAGTTATATATATCGAATTTGTGGTTAATCGTGTGAAAATCCCCAGAAAATTGCGATTTGGAGTATTTTTAGTGTTGGGTTTTCAAATTTTCCACGCCCAAAATGGGCGTGTGAAAGCAGTTTCCATGCCTAAACCAGGCGTGGAAACTGCTTTCACACGCCCATTTTTGGCATGGAAAATTAGTTCGGGCGTTCGGTCCAGAAGCCGGTCAGGGGTCTGCACGCCTGGACCGGTCGTCCGGTTCAAATTTCTTTTTTTGCCCAGTATAAACAAAATGAATGATTATACTTATATTATTATACTTTATTTAAATTAATAATTTATAAAATAAAAGCTAGGCTCGCGAGCAGGTTCGTGAGCTCTCGAACAAATAAGAAAGTCTTGCAAGCTCATGAACAACTAAGAAAAAACTCAAACAACTCGAATTCGAGACTTTGTCAAGTCGGCTCAACTCATTTACCCTACATGTAACATATCCCAGTTGTTTATTATGATTAAATTGAGATTTAATTTACAAGATTCCGCTGTAGCACTTGGCAAATACAACAACGATTGTAAAATGTATCCGGGTTCAAATCCCGGCAGCGGATATTAATTTTTTTATTTACTGTACTGTGTTTTTTTAATTTTATTTTTTTTTTTTCTAAACGACGACGTATGGTAATTACTAGTGGCAATTTTGGAATTACGTGCATTGCATGTAAAGTAATTTGAATAAATTGTTATACTATTTAATTGAGGTATTAATAACAAAATTCCGCTGTAGCACTTGGCAAATACAACAATGATGGTATATTGTATCCGGGTTCAAATCCCGGCGGCGGATATTAGTTTTCTTTTTTCCTTCAGTCAACGTTTTATTTTGCAGTCAATTTGGGCCTTTCGTTTCGGCCCATTTACTTGAAATGAGGCCCATTTTAAGAATTTTGCATGGGCTCTTTTGTTTGGTCTGGCATGCAAATTAGACGGATTAAATTTTATAATTAGAAAATTCAATTTTTTTTTACTAAAGTAATAATTAATGCCAATTTTATTTGAGAAAAAAATTAAAAAGAGGAAAATAAAAAGTAAGAATATTAAAAATAGGAATAAAACGGTTCCCTAATCAATTTTTTTTTTCTTTTTAATTGGAATGGGCGGAAATCATAAAATATATTTATTCTGTACGAAAATATTGTTGTTTGAAAAGTTCATAATATTAGAAAATATTTTTCAATACTCTCTTGTGTTATTTCTATAAAAAATATTTTATTCAAATATAAAATATTTATTTAATGAGTTTAAAGTCGATTCGAAGTTAAACTGAACTTTAAGGAAGCTCTATGTAATGTTTTAAAATAAGATCGGTGTATATGTAATTAGGCCTAAATTAGGGGAAGGACAATGTAATTTACTAAATATTAAATTAATGGTAAAAACAAAATTTAAAAAACGCAACACGCAAAAAGTAAAATATGTTATGTCTTAGTTAATATTTATGTAGCACGGAAACTTCAACTTCAACTTCTTAAGTATCCTCATTTCGGACACGTTTCGTATCCGACAATTTAATGACAAGTCAGATACCTTATGGGTTATTTTGCAATTTCTGAGAAATTAGAAACATGTTTGAATAGCAAATTTCCAAATAGTTTGTTGCTTCCGAAATTATTTGCATGATTTAATGATCAATTGCAAATCGATAGTTGATAATAATATTTATGTGAATATTTATATATAAAAATAATTTATATATAAATAAAACTTATACATATATGTTTATACAACATCTTTATAAATATACTCCTATACTTTTAATGTTTACACGTTTCTCCTAAGTTTCTATATCCCCATTTTTTGGACATTGTCGTTTCCTCATGTCCGATTCCCTGTTTTTCTGTATCACTATTTCCGTATTCGTGCTAGATAGATTAGTATTAAACCTGAAGGGAGGTATGCGTAATTTTTCTGATCAAAAGGGGTCTAACTGTCATAACACTTCATAGCAAGGGAGATAAGTTTATGAGTTTAAAGAGAACTATAATATTTGCTTTCATGCAACTTTTGTAATAGAGGGGGAAACGAATAATCATAGTACTCCGTTTTATATAAATTGTTATTTTAGAGTTCTCATTACGGGTGTAAACGAGTCGAGCTCGAGTCAAACTTGGCTGTTTTGGCGATCTCAAGCTTGAGCCATTTTTTTTTTTTTTTTTTATTAACATTATTAGAAATCTATTATTATAAATAATAATAAATAAATAATCGAAATAGAAAAAATGACCTGTAATTTATTTTTTTAATTATTTATATGAAATATTATTTATTTTACGTTAATTATATTTAAAATAAAAAAACTCCCGAGCTCACGAACAACTAAAAATAAGCTCGGGCACGACTTGTCAGAAAGCTCGAACTCGAAAAATTCAAGTTTGAATTCCCGCTTTTGTCAAGCCGGCTCTGCTCATTTACACCTCCAGTTCTCATACTATCTTTTACTTTAAAAATACCAAATTGCATTAATTGTTTTTTTTTTCCCACACTTATTTGCCCCTCACAGGCGAGGATCATAATTAATAAACATATTTGGAAGGGCAATTTAGTCATATTTCACATATGTTATCTAAAAATCAATACAAATTTATTAATTTTCTTAATACATATTTCTAAAATAATAAAATAAATGTGAAATGGTGGTGGAGGTGGCATAGATTTGGGTAAGTTTTAATTAATGAAGTTAGATATTTGGTTGTGAAAAGAATAGGAGGCTGCCCATGTGATAATTATTGACTAGAAGATGGATAGATTGCAGATTCCCCATCACATGTCTTTTGCCCCAATTATCATTCACATAATTAATTAATTAATTAATTAAATACTCCCACTTTCAATAGCAATGAAATTACAATATATAAATAACAATTAGCTGGGAATATACATATATATTTTTATATATGTATGTAAGTAAGTATTCCAAGAAAATAGGTCTAATTATTTATCATTTTTCTTGTATAGTTCAATAATTTTGCTGCACAGAAAGGGATGGGACACATTATATATATAGATATATTGGATGTTCATTATTGGCTCTTATTTTATATTTTACATAAATGGTTATATAAGGATGATATTGTAATATTTTGTAAAGGGTTAAATTTCAGTTGTAACCCTGTACTAAATAGAAACTTTCACTTACCTCCTCTCTAGTATTAAAATCATCAGTTGCATACCCCTTTATATTACATGTTGTACGTTATTCTTTGTTTTTTTAAGATAAGTCTCCTTTTCTTATTATTTTACAAACTTAATTTTTTTTCAATTTTATAATATAAAAATATTATAGTACCTAAAATTATTACGACCTTTTTTTTTAAGTTGTTATTTTCTTCTACCTCTAGGCTCTAACATAATTTGGAACGTACAAAATACGGAAAGAAAAACATTCACCACGAATAATTGAAAAAAATAATTATTTTCTTACTAAAAAATTAACTTTTCTCACTAAATTATTCGATTGCCGGATCTGTTATTGTAATTAGTGAAAATATCTGGTGGAAATCTTTAGAAGAAAATATAATTTTCAAATAACTTGATAACTAAATAACTGAAAGATTTTTTTTCGTTCTTTTTGTTTTATGTAAAATAACTTTTTTTTTTCTTTTAATATGTTCTTGAAATGTATTTTTATTTTTATACTTTGTAGTTTCAAAATGATTGATCAATATAAAGAAATTGATTTGACATTTGGCTTCCTAAAAATACCATTTAAAATATTAAATTATATTCATGAGATTTAAATATTCATCCGAGCTGCATTATGCATGATTTATTGTGTTTTCGGGTGCAGAGTGCCAAAAAACTATATTTCAAGGGCGCAAAGTGGGATTATGCCCAAACATGATTCATACTCCATAGTCAAAATTAAATAGGGCGAAACTCGATAATGGGATTAAAAGGATTTAAACAAGTGTTTGTCTTGAAACTAAAGTTAAAACAACATAAAGCAACGCCTAATTAAACATACCTATTCAATTATTAATGATAGGCGTAATTAGACGCTATGTTTGCGGACAACTGAATTATAATAACAAATTAGTCGTAGGAAGATTTTGGAATTACAACGGCTGTGTTTGGTAAGCTTTTGGGCTTCCATTTCCATTTTATTTTGGGGAAAGATGTTTTGGGAGAAGAATTTGGAAATTAAATAAAGTTTGTTTGTGTTTTGGGAGGAGACAATTTGTACTGTAGCAAGTCAAATCATGTCTGAAAGGTGTTGGAAAAGGTATTTTGGAAGAAGAATTTAAAAGATAAAGTGATTTAATTTTGTATTTTAGTGAAAACAATTTTCACTATAGCGGTCAAATCATGTTTGTTAGAGAGAGAAATATTTGAATTTGTTTTGGGGAAAGTTTTTGAAAATGGTGTAGAAAGATAATTTTCATTTTGGAGAAAGTGTGGAAAGAATTTGAAAACGGTAACAAACATAGCCAACATGTTTCGATATTTATTAAGCTTTTGTAGTTCTTTCTACTCATTCCTAGAATGAAATTAAAGTTTTATTAAACTTAACTTAAAAAAAAATTCCTAAATAATATTTAAAGTATAATCTCTCGTTCAAACATGATTAGAAATTGAAAATATAATTCCAATCATGTTCCAAAAGTAATAGGAATATTCAGAATTTGTTATTTAGGAAATTGTGATGAAAAAATTTGTTGCCAAAACCGATTCTTTTTTTCTTTTATCCGAATTAACGGGAATCGGAATTTCCAAACTTTTAGTCACCTATAATATGAGTACATGGTAATATTGATTTAATAAGTGTAGTTTTTGGAAATAAGCTGGTATTTTCAAAAAATTAAATATCTGATTGAAAAGAAAGGAATCTCACATGTATTACATCTATATTACAAAATAAAAATAAAAATATCAAAACTTTTGAAATCGAAATAAAAAATGTTGTTCCAAAATTGGAACTACTAAGGTGGGAATCGACAGATGTTAATTTCATTCCAATTTTCATCACATTATATTGCGCATGTTTGAGATAAAAAAAAAGAAATGAAATAAAAAATAAAAATAAAGAAAAAGTCAAATTCAGGTTTTGACTTTGGAGAATATGTTTCGAGCTGCAAAGATAGAAAAGTTGGCCTAGATTTGTTCTCCTCCTTAATGAGCGGAGCTTCTAGATTTGCCTAATCTAAAAAAAGTTTGTGTAATTTTAAAGGTTGACAATCATATTCACTTCATATTTTAAAATTGTAACAAAAATAAATATATGAAAATTCATATAAATTATTATGATGAGAAAAAAATCAAATTATTATTTGAAACATTTCTATAAAATTCATATTATTTACTACAAAAAGGACGCTGTAGCACTTGATTCATGTTGTATCATTCACCGTGGATATATTTAATAGGAATGTTAACGTAAGTGACTGCATGCGAGTAGATGATCTAAGTAGAATCGCCACCACGTGAAGAGTTCAAAAAGCCTGAGTCTAGTACCAATATGGGTACGCAAACGTAAACTAAACCGATGATTGATTCGATGGAAGTCCTTCTGATACTCAAGTCAGTAGCTATCTAGGCAAACATGAGGGTAGACCACCTGAATTCTAGAGAGCTCGTATGAAATACGAATAGTAAAAACGTAAATTTTAAAGTGAGTCCTATGAGTTATTTATAGTGTGATTAGTAGAGTCCTTATTACAATAGAATTTTAAATAGAATTAGTAAACTATAATTGCTTATAATATCTTTAGTAATGAAACTTGATCATTAATTAATGATCTTGTAAGTGGATGACATATCGAACATTTTAGATGGTCTAAATATTCATTGGCTTATCGGTCCACGTATTAGGTATATTAATATCATGATCCTACTATTGTATTTAGGGCTGGGACTGGGTTGGTTTTTATCCACCAACCGACTCATTACCGACCATATTTTTAGGCGGATAATCAATTTTTAACCGACCCATTGAACCGGGTCGAAAATTTCAACCAACCCATCTATAATGGGTCGGTTGGTGGTTTCTAATATTATCAAAAGTTGGTTGACCGATAATTATCGGTTATCCAACTATACTATTAAAATTTTATTAAAAATATAAAATAAATGCCGTGTTTTCTTAAGTGGTTATTGAAATTATCAAAATAATTAGTATTCTAAATTTTAAAACAATCAACAAAGGAAAAAAAATTGTGCATGTTTGAAATTACTTTGAATTTCTTAATTATATTTTCTTTAAATTGTTATTAATTATTTTGAACTGATAAATGATGATCGCACCGTGGCATTACGCAAAATTTGGATATTTTTACTCCAAAATTTGATTTTTTTTTTTAAATGAACTAGGTGGCGGGTATAAACCATCAACCGACCCATTCCGAAACTAAATATTCGGTTGCCAACCATCAACCGACCCACAAAGGTTGGGTCGGCAACGGTTTTCAAATTTGAGCAAAAATAGTTTGACGGATGGGTCGGTTTTTAGGCTGGTAATCGACCGACCCAACCCAGTCCCAGCCCTAATTGTATTTATCTATTTTCGTTGAACTTGAATTTACTAAAAAATTGAAAAGGAAAAAAAAAAAAAAGAAAAAAAAAGGAAACTATATAATAATCGAAATATCCGAAGATGACGTGGCGGCGGTTGGTAAAATTAGTTCAGTCAAAATAGTTGACAGTTTTCTTGTGCCACGGTCAGCAAAGGGTCCGGCACGTGAGCCACCGACAAACTAGAGTCAGTTGGCGGTAGCATAGGCGTGAGAGAGAGAAACCTCTATTATGTTATAATTACGGGTGAAAATTAAAACCATTTTTTTCAATTTGGGTGGTTTTTTTTTTATTTATTTATTATTATTATCTGAATATTATAATGATTTTGGGGAGTAATATTTTACATCCCGAGCTTTGAAGGTACTGATTTATTTGGGTCGGCATTAATATATATTTGATTCTGATTTTAATTTGGAAAAAACTTCTGAATATTCTAACTTTATTTTTCAAAATTTACATTTATAATAACAATATTATTATGAGTGATTAAAATATGAACATTTAGAATTCCGCCAATTCCGTAACTTCTGATTTTGGCAAAAAAAAATAAAAAAATTCATTCTGACTAGTCGAATGGAAAGGAAATTATTGTAATCGTTTTTTGGGTTATCGTGCACATATTAAGAAAATCAATAAATATGCCGAGAATATTGAAAAAAAAAAAAACATAGAAAATCACTAAATATCCTTATCACAAGTTGCTTGTCAACTAATTATCTATCAATTAATTAAAAATTAAAGAGTAATAGATGACAAAATTTTGAAAAAATCATCAATTAATGTTTCATTGGCATTCTAAAGTAACAAATCTCCGTTCCAAAATAAGTATCGTGCAACACAGATAAAAAAACCCAGTGTTCTAAAAATCGGCCGAGGCGCGATATCGGTCGCGAGCGGAGGCGGTCAAACCTTACGATTAG
>NW_012195002.1:670223-685438 GCF_000504015.1 Erythranthe guttata | reverse complement strand
AATAAAGTGGGATTAAATAAAAAAAAATGAATTATGCTTTATTTTGTTTATGTTAATTATTATTGTTAAAGAACTAATGATGTATGCCAAGAATGTATGTAAATTAAAAAAAATTGCCTTTTTATTTATATTTTATAAGGATATTTATGTATTATGATCTTATTATTATTAAACTTTTATTATGTTATTAGAATATATACATGATCGAGATATAACTATGTTTAAATATTTTTTATCTATGTTTTGAGTATTTATAAATAATATCTACAAATATATTATATTAAATTTTAAAAACCGATTTATTTTCGATTTATCACCGATTAATTACCGCCGCACCGATTAATCGTGAGTCGGTCCCTAACCGACTCGGACCCGATTACCGATTTTTACAACCTTGAAAAAACCTAATAAATAGCCTCTTTTTAATGGAAAACCCTAAATTACCCCCTAAAGAAAGACAAATTGGGGGTACAAATTAATGAGTTTGAACAATCAATACATACTATAGAGCAAAATTGGTAAAAAAAAAAATAAATTTAACAAAATATGGTCAAAGTGACATTTATTTTAATATAGAAGTGATAATTGAGAGAAAAAAATCTGACTACAATAAAATAATACTCCCTCTGTTCCATAATATCTGTCTTTTTTGAGAATTTTTTTTGTTCCATATTATCTGTCACTTTACAATTCCAATGCTGCATTAATTGCTTATTTTTCAATTTTACCCTTATTAACTCTATACCACTCTTCATGCATTAATTAATAAACAAGGGTATTTTGGTCCATCAATATCTATTTTCCTAAAATCAAGACATATTTATTGAGATTCTTAAGATTTGTGCCAAGGTGAAAAACGATATCTATTTAGGAACGGAGGGAGTATCTTTTATCATTTAAAAAAATAAAAAAATAATATAAGTTGATATTAAGTCCCGCAAATAGGGGTGATTAATTGAGTTGACACAACTTAATTAGTACGGATCACATCAATTTTGTACGTCGCGCGCTCTCATCTTTCCTCTTCATTCCCTTTTCTTATAAAAGGACTCCCGCACTCCGCCTTTCCTTCCATTCACACTCGTTGTTTCCCTTCGCTATCTGCTCTCATCCATATATATATACACATTTTATATACATACATTCATTTTTTTTTCTTAGAGAGAGAAACTCTGTTTAGAGAGAGAAGAAATCAACTAAGCAGCTTAGTTCATCAATGGCGATTTCTCTGAGAATCATCCCTCTCTGTGCGTTTCTTACCGCGCTGCTGTTTTTCAACGCAATTGCGCTGAGTGAAAGGTAATTTAGTGTCATTTTGATCTGTTTGCGGAAAAAGTACTTTAATTTGGTGATTTTAGAAACTAATTTGTAATTTTCTGTTAAATTAACTCTGAAATTGTGTTTACCGTGCTGATTAGGGAGGAAGATCTTACAATTTACGGCTTTTACTGTGTTTTTTTTTTATAACAGAACTGAAGAAATTAGGCAGCGGAAGAGCTTGAGAAACTTGAGAAACTCAACAATGGCGGAAAGGTTTGTTTTCTACCTGCACTTGCTTCTGTTGCAGTATCTCTCTCTCTCTCTCTCGCCCTCTCTGTTTGTTACGCTATGATCAGAATTGATCCACACCGTAAATAAATAATTCACATGCATTCACCGCCGTCTGATGATATGCTTGATTGGATCTGGAAAAATCTCGATCGTTAATTCTGTTATAGCTGCCCACCTGCTCAATTCAATTCGCATGACAATTATCTTTTGTTTGACTAATTTACCCCTACAGAATCTCCTAAATTCCCGTCTTATTTTTTTTTTAATTATTATTGTTGCATTCCACAAGGAAGGCAACAAAAGGTATTTTCCAAATTGTCCTTGCTCTATTTTAATAGCTGCTGCTGCTGCTGCTGCTTCGAGTTTCGAGCACCAATTTGTTAGATAATACTCTAATTAAAATACAGAAAACTAACAGTAGTAATACTATAATTAATATAGATTAAGAAAATGAGGTTCAGTACGTAATTAAACATAATTTAACTGAAAAAGTAGTTTAATTAATTCATTGGTCGAATTTTACAGGTTAGAGGAATTTGATAATCCACACGCTGTAGATGATCCAGAAGCTATCGCTACCATGGTTAACATGTAAGTTCCTAATCTCATTTAATTAACTAATTAATTAAAACATATTTATTAACTTCCCAATAAATCATGTGTTTCCAATTAATAACCATACCGCACTTAGTAAAAAATAAAAAGAAAAAGAAAAAAAAATGGTAATTAACCACCCCTCACATGATCCGTACGTCGTGATTTATTTGATGCTACGCCCGATGAAATATATACGCAGGGTGATTTTTGATCACCCGGTATATTGCACCGGGTGTGGCATCTCAACGACCGTACATCATCATCCCTCGCTGAAACGGTGTTAATGCCTGGGCATTCCCCCAACTACCCGGAATCTAATATTATTCCTACTTTACTCGATCACCATTCTGTTTTCAGCTAATTCTCATATGTCTCTTTCTGTAATTTCGCATCCCATGCTATATATATTTTATATTATAATTTTTTTTTATAAAATAATTATTATGAATTTAATGTATCTACTGTATTCTGTTTCTACATCACATGAAACTGTCTAATGTCTTGTGGAATATGCACATGCTTCATGGAAAAGACCCTTCACGGGCGCTTCTTTTATATATATAATTCCTTGTATTTATTGATGCTGCACAAATCATGTTTTCTCAATTATATCAAATTTTTATTTATTTCATGATTAATACAGTGCATGTTAATAATCAAATGGCTGATAATTCATTACTGATTTTCTTGTTTTTGCCTTAAGCACGTGCACTTGTTTTTAGATCCATGTACTGCTTTGTTTGTTCCATTGTGGATTCGTTTCATTTTGCATCATACTATATTATTTGTGCATCATCTCACTATATAGCAAACAATGTTGTAGACAATTAATTGAGCAATAAGTAAATAAAAATTAATTAATTGCATGAATTAAATGAGGGTAGGCCACAAAATTATTTGAGGTAGTTTAATTTATCCGGCCAGGCTGGATTGGCAGTAAGGCACAAGGGGTGAAGAGAGAAAAAAGACTAGATCTAGCAAGTTTTGGCAGATCCAATGGGGGCTGGATTTTAGTGAAATTGTCAAGACAAAATTGTTGCCTAATAAATGAAGAGCATGACTAATGTCTACTAGCGATGAAACAATTTGTTCGATAATTAGATGCTACATTCCGTTATTTACACTACGTACATTTCAATCGTAGATCTACACATAATCACATACACTAATGTGTCTGTGTGTATTCAGTGGATGATTATTTAATTAACACAGTGTGAATAGGCAGGTATAGAATCTAATTTGGCGGAAAATTGCACCTCCACCGACGGCTTAGAGAATTTAATAGAGAGAGCATTGAATGAATTTAGTTCCAACTACTGTACATTATTAATTAATATATACCAACAATCTCATATGATGCACTTTCCGTATGGACCGTATTATACTATTATTGGCCTATGCTATTATTATTGTTATCCTCATATTAAATTTGTTACATACTATTTGTACTTAGTACTACTTTTGGTTTGGGTTCGACGTTTTATCTTGTGTGTATTATATTTGTTGCTAAGCTTATTTCTGAACTCAGAGTACTAGTAACTGTGCACTCTATAATAATAGGTATTTTTTTTTGAAAACAATTAATATTTTTGTTCTTTTTCTTTTTTTAGTTCGAAAATGTACACACAAAATAAGTAAATAAATAAAAATTAATCCTGCTTCGCTTAATTATTTTTTTGGCCAATGGACTGTGAAATTAAGGCATCTTTGTAGAGCCCTAGACTTTTTATTTGGATGCCTTTTCTAACTAACTATGTCGAATTTAATTCGAAATTTTCAGATTTTGGAATAATATTTTTCATTCCGATATTTTGATAGTTTTGATTTTCGATTTTTTTGGATTGAAATTGGAACACATATGAGATTTAATCGCATATAATATTTTTTCGAAAATTATGATTATTTTTTTTAAATTACACTTCTATTTTAATTAATATGTATGGTGGTATATTTTAGTTGAATAAAAAATGAAATTGCGAATTCCACCTTCAGATCAAAACTATTTATTGACTAAAGCATCAAGTTTTATCATTACAATTTTTTTAGAAATACTAATTTACGAATTTTTATTTTATTTTTTTTGGTATGAATACTCTAAATGTTTTTGTTTCCCGAAAGATAAGTAATAATGAATATTTACTTCAGAATTTCAAATTTACTGTTTGTAAATCAATTTTAATAATGTGTTTTAATAAATAAAAAAAACCCCAGGGCTATACGTAACAGCACCGAGAGAAGAAAGCTAGGGTTCTTCTCATGCGGCACCGGGAACCCAATCGACGACTGCTGGCGGTGCGACCGGAACTGGATCCGCAACCGCCGCCGCCTCGCCGACTGCTCGATCGGCTTCGGCCGCAACGCCGTCGGCGGAAGGGACGGCCGTTTCTACGTGGTCACCGACCCCAACGACTACGACGCGGTCAACCCCCGGCCGGGGACCCTCCGGCACGCCGTGATCCAGGACCGGCCGCTCTGGATCGTGTTCAAGCGCGACATGGTGATCACCCTGAAGCAGGAGCTGATCATGAACAGCTTCAAGACGATCGACGCCCGCGGCGCCAACGTCCACATCGCCGGCGGCGCGTGCATCACAATCCAGTACGTCACCAACATCATCATCCACGGACTACACATCCACGACTGCAGGCGCACGGGGAACGCTATGGTGCGGGCCTCCCCATCGCACTACGGGTGGAGGACAATGGCCGACGGCGACGGGATCTCCATCTTCGGCGCCAGCCACATTTGGATCGACCACAATTCCTTGTCCAGCTGCGCCGATGGCCTCATTGATGCCATCATGGGATCCACCGCCATCACCATTTCCAACAATTTCTTCACCCACCACAATGAGGTTATTTTTCTTTCCCCTATTCAATTTTTGTTCTTAAATTTTGGTATTTTTTCAAGTGTAAATTACGTAAAAACCCCTGAACTTAGGATAAATAACGAAAACACCCCTACCTATTCATAATTATCAAAAATCCTCTGATGTTGTTTCCGTCTTACACCACCCGTTATAGTGTGACTTTTCACGGATTTTTTTTTTTATTCCAGGGAATAGACTTTACACAATTTCAGATTTTTTCTTTTATTTCTCACCTATTTACTGTATACATTTTATGTTAAAAAACTCGATCAACAGTTAATCAGAGTGGGATTTTGGTTATTGCGGATAGGTGGGGTATTTTTCGTTACTTAGTCTAAGTTCAGAGGGTTTTTTTTTTTTTTTCGTAATTTACCATTTTTCCAATTAATTTGATAAATAATTCGGCCGTGTTTTGATCAACAGGTTATATTATTGGGGCACAGCGATTCGTACACGAGAGACCGGGCTATGCAGGTCACCATTGCGTACAACCATTTTGGAGAGGGCCTGATCCAGAGAATGCCAAGGTAAATACTCAATGATGTTTTATTTGAAAAATGTTGGTTTTAATTTTACTATTCAAATTTCGACTTCAAACGTCATTTCGACCATTTTTTAGTCAGAATTTGGCAAAACTCAAAACATTTGTAGTCCGTTGAGTTAGATTTCTAATCCAACTTGAATCGGCAATATCAAATGTCGGGTGAGAAAGATATGCATGAATGAACATACATTATCTACAAATTTGATGCTTGGAGTTATCTAAAATTCAAAATGTAACTCATTCATGCGTAATTTTTACACCCGATATCGAATCAAGTTGAATTAGAAAGCTAACTCAAACGACTGCACGTTCCGTGTTTTGAATTTTGTCAAAATCATACTCGAAAAAGGTCAAAATCAGGTTTGAAGTCAAAACAGTATATTAGTAAAATTGAAAAAAAAAACATTTAGTATTTCAGTTTATTTATTAAGTACAAATTGTAAGTGCTAAATGCTGGTTGAAATATGAATATTACAGGTGCAGGCATGGGTATTTCCATGTGGTGAACAATGACTACACACACTGGGAAATGTATGCTATAGGTGGCAGTGCCAATCCCACCATTAACAGCCAAGGCAACAGATATCTAGCCCCGTATAACCCTTTTGCTAAACAGGTTATTTCTTCTATCTCACCAAATTATTTGATTCAATTGCAATATCTCTTTCAAAAATCTATTATTTTTATAGCTCACCGTCCTCCAAACGGTGAGCTCCAAAGGGTTTGTCGGGCTTTGAATTTCGATCACAATGATTTATGTAGATAAAAATAGTAAGCGAGTTTTTCGACAATTGAAAATAATTAAAAAATATTGACATAGTTGGGATTGAAGATATATATAGTGCGAGTTAATTTTGTTCATTATGTCTTCTTGTTGAGGAAATTCGCAAATTCTGTTGTTTGTGGGCGAAATTGGAATTTAGATTTTCCTCTAGAGATTCAAATTTTTGCCGCCCGCAACTTAGCCAATTGGGATCGTTTTGTCAATTGGGAAGGGAATGTTTTTGTATGCTTAATTTTCGATCAATGTATGTTTATTTTTTACTGATAAAAAACAATAAAATAAAAATAAACAGGTAACACACAGAGTAGTAGGCAAAGGTATATGGAGGCACTGGAACTGGAGATCAGAAGGTGATCTTATGCTAAACGGAGCATTTTTCATCCCGTCGGGACGTGGGGCCGCAGCAAACTACGCACGTGCCTCAAGTCTAGCAGCTAAATCATCTTCAATGGTAGGAACTCTCACCTCTGGGGCGGGTGCACTTGGCTGCCGCAGAGGCGCACAGTGCTAGTGTGGGGCGGGAGGCTCATCATCTCATATTTTTAAAATTAAACAAACATAAACCAAAAAAAAAAAAGAAGAAAAAAGCTCCTAAAAAAATCTTTACATATATATATCCTTCCAAGTTAAAAAATTCTTATGGCAATTATGGTCAGCAAAATCCTCTTTCAGTGTCGTAAACCGTCAATTTCGTGGCTGCCTTAATTTCCTCCTATGATTTATAATATTATGACAAGTGTACATTTCTCTTTCTCTCCTCCTACGATTTCGCCGTTGCATCTCTGTTTGTAGTCTTGAGGGTAGTTTTTGCAAGCTGAGGAGAGAGGAAATATTTGAGCTTCAAGAATTTGGTGTAATTCTCAATGTACTAGTGTAATTATGGTCCATATTATTATGTATTATGATCGATAGTTTTGTAAATCGATGATCAAGTCGAATACAATCCAATTTTCATTGTATTAATAATGTATTATTCTATGCTATTTCTTTTCTTTTCCCTATTTTTTTCTTTTTTTTCTTTTTTGGATTTCTAGTGAGGTAAATTAAGAGCATGTGAGCCACGTGAGATGATCGATCGATCATCGAACAAAACACAATACAGTGTTCTGGCAAGAAGTGGTGGAGATGAAATGATGGGCAGACATATGAATAAAGGCTTTGCAGGCTCGTACCTTTCCTCACTAGTCTCATGTGCATGAACATACTTTTTTTTTTCATTTTTTTTAATTTATTTATTACTTTTTTTTTTTTAACATTCTTCTATTACAATTTGCATAGTAAATAGTAATTTATTTTATCAATTCATGCTATTAGTATAAATATTAGTATATACATTATGTTCAATTCATTTGGGAGCACACAGATCATCTGCATCAAGAATAAGGACACTATGATTATCAATTCATTTCTTGGGATGACAGATTCTGTGCCCACAAGAATAGGGACACTATGATTATCAATCATCAAGGAATTGCACCAATAATTCATCTTTCATCTTATTGAAAATTAATATTAAATGATACATTTCATTAATAGCTTAAATTTTAAGTTCATGTGGTTGTTCAATATGGTATCAGAACCTGTAACAAATGAAAGGTACTGAATTCGAATCCGACCGCCACCCATTTCAGATGCAGGGCTTCAAATATAATTCACCTGATCAAGGAATAAAGAACTGGTGGAAGCTTATTTTTCACCAGTGACGGGAAAACGCAAGAACTAACGACCAACAGAAAACCAAACACAACAAACTTACGACAATTAAACATTAAAACGCAAAAAACGATCTTACTCGAAAATTCGAAAAAATCACAATATAATTACTAAAAAGAAAAAAAAAAAAAAAAAAGTAGATCAGAAAGGAGTAACACTTCCACTTCTAGTCTCAGCCGGACTATACAAAGCCGACCGATTCCTCGGCCTATTCTCCTCCAACTGCCGAACAACCTCCTCCATAGTCGGCCTAACGGACCCCACCGGAGCACAGCACCCCATAGCCAGCTTCAACGCCTGCACCAAACCTTCCTCCATCGGACTCCTCATACCTCTCACCACCTCCACGTCAAAAACCTCCATCGTCGTTTCCTCCAGAACCGCCACCTTCACAATCGAGGGCAAGTCCACGAACCCCACGTTTCTGCCCCCGTTTGTTTTCCCAGGCCTCCTGCCCAACAGAATCTCCAGCAAGACTATCCCGAACGCGTACACGTCGCTCCTCGAGTTGCACTTCTTCATCTTTTGAATCTCGGGCGCCTTGTAGCCGTCGGATTTAGCGACGGAGATTATTTCGTCGGCGATCGCGGGCACCATGATTCTGTCGAGGCCGAACTCGTTCAGCCTCGCCACGAAGAAGTCGTCCACTAGGACCGTCTTGGAGCGTATGTTCCCGTGGGTGATTGGCGGTTCTTGATTGTGGAGGTGGGCCAGCCCTCGCGCGATTCCTAGCGCTATCTTGTGCCTTCTTGCCCAATTCAGCACCGGTTTTCCGACTCGAGATTCTGCCGAGGTGTAAATTTTAACAATCCGTTACATTTGATCAACGAGGTTCAAGATTGATCCAAGAAATGATAAACAAGGTTCAAGTTCAATCGGAGTAGAAATTAAATATTTACTTGCTTCGATCCCCACTAAAGAATTTGACTTCATACCAATCCAAATTCTAAAAGGGCTCGTTCGGTTACCACTATAATTAGATCCTATTGACTAACTAGAGGGGGCTAGTGAGACGTTCGATCGACAAGATTCGTACTTACTCAAACCTAATTGTGTAGCGGGTGACTAAACCAGGAAAGTACTATTTTATCCTTAAAACTATAGGTTTATTTTGTTAAATAAAAGGTTTTTTATAGACAAATCACATACAATGCCAAAATTTAACCGATTAAACTCCCTTCCCGCACATCTCATTAACTACATAATTAAATTAGTCAGTAGGGAATTAATCAATCGAATCTCATCTAATCCAAATCAACCCGATATATGTAACCGAACGAGCACTAATTGTTTTGTTAACGATTCACGAGATCACTATAAGAGATCAAGATATTGACAAAACACATATAAAAACTTTTTACCATGTAAGAGATCATGTAGAGTCTTGTTCGGTAGGTAGTCGTAAATGAGAAGTTTCTCGCCTCGTTTCCCTTGATAATAAGCCCTCAACGGGATCAAATTCTCGTGTCGGATCCTTCCCAACTGCTTAATCACCGGCAAACAAGAACTCTTATCTTTGCAACTCCCTTCCCTAAGCAACCTCAAAGCGATCGTTCCTCCGTCCGAAAGCTTCGCCTTGTACACCGTCCCGTAACTCGTCTTCTCCATAACTTGCCCCGTCGCATTCAATACATCCTCCGTTGATAAATGCTCCCCACCTTGAAACAAAACCAATTTCCCATCACCATTATTATTCCCCATTTCTTCGTCATCGTCCATTTCGTCGAATTCGTCGTCTTCTTCGTCGGCATTCTTCTTTCTCTTGCCTTGGAAGTAACCGATCAGCAGCGAAACCAACACGACGGTTCCGGTCATCAGACCGATCACAAGCCCGGCGATGGCGCCGGAGCTCAACCCGGAGCTCCGGCTGCAGGATCCGAGAGGGCCCCCACAAAGGGTGGGGTTGTTTCCTTCGAATGCGTCGACGCCGAACTTGGACTCGCCGAAATCGGGAAGAACCCCGGTGAAGTTATTGTGGGAAAGATTCAATTTTTCCAATTTTAAACCGGTGATGGAATCCGGGATTTGGCCGGAGAGCATGTTCCCGCCGAGATCGAGCTGTTTGAGGCCGTTGAAGCCGGTTATGAAATCGGGGAATATTCCGGCGAAGGCGTTCTGCCCTAAATCAAGAAACTGCAAACTGTGGCAGGTGGAGTTGGGCAGAAGAGGTTCCGGCAAAGCGCCGGAGAGAGAGTTGCCGTGGAGGCGGAGGGAAAGGAGGCGGTCGCAGAGGTTCCAAATGGAAGGTGGCAGAGACCCATTGAGCAAATTGTGGCTCAAATCAATCTCCGACAAGGAAGAGCTGTAGCCGAGCTCTAACGGAACCCCGCCGGAGAGTGAGTTCACGGCGAGGTAGAGGCTCCGGAGATTGGCTAGCTGTCCGATTTCTTTGGGTAGGGTTCCGGTGAGATTGGCGGAGGGGAGCTGGAGCGAAACGAGCTGCAAGAGGGGGTCTTTGTGGAGGAAAATGCTGGACCGTTGTGGGGAAGAGAGGTCGGCGCACGTTAGAGAGGAGCCGTTGATGAAGGACCACTTGAGGCCCCGCCATTGGCAGAGTGGTACAGAGGAGTTCCAGGTGGATAGGAGGAGGTTCTCTGCGGTTCCTTGCAGTGAAGGCTTGATCTTTGATATGAGTAGCTCTACGTCTGTGGTGGAGTGGGTTTGTAGAGAGAGAAGCAGGAAAATGCAGAGTGGGAGAAGCAGAGGAGGAGGAGGAGCTGCAGCCGCCGCCATGGGAGGGGCTAACAAGAAAATTGGGAGAGAGGGTTTCTTGTTTGAGTTTCTCCTTTTTATTTTCTTTTCTTTTTGGGGGAAAAAAGCAGAGAGACTAGTGACTGTGTGTGTGTGTGTTTGTTGACAGTGTGTATCAAAATCAGTACGATATTCGATTAGATTTGAATTGGGGCTACAATTAGTTTAATGTTTGAACAAAAAAAGGTGAGTGGTGTTTGATAAATAATATGTTTCTTTTTTAATCTTTAATGATGCATGCAGTTGTTAATGATGTTTGTAAGCACTACTACTCTGGCTTGTCTCTCTAATTCTCTTTATGTGTTTCCCACATTATATTAAAGGTTAATTACAACTACCTTTAAGTTATCGTCAAATTACGGAAAAAAAATTTACGTAATTATATAATTACTTATAACTATAAATCATTTTACATGTCTATCTTTGTTGTGTCAAATTTAGTGAAATCTTCTAGATTATATGGAATATTTTCAATTTAGTACCCGTTGTATCTCACTCGAACTCCACATTTTGAAACAAAATGATCATAAGATGTGTTTTTTCACTTATATATATATATATATATATATATATATCATATTGTGGTGCATTATAAACTGTATTTTTACATAAAATGAGTACAGAACTACAGATTCGAGAACATTCCACGAAATCCAAAAGATTATATTGAATTTGACACCATAAGGATTAACGTGTAAGAAGATTAATAGTTGAGAGGTGTCATTGTAATTAACCAAACATAAGAAACTTTTTCGTAACTTGACCATACCTCACAAGTGATTGTAATTTAACCTATATTAAAAGTTAAAAACATTTTCCAGAACCATCATTCTTTTTTCATTTTCAGGCGGCAGACTCTTTTCAAAAAGAATATCTATTTTTGGGCTAAAAGATGTCAAAACAGAAAATTTTGTGTCTTACGGGATTATATATACTTTGTTCAAGATTGCAAAAAAAAAATAAAAAAAAAAATAGAAAGTTGTAATTGTGAGTGAAGTTTGAGATAATCTATTACTCATCTTTGAAAATGGACCAACGATTTAGATATTTTACTCCTCTGCTCTTTTGTGCTAGTTTAACTGTTGCACTATGTAGTACGGACACGAAAACAACGATACCGGAAAATGGGGAAACAAACTCGGAGAAATGACATGTTTCAAAAATGAGAATACAGGAACTTGGAAAAATGTGTAAATATTAAAAGTACATGAATATATTAATAAATATGCTATATAAGCATATATAAGTTTTTATTTATATATAAATTCTTTTTATATATTTTCACACAAGTATATTAAAAAAAATGTTATTATCAACTATTAATTTACAATTAATCATTAAATCATGTAAATAATTAGAGAAACAACAAAAATATTTAAAAATTTGCTATTCAAATATATTCCAATTTTTTCAGAAATTGCAAAATGGCATATAAGGTGTCCTTAAGGTGTTCTCGAGTGTAGGACTCGAACGTGCCGGAAACACAAATACATTAAGTTAAAGTTTCCGTACTACATATTTGTAGCATTCATAAAAATTCTTTGTGTCATATTATTTGTACTTAAGAATTCCAACAATACATTAATTATCATTTTCTTCAATTTTCTTATCACTCCTAATTATCTAATGAGAACTAATGAAAATATTAGAATTTTGCCCAAAATTTTCTACGTTTAAATCGTCACACATGGTTAACCATGTGTGATTTAAAGATTTTGAGCATTTTGCGAATTATTGCACAAGGAGAGTTTACTTAGTGCACCTCGAGTGAAAGATAATTAGTGACAATAAAATCGATGGGAGGCGTATTGCAATTAATTCTATCTTGTTCCCTAATATCAATGCATATTTTTTAATTTTCTTATATGGGTACCAATAAGAATGACCTTTATTTTAAAATTGGGGAACCATAATTTTGCTAACAAGCTTTAGTTTTTAGTTACTTTTTGTTAATTATCTTAAATGCCTTCACAAATTATACAAACAAGCTTTACATTTTGTTACGTTTTTTAGTTCATTTTGATAAGTTTTTAGTTTAGAAAGTGGAATGCGACATATTTTATAGTTCAAGGGTCTAAACTGAATATTTCCCTAAATCTTTTGTATGTTGGCTACAACACGATTTAAATTGAAAATTTATGATTCTTTATTTATTTTATTAATATTTTGTATATAAATGCAGTTTTTGATGCATCACAATCTGATATTTACAAGCGAAGAGACACATTTTATGATCATTTAGTTTCAAAATGTGGAACTCAAATTGGATAAAACGGGTACAAACTGGAGAATATTTCACATAATGAAGAAAATAATTATGCTAAATTTGACACCGCAAATGTGAACGTGTAAAAAGATTTAAGGTTGATGGACTGTTGTAATTCCTCAAACATGATATGTTTTTTTTTCGTATTTTGACCTTACATTATTGGTTGCACTAGTTTACCCTAAAACATAAAACCTAAGAACCAAAGTGAATTTATATAAAATTATTTTAGAGATATAATTGTTAAAGGGTAGTAAATAGTACTCCCTCCGTCCCAATTTAAATGACGTTTTGGGTTGTTTCACACATATTAAGAAAATCAATTAATGTGTATAGATTATAGTAAAAAGCATAGGAAAATACTAATATATCCTTGACATTAATTATTTTACAACTAACTAATTAGGAGTTATAAAGGGTAAAATTGAAAATAATGCAATTAATGATGTATTGAAAATCTAAAATGACAAATAATTTGGGACAAGAAAAACTCTCTAAAAAGACATATAATATGGGACAGAGGGAGTAATAAATATGAAGAGACACAAAGTCAGAGGTGATGTCTAATTGTCCATATGCTGGTGACTTTTACACATTTGTTGTGTGCACGCTTACCTTTGGAATTTGTATAAACATATTTAATATTATATCATATTTTTTTTTCAATTTTCAAAAAATAAATAGAAAAAGGAAATCGACAAAAGCCATCATGATATTCGTTTCCGTTTTTAATTAATGGCCCTACACTTGTCTTTTCATTGTTTATTTGATCAAGTAGCTTTCTTTTACATGTAGATTATTGGAGGGTAAAGGTGATAGGTTGTATGTTAAGAACGGTGGTCTCCACTGTATGCGATAATTTCTTTCTTAGATGGGCCCTTCATCGTTTGTTTGTGCATGCGGCCCACTGTTGCTGTCGATGAAAAGGCTTCTTATTTTCTCTTTCATACTGGGACTCTTTGTAGACCAAATCCTGGGTAGTACTTCTATTTTGTTTTATTGTATATAAATATATATTGTTTTTATTTTATTGTCTAAATAATAAAATTTAAAATATAATTTTATATTATAAAAATATCTCATAAGTTGTAATTTCTGATTTGCTTGTTTGTTTGTGTGTGATTTTGACACACCATTTTCTATTTCATCATAGACTTCACTTTTTTTCTTATTTGTTTGGAGTTAACATGTATTGGAATTTTTAAGTTTATGTTAACGTAATGAAAAAATAGGGGAAAAAATAACAATGAAATTTTGACGATGGAGATCATATATGATCCGTCGATCTCGTATGTATCGATGGATTGAAAATATCGTTGAAGCTGAAATGAAGTGATAAAAATGATACTCCTTCCGTTCTTAAATGTATGTCCTTTTTCTTTTATGTTTGCACAGGTATTAAGAAAATAATAAATATGGTATGAATTTAGGAAAAAATGAATAAAAAGACTAAAATAACCTTTAACATTTAATGATTTATAAAAAAAATAGTTAATATTTGCAGTTGAATTAATAAGCTTAAAACATGGAAAAATGTATTTAATGCAGTATTGAAAAATGTAAACTGACATATAATATGAAACACAAATATTATTTGCGTGGTGCATGGGATATCGGTCGCGAAGACTCACTACGGGCCCACATGAAGAATAAGCTTTGACCGAAGAAGAAGATAATTATTTGCGTTCACTTGAAAATTGTGTTTGCTCAAATTAAAAAAAGAAAGTAAAAAAATGAGATTAGGTTTGAGTTTTGAGAGGGGTTTCAGTTGAGCTTATACAATGCAATGGGTCGTTGTTACATGGGCCCGAATTTCAATTTTTTAAAACCAATAACTCTACAGTCCAGCCCAGCCCAGCCCAGCCCAGCCCAGAGAAGGGGCCTACAGTTTTAGTGTGTTTGTGTGTGCATGTGTATAATAATTTTAATTATAAAAAAAAAGTATCGGAGAATTTTGGAATTATTTTTTTATCGGAATCCGAAAATTCTAAAAATAATGTATCAAATTACTATTGTGATCCAATTGTATTCTCGGAAATTTAAAAATTGATTTTTTTTTAAATCGGATTCAAAAAAAACTCGAACTCGAATTCAAGCTTGAGCTCTTTTTGTTGTTGTTTGTGAAGTCACGAGCCGGCTA
>NW_012195002.1:650455-670123 GCF_000504015.1 Erythranthe guttata | reverse complement strand
AAAAAACGAAAAAAAACTCAGATGACCTAGCTCAAGTTCGAGAGTCTACACAAGCTCGTCTAGTTCACTCCCCTGTAAAAAACCTTGTTGAAAAAAGAGCTCATAGACTACACGATCAATCATTCAAAAGTCCAAAAGAGAAAAAAATAATATCAAAAAAATGAATAGTTGGTGAAAATGCATTGAGCAGCCAAACAAAACCCCAATTTAACTTATTACACAATTATGATCATTTAAATAATCCAAACACAAAAACTAATTGGCTCCTTTCATCCATTATTAATTTAATTTAAATTAAAAAAAGAAAAAAAAAAAAAAAAGAGTTCACGTGACCTTAATAATGAAATTTTCTTTAGTATGTGTTTTTGAGGTGAAGTAGAACCACGTGGATAGATTCCATTGGTGGAAGTTCCCAAGGTCACCTCCTAGAACTATGGGATTTCTTTCTTTTTTATTTATTTTGGCTTTATAACCCTTGTTTGTGGGCTTTTAAGTCAAAGGTCATTATTTATACTATCCTTATGTAATTATTTGTACCATTATGTCAATTAAACAAAATTAATTAAATTAATCAGTTGTTTATAAATAATAAAATAGATAACTAAATAAGAGATAGAAAAATACTGTACTAGGTATCAAGGGTATGGCCTCCTTGTAAAAGTGGTCTCTGCCATGGAAATATATTTTCATCTGTGTCACGTGGTTTGGTCTTAAAATCTGGAATTTCTTAGCTGCTAGTTTTGCCTATTTTTTTTTATTTCCTTAGTCGTTTTAGGATTAAAGTTTGAATTAAAAAAAAATATATATATTTGTTTGTATTTTGTAAAAAGACAGTTTGTATTATTAAAAAAATAATATTTATTTATATTACGAGAAATTAAATTTTATGATGTTTCAGAATGTTTATAAAAGTGTATTTGGTGGAAGAATTTTAAAATTAATATTTTTTAATAAAGATATTTTTTATTGTAACAATCAAATTGTCTAAAACAAATAGTCTATTTATAAATATCCATCATAAAGAATTTGAGTCTCAATTAAGAAAGTTAAAAAGTCATGATTATGTTTTTGGATAATGAAGGAATTCGCAATCAACCACACAGTTGCAATGAATAAACCTACACTCTCGTATAATAATTTAAAAATCATACAAGAAACGTAAACCACACTAGACTAAACATGTGTCACAAGCTCGACATATCGAATGTGACAAAAAAATTCGAACTTGAGTCAATTAACACGAATTCACTTGGTCCAACCGCTAAGCCATCTTTTGCAGGAAAACGTAATTTTATTTTGAAAAAAATGAGAAATAGGGCCAAACATATACACTAGACTTATCTTTTGAACAATGAATAATCAACTGACTTACAAGTCATAGTTAAGACAAATATATTTATTTTTATGTTAAAAAAAGGAAAGCAAGGAAATACGAACTACATGCCTAAATCATTAACCTTAACAAGTTAATTTGCATTAATAGATACATTTCACAAAAGGATAAAAAGAAAATCATCAACATAACATAAGCTCAAAAAGGGCCTAAGATATTTTTTTTTAATATACAACAATAAATTAATTGGACCTATTTGAAAACCAAAAAAAGAAAAAAAAAAAAAGAAATATTCACAAGACAAAAGTTCATAAGACTATTTTAATTGGTCAAGAAAATAGTGTGAAAACAAATAATTGAGTTTGAATTCAAATCTCTCTACCAATGCTTTACAAAATTTGCATCAAGATTTTATTTAAAATTTAGGGGTTTGCTATTCGTAGTGGGACTTTTACTAAGTCGTAGCGGGATTTCAGTCATTCTTTCTATTTTCACAAAAAAAATCAAAATTTTATCCACTTCGATTTCTGAAATTTTAAGACTTTGATTTTTTTCCGAAAATTTATGTATTCCGTGTTGTTGAACACGAAAAATTTCGTGTTCAACAACACCGGAATGTTTTTTACAAAAAATGAGAGATTCGTTATGTAGAGCACTAAACCTATGCACAAGTTTCGTGTTATTGAGCACTAAACCCTATTTTTTTTTTAGTTTCGTGCTTTACAGACAATTTTTAAATTAGAATTCATGATGGTTTCGTGCTTAGGAGTTCGAAATTCGAAGGGGGTTTCGTGCTCTACTAGAGCACGATTTCGAACTCTGATCCTAACCCTTAAAACCCAAGACGAGACCTACATTGTTAACTAAAACGTAAATAAATAGATTGAAACGAATTAAGTTAGCAAAAAATATCGGAAATTGGAAGTTGTAAGTGTCGGATTAAATGCCTAGAGGTTGAATGATTTTCTAATGCTTGGGGTTTTGGAGAAAATTTTGAAGCTTAAGGATTCAAAATTATTGAAATTTCGCTGCTAAGAGTAAAAACTCCGCTGCAATTAGCATTTGAGTGAAAATTATTAACCGAGAAAGAAAAAAATAACAATAATATAGGCCACAAATGTTGGCCCAAAAACCAAAACAAAACCATCCACCTTAGTGATTGAAATTGAGGAAAACAATGCAATTACACATGCCCTTTCTCCTCTAATTAAACTTATTAATCCCCATTTATTTCAAATTTATATACATTAAATAGTACAATGCAGAAACCATAGATAACACAGAATCCCGAGGAAGAAAATGGAGTGCCTCATACTTTCCCTTATGTTTTCTTTTATCTTATAACAATAATAATAATAATAATAATAATAATAATAATAATAATAATAATAATAATAATAATAATAATAATAATAATAATAATAATAATAATAATAATAATAATAATAAGGGTAATTACAAACACCCCCTGATGTATGTTCAATTTACAAAAAAACCTCGCTTGTTTGGATAATTACATTTACTACCCTCAAACACCTCTACCCTTATGGTGTCAAATTCAACATAATCATCTAGATTTCGTGGAATGTGCTCTAGTTTGTACTCGCTTTGTGTAAAAATATAGTCTCTGATGCATCACAATCTGATATATACAAGCCAAAAAACAGATATTATGATCATCTTACTTCAAAATGTAGAGTTCGAATGTGATAAAACACGGGTATAAAAGTGATAATATTCCATATAATCTGGAAAATTCCACTAAATTTGAGAAGTTGAGGGGTGGTTGTAATTATCCAAACAAGATGAAGTTTTGTAATTTGACCGTACCTTATAATTTACCCTAATAATAATAATAATAATAATAATAATAATAATAATAATAATAAATGTTCTTACCTTTACCTTCTATGGCACTCTATTATAGAGTGGAAACTAGACTAGCCGGCTTAGAATTAGCATTTACTAAGAATATATTATTTTTTTTCGGGAGTAAAAAGTTAATGCAAAAATATAAAATTGGAAATCAAAAATTCTATTTTTTAAATTCATCCATAAATATATAATGCAATTGATATTATAAGTGTAATTTTCATAAGAAAATTGGGATATTTTGGAGAAATTAAAATCAGATCATAAATCACAATCTCATTACATATTCCAATTTTGATCCAAATGATTAGTAAAATTGAACAACTCAAAATTATTTGAATTCCGAATGCATTGTGCCGAATTCGAAAACTCCGTTCTAAAATTATTAAAAAAAAAACTATGCATCTTAATAAATTCCCTCGGCTTATAGTAATTCTATATTAAAATTAAAACTATTATTATTATTATTTTAAGAAAAAACAAAATAAGATTATTATTGTTTAATTATTCTTGTCTGTTACTGTTGTAGTAATTTTGATCTCTGGGGTTTGTTACTTTGGGTGCAAACCTGCTTGGGTAAAATTCAAAATCATCCCTGAGGTTTGCACTCAACTTCAAATTCATCCCTGAAGTTCTAATTGACTTCAATTTCGTCCTTCCAAGCCTCATTTCACCGGCAAATTTGGAAAGAAATAAATAAATACCAAGACTACCCTTTATTAAAAGGTGACCTTAAATTTGGTGGAAAAAAATAGTTTGAAAAACTAGTTGGAAAAAAGAAATGTTGGGGAAAATTTTAGTTTCTATAAATATGAACACAAACAAACCATAGAAAAAATCATGCATTCATCGAGAGGCATAAGTCATAACCATGAAATTTTATTGTGGGTGCCGAGATTAGATTAATAAAACTAAATATTTGTGGGGTTTCAGAGACGGAACCCCGATCTTTTTTTAAAATTTGTCATATTAAATACCAGAAAAGTAAATATTTATAAACTTTAATTAAAATATTATATATTAAACATATATTTAAAAAACAATTATTGAAACTCTTTTTATTTGGCTAATTATTATGCAATTTATGTGGGTTATGTAAGATGAACTAGTTGAATGTGTATCATTTGAACTGGAAAAAAAATGACGGCTTGCCTTTTTTTAATGATGGAAATATAGAGACTACTTATCAAATTCATATATTAAATAATGTATTAAATTTTAATTAGAGTTCATGTTAAAAAAAATAAAATCATATATAATCTTCAAAGAGAAAAATAATAAATATTATTTTCCTTTTGAAAAAATGGAACCAAATAGTTAATAAAAGTGGTAAAGGGCAGTTTTGGGAGTTTAGAAAATTTCTTCTCATTTGGCCGGTGAAAAAATGCTTGAAGGATGAAATTGAAGTTCAATAGAACCTCAGGGATGATTTTGAAGTTGACAGCAAATCTCAGGGACTAATTTGAATTTTACCCAACCTGCTTAGATTGAAGAAATTCAACTATTATTGATTACAAGAGTTGGGGTGGCGTACTACTGAGTTCAAGACACCAAACTCAACACACTGATACAGAGATAGAGAGAGAGAGACAGAGAGAGAGAGAGAGAGAGAGAGAGAGAGAGAGAGAGACCCAATGCAAATGCAAATGCAAATGCAAGAAACCATAACAAGAAGAAGAGTGATGTTTTGGATTTGAGTTATTGACAATGCCGATGCCGAGGCAATTCTTGAACGCCACCCCATTTCTCTTCCGTCGCTATTTCCGTTGCTATTTCTTATTCCTCCATTTTCTCTCACTTACTTCCACCACTACCTCTGCAAACAACGAAGCTCTTGTTTTATTTTCATGGCTCCACTCTTCTTCTTCTTCTTCACCGCCACCTTCTTCCTTATCCAATAATTGGAACCCACAACACACAAACCCCTGTAATTGGTCCCACATCACCTGCTCTTCCGATGGTTTCGTCACTGATATCAATATCCAGTTCATTCAGCTCGCTCTTCCCTTCCCCTCCAATCTCTCCTCCCTCAAATTCCTCCAAACCCTCACCATCTCCGCCGCTAATCTCACCGGAATCATCCCACCCGACATCGGCGACTGTGTCTCCCTCACAAAACTCGACGTCAGTTCCAACTCCCTCGTCGGCACTATTCCGGCGACCATCGGGAACCTCAAAAACCTCGAGGAGCTCATTCTTAACTCCAACCAGCTCACCGGAAAAATCCCACCGGAGATCGGCGGCTGCGTCCGCCTCATAAACCTAGCGTTATTCGACAACAAGCTGACCGGGACCATCCCCGCCGAAATCGGAGCACTGTCGTCTCTCGAAACCCTCCGCGCCGGAGGCAACCAAGACCTCGCCGGAAAAATCCCCGACGAAATCGGCGGCTGCACGAACCTGCAAGTGTTGGGCCTCGCCGACACAAAAATCTCCGGCGGGCTACCCTCTTCACTGGGGAAGCTGAAAAACCTCCAGGTTCTGTCTCTCTACACGACGATGCTCTCCGGCGAAATCCCGCCGGAGATAGGAAACTGCTCGGAGCTCGTCGACCTGTACCTGTA
The DNA here is from genome assembly GCF_000504015.1 of Erythranthe guttata. The sequence continues at coordinate 664,354 of NW_012195002.1, read as the reverse complement.
CGAGAACAGCCTCTCCGGCTCCCTCCCACGTGAGCTCGGAAACCTCCAGAAGCTCGAGAAGCTTCTCCTATGGCAGAACAATCTCGTGGGCCCCATCCCCGAAGAAATCGGAACCTGCAAAAGTCTGGTAATCCTCGATCTTTCATTAAACTTCTTGTCTGGAACCATACCTGGATCTTTAGGCAACCTCAAAAACCTCGAAGAACTCATGCTCAGCAGCAACAACATCTCCGGTTCAATCCCTGCGGTTCTCTCCAATGCCACCAGTTTGGTACAGTTCCAAATCGACAGCAATCAGATTTCCGGTTCAATCCCACAAGAACTCGGGTTCTTGGACCACCTCCAAGTATTCTTCGCCTGGGACAACAAGCTCCAAGGGAATATTCCGGCAGCATTATCCGGCTGCAAAAGTCTCCAAGCTTTGGATTTGTCTCGAAATTCTCTCACCGGTAGTTTGCCTTCCACCATTTTCCAGCTGAGGAATCTGACCAAACTCCTCTTGATTTTTAACGATGTTTCGGGTTCGATTCCGCCGGAGATCGGCAACTGTACGTCGCTGATTCGATTGAGGCTCGTCGGTAATAAAATCAGTGGACAAATACCTCAAGAAATCGGGTTTCTTACGAAACTCAGTTTTCTTGATCTTTCGAATAACCATCTAAGCGGAGTAGTTCCGAATGAAATCGGAAACTGTCGAGAACTGCAGATGCTTAATCTAGCTGGGAATTCACTCGTTGGAAATCTGCCGATTTCTCTATCGTCTCTCGCTAAATTAGAGGTGTTTGATCTTTCCATGAATCAGATTAACGGTCAAATTCCAGTCGATTTCGGTCAACTCTTTTCGCTCAACAGGCTTTTACTAAGTAGCAATTCTTTGTCGGGGCAAATACCTTCGGCGCTCGGGCGTTGCTCGAGGCTTCAACTGCTCGATCTAAGCCGGAACCAATTATCCGGAAGCATTCCCGTTGAGATCTTCGAAATCGAGGCTCTCGAAATTGCTCTGAATCTGAGCTGGAATTTGCTGACGGGGCGAATCCCACCTCAGATCGTTGCCCTAAACAAGCTCTCGGTTTTGGACCTCTCGCACAACAACCTCGGAGGAGATTTGATGTCCCTTTCGAGCCTCGTGAATTTAGTCTCGTTGAATATTTCCTACAACAACTTCACGGGTTATCTCCCGGACAATAAGCTCTTCCGCCAGCTGTCGCCCACGGAACTTTCCGGGAATGTGGGGTTGTGCTCTAGCGGTCCCGACTCGTGTTTCTTGAAAAGTTCGCAAGGTATTGGATTGCCTCGCGAGAGGCGATCCTGGAGGCTAAAATTGGCAATTGCGTCGCTAATTTTGGTGACGGTAGCGCTGGCGGTTCTCGGCGTTTTAGCGGTTTTAAGGGTCCGTAAAATGAACAAAGAAGATAAAGATTCCGAATCGGGAGAGTTGGGCGGCGAATCTTCGTCTTGGAAATTCACTCCCTTCCAAAAATTGAGCTTCTCTATCGACCAAATTACGAGGTGCCTCGTCGAAGCCAACGCAATAGGCAAAGGGTGCTCGGGTATCGTCTACCGGGCCCACCTCGAAAACGGTGACATCATCGCGGTTAAGAAGCTATGGCCCACAACGGTCCTAAACGATCCGTCAAGTGGGGTCCGCGACTCGTTCTCCACCGAAGTCAGGACACTCGGATCGATCCGGCACAAGAATATCGTGAAATTCCTAGGTTGTTGTTGGAACAAGAGCACTCGATTGCTCATGTACGATTACATGCCCAACGGGAGCTTAGGGAGTGTCCTTCACGAGAAGAACGGGGTCTCGTTGGAGTGGGATGTTCGGTACCGGATTATATTAGGGGCGGCTCAAGGGTTGGCCTATTTGCACCATGATTGTGTGCCACCCATTGTTCATAGGGATATTAAGGCTAATAACATCTTAATCGGGCTCGATTTCGAGCCTTATATCGCCGATTTCGGGATCGCTAAGCTTGTCGATAATGGAGATTTCGCTCGCTCGTCGAATACCGTCGCCGGTTCCTATGGCTACATTGCTCCCGGTTCGCTCGAATCTCTTACACATAAATATAATTATTGCATTTAGCACCCTTCCGTTTACTCTAATTGTTAACGACTCTCCGTGTTATAAATATTAGCAAAATAGCCCCTACGATTTAATTTAATTAGCAAACTACCCCCCGAAAAATGCACAATCGAGGGGGTTGTGTGCTAAAAAAACTACATCAGAAGGGTTTTTTTGCTAATATTTATAACACAAGGAGTTTTTTAGCAATTCGGTACAACACACGAAAAGAGCTCATATTTTTCTATATATATTATTTATTTATTTTCTTGATATGCAGAGTATGGATTTAGGATGAAAATAACGGAGAAGAGCGATGTGTACAGCTACGGAGTGGTCGTGCTCGAAGTCTTGACGGGCAAACAGCCAATCGACCCGACGATACCGGATGGGGCCCACATTGTGGATTGGGTGAGGCAGAAACGGGGCGGGTCGGAAGTTTTGGATCGCGGGCTGGGCCATAGACCCGACCCGGAAATTCAAGAAATGATGCAAACTTTAGGAGTTGCTATGCTCTGCGTGAACCCTTCACCCGAAGATAGGCCGACGATGAAGGATGTGGCTGCGATGCTAAAGGAGATAAGGCTCGAAAGAGAGGAGAATTCGAAAGGTGATGTCATCGTGAAAGGCTCGCAATTAGTCGATGATGGTATGAATGCAGAGGGAAATAATAAGAGTTCGAACGGAGGGGCTTCGTCGCAAATGAAGAGTTTGTATTTGGAGAGCAATAATTCGAGCTTTTCTGCGTCTTCGTTGCTGCACTCAAGTTCCTCTATTGCTAAATTTGGTATCAATAAGCAATAGAATTTTTTTTTTCTTTTTTTTTTTTTAAACACAATAAGCAATAGAATTAGTGCAGTCTATTTGAAGTTATTGACATGGTAGAAATATAATCACTTTAGGCTTCATTGCATCTCTTTACATTGCAAGTCTTAAAATTCTGCCATATCTTTTCACCAATTACAATAAAAGATTCGATCAATCGAATAATTTAGTGATATATTTTCTTAAATGCACTTTTTGTCCTTGAAATTGAGATTAAGGGTGGCGAAAAATATCATTTTTAATTGGTATTTTGAACTTTTGAAAAAAAAATATTGCTAAGACGAAATCGCCCTTGTTAACTTTAAAAAAATAATCTGACCCTCCACTAATTAGTCTATTAAAATTAGCTCTGTATCAATTGAATCTCATCATCCATATATAACGAATTGGGGTGGTATATTCATATCATAATATATGAACAATAAGAACTAGCATTCTTATTGAGATTAGAAATTTAGAACTCATAGGGAAGAAAATCGATTTATGGATGGAATTAAATATGTAGTATTTACAGACAAAAGTATTCAGTTATTGGATAAAAATCACTATACTTCTAATGTCGAATCAGGATTACTAATGCATTTTTAAAAAAAAAGCAAAGTGCCTAAAATATTACATTTAAAGTGTGGCGAAGGAAATAAAGCCAAAAGAATGTAGTTATACTATATAAAATTAAGCTAAAAGATTGCTATATAAAATCAAAGTCTTAACAAACAAGACTTGATACATGACAAATAGAAATGAACGAAAAAAAAAATATATCCCAAGACCATGGAAACAAACATCTATAATTGGTCCTATCAAATTTGACCATCCTCCCTTCTTTCTTTTTATTCCCTAAATTTAAAAAAAAATAAAAAATAAATTAATAATTAAATAAATAAATAACTAGTAATAATAAAAGTGTAAATGATTTAAATCTTAGAGTTGATGTTGCGGTCAATTTTAGCAGCTCCATCCTTGACGGTGTCTTTAGCGGCGTCGGCGGTAGCCTCCGCCTTGCCGGCCACCGTGTCTTTAATCTTCTGGGTGGTTTCCTTAACGGAGTCCCACGCACCCTCCGCCGTTTCCTTCACTTTTCCGGCGGCATCCTGCGCCACTTGCTTCGCCTTCCCCGCCGCATCTTGAGCCGTCTCCGACACCTTTCCGGCGATGTCTCCCACTTTATTACCCGCCTATTTCGCCCCATCCATTCATAATTCAAAATTGCGTATTAAACATTCGTTCAAAGTAAAATAGAAGAAAAAAAAATATCGGAAATTCGTTTCTATGTATATATATTTTTTGACTTTTATTATCGTTTCGAATATATAATGCATGCATGCACGTACGTTATCTGCGGCGGCGGCGGCCTCTTGTTTGATTTGTTGGCCACCTTTCACGGCCGCGTCGACACCCTTCTTAGCAGCGTCGCGGCCTTTCTTAGCTGCCTCAGCAGCCTCATCGTATGCCATTGCACCATAACTACGTCTATTCCCCTGCATTAATTAAATCAATTATTAATTTATAATTTTCAATGAAATAAATCCAATCATAGAACATATAGTTAACATAAGATTCACTTAATTGGATTTTTTTCAATGTTTATTTGGTTAAAATTCTAACAGGGTTTAATAAATTTTAAATATATTCTGAAGTTGACTAAAAAAAAGGGTAAATTATGAAAACCCCTCTGAACTTAGGCTAAATTACAAAAAAAAAAAACCACCTATTCGTAATTACCAAAATACCCCTGATCTTTGTTTCCGTTTTACACCAATGCCCTTACGATATGATTTTTACGTAATCTTTCTGATTCTAGGAAATATTCCCCGAAAAATGCTGATACAACACTGTAGATATCGACTGATTGAAGGTAGACATGCACATAATTTGCCTATATATGCTATATATGATGCTTCATATTAGCGATCGAAAAAGTCTATTGACATTGCAATATGATCTCGAAGAAAAAAGAGTTTATTGTATATACATACCAAAGCTATCTGCATTTAAGAGGCTTCTTCTCTTAGGGGTAGAATCAACATTTTTTAGGGAATATTTTCTAAAAATAAACGGATCACATGAAAAATGACACAATAATGGGGTCAGTGTAAGACGAAAACAAATGTCGGAGGGGAATTTTGGTAATTACGGATACGTGGAGGTATTTTTCATAATTTAGTCTAACTTCAGAGGATTTTTTATAATTTACCCAAAAAAATATTCTACTTGGCAACTTCATTAGACAAACATCATAATCGATCATGTGTGATACAACATTCATTAGACAAACATCATAATCGATCATGTGATACAACATTTTGAGATCACGTAAAATTCATCTACTTTAACCATAGACATCAATGAATTATCGATTTTAAATATGCATTTAATCTTAAACCGGCACGCATCTGCACATAAAGAACATATACTCGAATGGTTAAGATTAGTGATAATATCTAATGTTTCTCTTTGCACTTCTGCATCAAAAAAAGGTGAAACATCAAAATACTAATCCATTTCGATAACTCAATCGAAAAAGAAATTTTGAAATTTAGAGTATTAAAATAGTATAAAATAAAATAAATAAAAATTACCGAAGAAAGTGAGGGTGAAGCACGAGTCGAAACCATGGAGTTCGTCCAAGGTTTACGAAGGAAGATTGAAAATGTGTTGGTAGCTTGGAGTCTTGTGAGGGAACTGGTAAATGCCATGCTTGCCATTTTTTAAAAAAAAATATTTATTTAATTATCTCTTCAATATATATTATAAGTTTGTGTGTGCATGTATTATTATTTGGTCTTTGTAATTTTTGCATCTATTTTTATTTATAGTGGAAAACATGTTAGAAAATAGAACATGAATTTTGCTAATTACGCGGCGGAGGAGCAGAGCGATTTCTTCTCCTTTGCAATGGTTGATTTTATTTTATAAATAAATATTAATTAGTATGAAATTATAATTTATTTGGACATTAATACAAGCTGCTTAAGTTTAGCCTGCAATTGAATTAATTAAGATGTGTTAGCCAACAGCACCATCCACGTACGTACATCTCGGCAGTGGTGGAGCCAACATACGACCGGGGTCATTGCTCCCCACAAATTTTAGAAAATCGATTTTTTTTAATTATTTTATATATATATATATATATATATATATATATATATATATATATATATATATATATATATATATATATATATATATATATATATATATATATATATATACCAATGAAATAGAACTAGAACCATTCATGGCATCTGTTAAATATTCTTTAAACAGTTTGAACAAAATGCATGGTATTCATTCAAAATTAGGACATTTTGGATTCAATGTAATCATGTAAATTTTAATTCAGAATGAACAATGACTAACACTATCGTAAAACTTGTTCTAAATTTGTACACCGCACCCAACGAAAACACTCGTCAGAATTTTAAAACTAATCTGGTATATCTGTGGTCATATTATATGCATTGATGATGATTTTTATGTACATAAGATCTATGGTGATATCAAATGATATATTTCTTACAAGATGGCCATGAAACTCTACTTGCAGATATGTATGAAGTTTCCCGACAAGCGAATCCCGAACTATTTCCACAACTTGACGGAGTTATCGTGGCTAGCAGAGGCAATCATTCCTGTCACAGGGCACTGTGCCAAAGCTGCAATTATGTTCTCGTGTGCAGGGACTGTCATGGTTTTGTTCTCCGCCACTGCCCACAACTTCAAAGACTGCATGCATCATCATCAAGCATATTCATTAGGAATTAATCTCACAAATGTGAAATGTGTGATTGTGAGAGAACATGCCATCACAAGCCTGAGGTATATCAGAGGAAAGAAGATACACTGTATTCGAAACAAAAAATAAAAATTGAAATAAAGGGGAAATTCTAAAACCAAGTTATAGTTCACCATATAGCTTAAACCCTTTTTTTCATTGTCCCAAACTAATAGCTAAACAAGGAAAAAAGATACATGCCATTCATAGTTTCAGTTATTCACTTCATAACCAACCAACACTAATATATGAAAACCCCAGGAAGTGATGGCATGTCCGTAATAATATAACACCTACATGGCAAACGGCCTACTAATTTAACGTGTCTGTGTGAGTGTGTGTGTGTGTGTGTGTGTGTGTGTGTGTGTGTGTGTGTGTGAGAGAGAGACAGAGAGAGAGAGAGAGATGATTACCCCCAATCCTCCTACGATCAAGAGAGAAGGATAACTCGGATGAAAAACACAAGAGTAGAATTTGTTCCCAACGGAGTTGAGTTGACGGATGCACTCTCCAGATCTTAACGACCAAACTTTAACGCAGTCCTCACTCACAGAAGCCAAGTGGTCTCCATTAACATCCCAGCAAATGTTACTGACCACACCAGAATGCCCCTACACAGATCACCAAAACTTTTAACATAACAAAGAACGGCGACAATAAATATAATGGAAATACAGCGAATTATAAGTTTACTCACTGCACTAAACATCGCATTAACTACTTAAACTCCTCACCGAGATGTAAATATAATGAACAAACCTGAAAAGAGTGTGTTGGCTTGTCGGTTTTAACATCAAATATGGAAACCAACTTGTCTGATGCAGCTGCCAACAGTTGTCCAGTTATAGGTTGAAACCTCACTTGACCACTGCCTTCTTGCTGTGCATGAAACACGGGTAGATTAACTTCAAAATTACACCTCTAAAAACACAGATGATGTTGGATAAGAAGATAAACGACACAAAAAGGAAAAAAGAAATAACAGAGTTAGACGCCCCCAACCTTGGAAATCCGGGCGCGTGAAAATGGGTTCATAATCCAATATTGTATTTCGTGTTTACCATCAGAGAAACAGAAAAGATCATTCTGCTTAGGATGGAAGTCAAGGGACATGACATGGGAAGTATGACCTGTGTAAGCATGCAGACAACAGCTTGGCTGCACAATAATTAAATAGAGTAAGTACTCGTAATTTCAGTAAATGAATGCAGATTTATCAGCATACAAACTCCTACGTTTGATCTTTTATTTTGAATTGGTGAAGTGTGTTGGGAGATTAGAATGGGAGTTGAAACTTAAAAGCAATGTGTTGTTTGTGCTTTTTACGAAGGCATAAAAAATATAAGATTAAAGGAATGATATCATTACATCACATATTCTCACGGATTTGTCTAATGAAGTTGTCGCAAACTTAGTAGAATTTGGCCGGAAGCGAACATCCGTAATTGAGTCTTGATGTTGTTCATATGTGGTGGTATGTGTTAGCAAAGTATCCATATTCCAAAAAACAGCCTAATTCGAGAGCCAAGAGGTATAAGTGAAATCAGAAGGAAAATGTAGCCAATAACCAAAAACATGAAACTTTGGGTATAAGATTGAAACTTATACCTTTTTGTCAAGCCCGGCACAAGCCAACCACTTCCCATTTGGTGAAAAGTGGCAACAAGTCACTTTGTTTTTTGCTCGTATGCAACCAACTTCTCTAAATGAAAAACCTGCAAATAAGACAAGTCATGTGAAATTGTTGCACTAAGCAGGAGAAACATAATATAAGACCACCTTTAGAAGTCTCCGTTTTGTGCTCAGCATGAGTCTGTTTTAAAAAGCCATACATATTTCCATCATTAGATAAGTTAAGGAATCAACTGATAGATTACTCAAATTGTGCAGCCAACAAGTTGCACAAGAATGAACTGACCTGTTGCATTTGTTGTGGATGCTGCAACTGATACTGTTGTTGAGAGGAAGACTGTTGCATTAGGATGACAAACTTTTAATTTGGAAGCATATTGAAAAGATTAAACGTGAAGAATTTTAATATGAAGAATTTATCAGATCCCCAAATGCACAGGAATATAAAATTTATAGCGTTAAATGGACAGATGTTGCTTACAAAATCTGATTGCATCGGAGATCCATAATTTCTGAAAGATGAATTTCCAAAGTTCCCTTGTATCTGAGCTTGTGCTAGAGCCTGCTGGTTGGGCTTATGTAAACCCGAACTCGTCCCTAATTGGTTGATCCCCTGTACGATCTTGAAAGCATCAGCACTCGAGATTACTCCTCAACAAACAAAAAATTGAAAGCTAAAGAAGAAAAAACTTACTGTCGGGGGCCAACCCTTCAGTGAAAGTCCACTGACTTGATTCAACCCTGAAACAAGAATCAAATTTATAATAATTCCCATTACAATGAGTCAAATAGCCAAAAATATCAGAGCCAACCTAAGATTCAGATGGAGAAACAAAGAAACTGCAGATAACTTTCGGGAACATACTTGGATACCTAAAGAGGCTTTTTGAAAATTACAAAAGTTCTTAAAATCTGTGTAATTGAACTTACACGATAAATATTTGGCTACTCTAGAAAATAGTAAAATTAACAATATAGCAATCTCTCTCTCTCTCTCTCTCTCTCTCTCTCTCTCTCTCTCTCTCTCTCTCTCTCTCTCTCTCTCTCTCTCTCTCTCTCTCTCTCACTCCCTCTGAGAAAAGTTAAAAGAAAGGACACGAAGAGCTTATGGAACACCAATTTTATTACCTGCACCACCAAGTCCGTATTTCGACTGAAGAATTGCCTGTCCATAAATTGATGATGCAGCCAGTTGCGGCCTTACTTGCATTTGCTGCATGGCTCCAGACATGCCTCCAGTATTTCCTTGTATCAACTGCCTGAATCATCCCCACCAGAAATAATATGAAAAAAAAAATGTAAAGATCTACAATAGTCGAATGAGACAAAAATCAATGTTAACTTGATGCTGACTTGAGAGGTGCCATCTGTTGTGTCCCTGAATCAATGTTGTTTTCATCCATTCTTTCAGAGTCCATGGGACCACCTGGATGCTGCTGCTGCATCTGTTGCAACTGCTGCATCTGAAGCTGCTGCTGCTGTTGTTGCTCCCTCATCTTATATAGTTGAGTCTAAATATAGATGGAAATGACAAATGAAATGATGTTTTCCATATATACAATTACGGCATGAGACAATAAAAAATATGAAATAAGAGAACCAAAACCAACTGCATATCTTTGAAATACCTTTATATAAGCTGCAGCTGGTTCAGAATAATTCTCATTTGCCCTTGTAAGGTAGATTTCCCAAAAAACAGTCCACCATTCAAGAAGGAATCCTTCAGGAGAATCAATAGCTAAAAACACCAATTAATTGTAAAAAATTCAGATATCATCCATGGAATGCATTTTCTGAAACTAAAAGCAGAATTTACCTCGGTTTTTCTGACCATGTTCGAGAGCATAAAAAATAGAACTTCATAACCAATATTAGATTAAATCCCACCCATCGGATCAGTAGCTGAGATCAAATTTTATAGCAAAATGAATGAAAATTTTACCTTCATAACCTGGATCAATTTTCGCTTCAGTCATGAAAACTTTTGCTGAATTATACAATTTTCTTTTCAAGAAATAGTTATGAATGTATTCATTAAGCCTGGAAGAAAAAGAAAAAGAAAAAAACAGAAGTCTTAATCAGCAGTGATCCCTCTGCTATTTAAATAAAATACACACACAGTCCAACTGATTTCTTTTGTCAGCCTGCCAGAACAATGTGAAGCAAATACTCATAGAGAAGAAAATCTTCCGACTGAAACACCTACCAACGCAAGTATTTTTAGACAGTGTTCCGACCTATTAGAATTTATTATTGATTTCCTATTCTCATGAACTCATCTACATAACTAGAGTACTTCCCAATTTTTCGCCAAAAGAAGAAATTCATACACACACACACACAGTACACCAAATAGAAAGGATTATGTTGGTTCCCATTCTTTACTACGCCGAGTGTAAATTTAAAGAGACAATAATACAAACTAAATAGTCAAGAATCATTACAGCTTATCCAATTCCAAATGACTCTGCGCCATGATTGTTTCTCCAACAAAATTTCTTCTCCAGTCAGACACTTGTCTCGCACTGAAACCAAGAAGAAGAATTACATATATGCATTTTAATCAAAACTGAAGCACAAAAACGAGAAATCTTACAGTTACCCACCAACAATGGCAGAGATCACACTCCACGTCAACAATCCCCACGCGAAAACCCTAGGTCGAACAAATTTCGCAACACAAACAATAAAATAAAGTTAAATTCACATAATTCCGACGAAGCCAAAGCAAAATATCGTTCGGAAAAATAAAAAAATAAAAAAATAAAAATATATTTATTATACACACACTCGCTTTTTCTTCACAATTCACTTGTTAATGGCGCAAGTTCGTGTGTCAAAAAGCACCAGAAAATGAAAAAAAACTCATCGAATTCGTCACAACAATCGTGACTCTGAATGTAATCCGACGATTCAGTACATTTACAACGATGCGGCGGCGCTTCTCAATTTGATTTTTTTTTTATTTTTCCAATTAAACAAAAATCTAAAATCTTACCCGAAGAAAGAACAAATTGAAGCAGCGAATTGTAGTGAAGATGGAAGCACAACTTGGTAGAGAGAGAAGAAAAATAGCTGATCGTGCAGGTATCTGGAGCCTTGGGTGTGGGAACTGTGAACGATAATCAAATTGGAGATGTATATATAGACTCATAGGCTCGGAGTAAGGCTGGGAATTGTATCGCTTGGGGACTGGAGGTTCGGGATGAGGTTTGGTGCATGGGTTGGGAATGTCAAGCTGCTTTATTGTTAGTGAAGTGGGAAACGGGGTAACGGCTTCATAACAGAGTGCTCCCAAACTGGCCGTTGTGTAGTTTAAGCAGTTTGACTTGTATTATATTTTTCGAATTTTATTATATACCGAATTGAAACCAAAATCGGACTAACAGAAATCGAAACCGAAACCGAAATCGAACCGAAATTACTTTAAGAAAAAAAATCATATAATATTAAATTGTTTGCAATTATTCTTCTTAGCTGACCATCTATCACCTATATACTGATTAAGTGAACGATTTCATTTTTCTCTGTAAGTGTGGGGAAATTAGATACTACACATGATTATTTACATTGGGTGAATTTGAACTGTATATTTACCTACACATAACCGCACACAAACTCATGTGTATATGTACTAATGAGTAATTATTTTATTAAATCTACGATTCAAATCCAGCCGAAGTAAATAATTAGGTGTAACATCTAATTCTCCAAGTGTGTACTGTTGTGGAACGTGCACCCAAAAAACCAAGGAAGAAGCATTGAGGAGCAATCATATGGAGAAAAAGGAAGCTTGAAATCGGCAATCGAAAGAACATGGCTCTACGATTCTTGAATTAATCTTGTCATATAATGTTTCAAATGTTGTTTTCGATTTTTCCATATAGTGATATTTTTTCGTGTCCACGGAAAATCCTCTATAGATATGGAAGGTGCTTTGTTGTTTATTTTCAGTATAAAAAGTTCGTTTATAACAAATCCGATTGATTATATCGGACATGTAAGGAAATAATTAAATCATGTTTTTTTTTCTGTAGGGGCGGCGGCCCCTCTTGGAGTTTATATATGTTAGTCAGTTTTAAATTAATTTGTCTTTTTAATCGTATAACAATCATTGACAGTATTCGAACTAAATAAAATTAAAGACATCTCTTAAGGTAGATGAACTAGGGGTTAAAAAATCTGAACACGGAATATATTCGAACTTTTATAGTCGATTCGACTCATTTACACCTCTAATTTGATATACTTTTTTCCGTACACCATTATTGAAAATAAAATATCATAAAATTATCGAGCATTCAGATTCACATTCGACTAATTACCATAATGACCAATCTATTTCGTTAACAAGTTTTCATGACATACATATAAATAAATTTATATATATGTACATCAATAAGATATTACATTATTTCGACAAAAATAAAAGTAATAAAAATATAATTTAATGATCTCCGCCGTAGCAACAACACTGATCAGACGGCGGAGCACAGTCATCGGAGCAGATGCCGATGTCATACCCGATATCAGTGCAATCCTTATCGCAGTTCGGGTGCTGAGAACACATCCCTATTGGGATTGTATTTATTGGTTTTTTCTCTGCAATTAAAACTCAATTTTATTTCTCTAACTAATTATGTTTTTTCTTTAGTATTAAATATAATAAATTATAATAAATAATATTGATATAAATAAAATTACCTGAATTTTTTTTCACCGGTGGTTGAGTTGAAGAACAGCGCCATGTGAACAACTAGAATCATAAAAATCAGAGATTGTAAATTAGAAGCCATTATTTGTTTTGATTTGTTGTGAAACTAATTAACCCCTTCCCCTCTATATTAATACTCGATTAGCGTTCACTTATTCTAGATTAATCTTCTTATTTAATTCGTGTTATTAAGATGCCTTTTATGACGTCATAAATTGTAATCTTTTGAAAAGATAATTGACCGAATCCAGAATTTTGGAGTATTTGATATTTTGCCAGTTAAAATTAATAAATTATACACATATCACTCCGTGTTATGGTGGTGCTTTGCTCCAGGGCAATTTGGAGATTCTACACCAGATGAAATACATTATGTAGTCTTAAATCGTTGATTTATATAAATAATTATGTACACATATATATGGGTGTGTGTATGTTATTATGTATAGATCTACAGTACATAGTGTATTTCATCATGTGTAGGTTGTACGAAGCCGTTGCTCTAGTCACGTTTGACCAATCTGAAGACTTTGGATGTAATTAGTACATATTACTGAATATTATGTGTAATTACAAATCAATACATTTATTAGAAGGATTTTGTATTTAACTCAATTCATTTTTTTTCATATTCTAGCTACTTAAGTTTATATTATGCTATATCTAAGTGAAATGCATATATTAACGAGTGTATATATATATATATATATATATATATATATATATATATATATATATATATATATATATATATATATATATATATATATATGTGTGTGTGTGTATATATAAAAACTCTCACAATTGATGAGACTTGGTGTACTCTAATGTAGAGGAAGCTAATATACGAGATATAATTGATTTATCTATACAAGCACATTG
>NW_012195002.1:612807-639833 GCF_000504015.1 Erythranthe guttata | reverse complement strand
TCGCTCGAAGCGCCGCAAAGGTGATGCCCCCATTTCCAAGAGATAACGACCACATAAGAAACATGGGATTTCCACTCCCTAACAAAAAAAAAAAAAAAAAAAAAAAAAAAAAAAAAAACCAAACAACAAAGAAGAGGAACACAAGTCAAGGCAACAAAAGGATATACGATGCTGACCCTTCACCGTCGGTATCAAACTCCTCGGATCAAATTCCACATCACACAACCCAGATTCCTCAATCCTCTTCGCCATATTTGCAGTCATTGCGAAACTCTCACACGTAGGATTCCAAACTACGGGAACATCAAAAGTGGGAGCCCTCACGTAAAAAAAATAGGTCTTCCATTTCCCCAAAGATAGCTTCACACTCTTCACGAATTGGTAATGAACGCGAGGATGAAAGCAAAAGAAAGGCATCTTATTGGGCCGATGTAACGTAAATAACGCCTTAAATAAACTCACAGACACAGGCAGACCTACTCGAGCCACCCTAAAATGAAACGCCTGGAAAATCAGAACAGCACTGGGCGTTAGCTGACTATACCCAATCTTGAATTCCTCACAGACCTTCAACAAGGTCGGATGCGGTGTAATCTGAGATGTACACGTCAAGTAACCTAAAAACACCGTATGAAATCCATCGGGTGGCGAATACAAACGGTCACCCTTCTGAGGCAACAACAACTCAACGTTACTTGGCGCTCCAGATAAACGACGAATAGAGTGCAGATGCTCTTCCGTCAACACACTATCAAAATCAACTAAGTCCAAATTAATTGGCTTAATTTTCTTTTGCTTCCTTTTATCAACCTCAACATCACCCGGCGGAATATCATCTTCCTCCTCCTCTTCATCTTCCTCCCCCTCTTCACTACTTGGCACCGCATGATCACTCGCCAAAGGGGCTCGATTAGAATCGTCACTATCGCTCCCGAAATCCACAATTTGACGTCGAGAATTACGCCTACTAGCCACAACTCCATCTAATTGCTCACTAACGTGAATACCCATTTCTACATCGTCGCTCCAAGATTCAATAATTTCTCGCCTAACGGCACCCCGAACATTCACATCATCTTCAACGAAATTTCTCTCCTCAGATCCCTCGACCCGCTCACGAAAATCGCGTTGAAAAACGGGTCCCGACGCTCTCTCACGCGCGCGCGTCGGTTCAAGCAACCCACACCCACGCGCGCGCTCCCCTGTCTCAGTCGCGCAGCCACGCGGCAGCAGCTCTCCATCCGACGCGCGCGCACGCGCCCCTTTATTGGGCAGCGCGCGCGCGTCACACATAACACCCAGCCCAGCCACCCCCCCTCCACGCGCGCGTCACTGAACGGGCCAATCCCGCGCGCGCGTGGACCCATTCCCGACGCGCGCAGCACACCTTCCCCATCATATGACGCACGCGCACGTGCCTCGATTGGCGACCCTGACGCGCATGTCAGCTCTCCCTTCTCTCTCCTCTCCTTGGCAACCGCGCGTCCCTCCATCATTGGCCCACGTGGACTAGCAGCCTCTTCTCTCCTCTTCTCCTTCCCGAGACAAGCCGCCGGCTCACGGCTCCAGCTCGGCTCCTCACGTTCCACGAGAGAATTCCTCTCACCAAATTTGGACCGGCTAGAAACACGGCTTGAGCCGATCTCAGCAACCGAGCCACTTACCATGTCCATCTGCACAGAATTGCGAGTACCACCTACCGCAAATCCGATTTCCCCATCCGATACTACTACCTTCTCACGTTCCATGCCCACGGAACCAAAATTTTTCTCTCCCCCTTCAACCGGATCTCGAAGTTTAATTCGTAAAGATTTTGACTTACCCGGATTCGACATGATAAATATTTTCCTCCAAGCAAACAATCAAGAAACACAAATCTCTACTCTACCGCGAAATTTTTTTCAAAAGAAGAATAGCACAGAAGAAGACTTAGAATAAAAAGTACATACCCATATTTATTACGCAGGAGTTGAAGATTAATTCTTTCCACAGCAGAAGGAGTCTATTTATCTGGACTGGTATATTATTTAAAACCCTTAAATATATACCTCGCTGCCAAATAAAGATAATTATCCCTTATTTAAAATAAGGAATTAATTCACCAACGGAAACAATTCAATCCACGACAAAATTAACTCTCGACACGACCCGGATCCCTCTACACAAGTCCCCGTCTCGAATCGAGAGTTGGGGGGCTTAATGATATACCTAAATGGGCCGGCCCAATGGGCCCCCAAAATTATCTACTAATTAGGCCCATTACACGAAAGCCCAAATAACTTCAAAGTAGGGCTTGGGCCCAACAAAATAAGCCCAACCCAATTACCGATATATAAATAGGTGTTTTACTCATTTAGAAAGGTACGTTCTCATTATTGACGATTAACCTCGAGTTTTATTCTCTCTACTCTCTCTACGATCCGTACATCTGACTTGAGCGTCGGAGGGGTTTCCGCCGGATCAACCCCCGGCTTAGTTCACGTGTGCTCTTTTCGCAGGGACCTCAGGAGCATCGAGTTGACTAGCTACTGATCAGCTTTGCTCTCCCTGCTTGTTTTCTACATCATCCTAGGTGAGCTACACTTTAGCATCATCAATATATATATATATATATATACCTTCTATCTGTATTCAATTTTTTCTCATATTCGAATTTCCGTCTCATAGTTCCGCCTGACAACGGTGTTTCTCGAAATCATGAACTTTCTCTCCAACGGTCAGGATTTGATGGTTTAACTACCATTGAATTCCTCTCGCCGCTCTTTCTCTAATGGTATTTTTTGATGTTTTGGAGCTCTGGAGCTGCTCCGTCGGTGGTTTCACCGTGTATTTCGACGACGGCAGTTCTTTTTCAAAAGATAACTTGTTTTCTGGCAGTCAGAAGTTAACGGGTTACAAACCGTTAGATTCCGATCTATTTTCAGTGGTCTTTAACTACCATCGAAAATGTTGAATGCAACTAGGTGATCAAATTTGCATATAACTATAGTACAGTGCTTTTAATTTGCTTCTCCAAATGCATTCATAATAATGAATTAGGGTTGAGTTTTTTTTCGTTTATTAAGAGGCCAATTGCCTCGAACTAAAAAAAAAAAAAAATAATCCGACAATATAATATATTACAATGGAAATGAAAAGGATAATCTCCACGGACATCCTCTGTGACTGTTCCTATCCAATATAAAGAAGCATAATATAATGTATCAAATTAAACAATAAAAATAATAAATAAATTTCATTAAAGTTAATGAGATAAAAATCATGCTATTCAACATGCACAATTATTAGGTGTTGGTTGGCTTTATAGCCATAGTGTAATAAATTGGGTGTTCCCAGCAAAGTCATGTGCATGCAGTAAATACAATACAGTTTCGTCTCATCAACCATCTCACCCATTCTTCTTTTCATCTAATTAGTGTATCTATCGACCATCGTACGTACGAGATTGCCCCTACCATAATTGCACAAAATCCATTACCTAGAAACAAGTATGTGGAGGGAAAAAAAAAAGGGTAATTACGCCCACTTTGAAGTAAGATCAAATTACGAAAAAAAAAAATTCACTTTATCTAGATAATTGCAACTATTCATATCAAGTGTGAATAGGGGCGGACCCAGAATTTTTTTTATCGCAGGGTCAAGAATATGGGGTGATTTAAAAAAAGAAGAAAAACCTGTACTAAAAGTGTATAGAAATAAACTTTGGGGGCGAAAGTCTATAAACTAATAGATAAATGCCCTAATAATAATAATAATAATAATAATAATAATAATAATATATCTTTTTTCAGTAGGGTCGGGGCCACCCCTACTCTTTTACTAAATCCATCCCTGAATATGAATCTTCTTACATGCTCATCATTATAGTGTCAAATTCAATAGAATGTTCTAGATTTTGTGGAATGTTCTTTAGTTTGTACTCGTTTTATGCAAAAATGCAGTTTCTGATGCACCACAATTTTATATGGACAAATCAAAAGACACATCTTATGATTATCTTGTATCCAAAATGTGGAGCTCGAATGGGATAAAATGTGTTACAAATCGGAGAATATTCCACATAATTTAGAAGATTCGACTAAATTTGACACCATAAAGATGAACGTATAGAAATATTCATAGTTGAGGTGAGGATTTGTAAGAGTAAACTGCAAATACTACCCCTGTGTTATCTCGAAATAGCAAAAACCCCCCTGTGATAAATAAACTAGCAAAAACCCCCCTGTGAAATTTAGTCAAAGGCAGAATCCCCCCTAGCTGATTTTTTAGACTTGAAATGACAAAATTGTCCCTCAAAATGTATTTATATATATACATATTATATGTATATTTATTCTTTTTAATTTATTTGTTTAGAAATTAAAAAAAATAGTAAACAACTAAATTGATTATTTTTTAAATAAAATAATTAAAATATTTATAAAATATAAGAATTTATTAATTGCAAGACTCCAGGGGTATTTGTGTCTTTTTATATCAAGTCAACCCTCAAATAGTTCCATAGGCGGGTTTTTGCTATTTAAATAATTTCACAGGGGAGGTTTTTGCTAGTTTATTTATCACAGGGGGGTTTTTGCTATTTCGAGATTATACAGGGGTAGTTTTTGCAGTTTACTCGGATTTGTAATAACCGGAACATGAGATGTTTTTTCAGCATTTGACATTAACTCAGAGATGGCCCTAATTAAAAAAAAAAGATAATAAAAAAAAAAAGGAATCCAATAATAAATATGAAGAGCATTAAATAAAATGCATTGAAGAGTCTCAACTGCACACTCTACCTGTTTCCTCTTCTCAATGGTCTTTAAAATGAAGAGGGCCAATCCACATTCTTTCAGGTGTCGACTAAGGATTTGTGATTGCTTATTTTCAGACAGCAAAACCAAGGGTTTGTTTCTTGATTAGTGTGTGTGACTGTGTGTATTTATATATATATATATAGAGAGAGAGAGAGAGAAGGAATGGCGGCGAGGTGGGTTTTCGTGTTTTTTGTTGCTCTTCTTGTAGCCCGTCAGGCGGCGGCGGCGAGGGTTGTGCCCGCAGGTGACAACGGTCTCTCCGATCAGAAGAACTTTCTCTCTTTCGGCGGCGTTGGTAACTACGCCGGCGTCGGAGACAACGGCATTCTCTTCGGCGGCGTCGGCGGGGGCGTAGGTGGTGGTGGCGGCGTTGGTGGGAGCAATAGTGTAGGCGGCGTTGGAGGTATTATTGGAACTGGGCCCGACGGTAGTCTTGGTGGAATCGGTGGCGCCGGCAGCATTCCTGGTGGAATTGTTGGCGGCGTCGGCAGCATTCCCGGCGGACTTGGCGGCATCGGCAGCATTCCCGGCGGACTTGGCGGCGTAGGCAGCATTCCCGGTGGACTTGGCGGCGTTGGCAGCATTCCCGGCGGGATTGGTGGAGTAGGCAGCATTCCCGGTGGCATTGGCAGCATTCCCGGCGGAATAGGTGGAGTTGGCAGCATTCCCGGTGGCATTGGCGGAATCGGCGGGATTAGCGGCGTTGGTGGAGGAGCAGGTGATGGCGCCGCCGGAGCTCTGCCATCCCCTTGAAAAACTAGGGTTGTGTGGTTAATGAGATGTTGCTCTACTTTCTACTTTGTAGTGTGTTGTTATTAGCAAGAATCTTTTGAATTTTAGTGTAACTGTGTGATGGTTTTCTTATCTTTTTTTTACTATCTATTTTAAAGTGTGCTAAATCTTTGACCTTTTCTAATGTTAAGTTTCTTTTAAGTTTTAATCAAAATTTGTGCTAAAGTTTTATCATGCAATATCAAG
This sequence comes from Erythranthe guttata, assembly GCF_000504015.1. The sequence continues at coordinate 634,056 of NW_012195002.1, read as the reverse complement.
TGTTTATCAGGATTTAAATTCGAAAGAATTAATTTTACTAGAAAAAAATATAAAGAGAAGAGAAGTGGTAGTGTAATATCTCTTTACAATGTGGAAATTGGTGAGCTCAGGTTCGAATTAATTTGGGTGCGTGTGTTGTAAAATCACGTTGTAAGATTGTTTTGAAGAAATGAATTTAAGGCTGGTCTCTTAGTTCTTTTGTTGGATGAAATTTGCACGTTTTTGCATTTTACAACTTGAAACGACCATATCAACTCCATTTAGTTGTTGATGTCAATTTTTTAGCCAAAATTGGACTGACATTCACAACACGTGTGTTCCATATGAAAAGAGTTGGGGCAAATTAGTCTTTTCGTCCCACTCCTTAATTACTCCCACTTTTTGCCATGTTATTTTCGCTCCATTTCGATTCTTCCCTCTTTATTAACATATGTTGCCCTAATTTTGATTCACCCCATCTCTTTTCTTCTCACATTCGAAGTCGTGTTTGCCCAACTTAAGGATTTGACATGTCACTGTGCAAAAAAAGCTAACCATGAAAATCCATGGACTGACCTCAATTCGAAAAGGAGATACTCGAAATCGGAAAAAGTTTCTTAGCAAATTACCTATGTGTTGTAAATAGTATGGAATGTGTGGTTTCCTAACATAACCACTTGATGGTTTTCAACCTCCCACTAGTGTAAACTTCCCACACCTTAGTCCCATGATGTGTGCAGGAAATAACTTCCATGGAACTTCCATTTGTAACTCCTCCTTGTAACTTCCGGTGGCTTACACCTATATTAATGAGAAAAACTCCCTCCCCATGGATACCCACAATTTTCTCTCTACGGATTCTTGTTCTTTGCATTCTCTCATTCGCTCTCCATTATCGTTATTATGTTCTTATGTATTTCCACAAACACAAACCAAAGAGCTAGATAAATAGGCCATTTTACAACACGTTATCAGCACGAAATGCTCGTTGTGATTGTGGAAAGACAATCGTTCGTGGGACTAGGATACTTGAAGAATTTGTGATTCAGGTGCTCGTGAAAAATGAACCATTTTTGGCACGTGGATGCTTGAAGAACTTGTGATTCGAGTTCGTTCGTGAAATGGTAATCTTGTTCGATGAATACAATATATTCTTCAACATTTGGGTTTAAGCGTTTCAAGTAAGCCGTAATCCCTTGCAATTTCGATTTCATAAGAGATGCACTAGATCTATTTAATGGCATGAAATGCATGAAGTACATATTTATCTTCAAGTCATTACTTCATCTATACTGTGGATAATTTCAAAATATGATGTGATTCGTAATTATTGGAAGCATGCTTAATTATGTTACAGTATGGTATAAATATCACAATGATTGTTTTTGGTATGTGGTGTAGCAAATTATTTTATCATTTGCATTCATTCCGGATTCAATGAATAGCGACGATAAATGTGTGATTGTATATTGTCAAATGATTATAGTACCTTGCTGGTTTATTTCATGTTTCGAGGATTTGATATGAAATTGTATTATGAATGTTTTATCATAATATTTTAGAATACAGTGCACTAAGAAGCTTATGAATAAATATGCACTGTAGAATGAGGGGTGAATATATTTGATGATGAATGTGAAATTGTTTATGTTTCTTACTGAACGTGATTGTAGGCATATTAATATTTTGTTTTCTTGGTTGAATTTGTATTGCATGAATTGTTAGAAAATTTTGCTACAATTACTTGGTCATTTGATTTTAAGATGATCTAATGCACTGCTGATACTTGATAACATTATGGATCTGTTTAGTTAATTCATGATTACCTACCGGAATAATTTCAGAATTAGTTCCTTGAATTTATATGAGATTTTACATGCTATATATTGTTTATATTATTTAGCATGTTATATTTTGTATATTTGACAATTTACAAAGTCTTAATTGCATGAAGATTTTGGTCCATCTCTAATGGAGAATTTTATTCAATTGATCCATATTTGCCATATGTAATTTTGTGATATGAAAATGGTAAACAATATTTTGTTTGTCGTTATGGTTTATCGTATGAAATCCATGAATGTGTATGAACATGTGGTGTATGAATTATTAGACCGGAAGTTCTAATATGTGCAAAATATTCATGAAATTGTTTATGGAGGTTACATTCCCATAAAACAATAATACTCATTATTCTATTTGATTTGAGATGAAACACATGAGCAAACTCGAGTTTACCCAACTTAATGTACTTGGTGAAAGTTTTTTTTTGGTTGGAGAATGGATGTTAAGATCCATAAGCTTAGTGAGCAATTGAGAATGGTTGTTTTCGAGTATAATTTATTAGGTAAATAAAGCCCAGAAGGCTGAGACTATGTTTCTGATTACGAGATAATTAGATGAAATCCTTCGTTTGGAATATTCATCGAACGAGGGTCCTCATAAAGAATGGGATACCCTGATTAGTCGTTTTGATTACCAAAAGACAATACGCTTGCCTGAAGCAAGGAGCAAATGTTCATAAACGATTTGTATATGACCTTTAAAATCCGAATAGAGCTCAAAATCATAACATAAATATATGTTTTATATATAGTGGATCTAAGAATTGGTCGCGCACCTGAAGTGCGAGGAACATTGGGGTTGGGTATGCAAATAATAATGCACCAACATCGACTGATTTGGTAGATGTTAATATCTCGTGGAGGCCGTTACTCAACTCCCATACTTGGGCACATCTGACCAAATGATCCAGGTTGGGATATGATTGAAGTGTTGATTTCATGAAATATGCATCATGCTCATTTATGCTCTAGCTATTAGTGTATAGAATTTCAATCATCGCATTTCATATGCTCATGTTATGAACTGTATTCGTATGTGGATCATGTTTAGTTTATGCTCTGGACCATATGTTTATGTCACTATGTGTTCTAAGTTAATTATTATGTTATTCAGTGGTGTTTGCTTGTTGAATTTGTTTAGTACCTGAAGTACTGAATATATATGATTAAATTTATATAACTCTGTAGACATGACATGTGGGGATAAATGTCTGGCAGATAGTGCGACTACACATACTATCCTTAGAGATAAGTCGTATTTTTATTAATTTCATGTCTATTTGTAGGAAGACCTCTTTGATAACTAAATGAGGCACATGTAGTTTTGATAGATGGTTATGGTAATGTCTACATTATGTTATTTTATGGCACAGTTTTGCCCATTGAAGTAGCTCAATTTTTTTCTCCACGTTCCAGTAGAACGTTGTTAAACTTTAAAGATATTTGAGCTAATGGTTATTATGTTGAAATCATTGAAGCCAAGAAATTGAATATATGTGCATCATCTCTAACATGTACGACCAGAAGCTTACATTGGGAAAATTAGAGGAATTTTTCGACACGGTTATGTAGAACCACAATTTGTATGCCAGAAGCATAAGTTGTCGATTGCTCGAAATCAAGTAATTTGATTATATGTCAGCATACGCACATACATATAATGATTCAATTCATTTCTTGGAGGTAATCCAAGGAGATATATGTGGACTATGTATCACCATCTTTAACTAAAATTTAAAACCTAATATAGGCGATCTCTTACCCGCTCAAATTGCGGACTGTCACTTTGATGAGACTGTCTTCCCGCCGTTAGGGGGAGGAAAGAACGTTCACACTACCGTTCCTGAAGAACGGCGTGAAGTCGTGTGAGACGACCCCACAGTGTCTCATCAAGATCCCCTACATCAGAGAATTGATCATAGTTTAATAGATCATCCATACTAATGTTCCTGAAGAACGACGTGAAGTCGTGCGGGATGAAAATATAGATTTGCAAGTAATGTGCATCGTAACGTTCCCGAAGAACGGCGTCAAGTCGTATGGGACGACTTAGAAATCTGAAAAGAACGTCCATACTAATGTTTCTAAAGAACAATATGAAGTCGTGTAGAACGAATAATGCCAGACTCATTCTCTGATTTGAAAAAGTGACGAGATCTCAAGTAAGCCAGCAATGGCAGATGTCCTAGAAGGACAATTACGGGTAGGCCATCAATCCATGCTAACTAGTCTTGCCTCCCTTCCTAGGATAGGGGGAGCGCAATGGGACCAAATGATTTCTCACCCCCGGAAGTGGATGAATGTCCAACCATTGAATCCGGTTAGCACTAGTATAAATGGGATCCCACTTGATCCATCTCATAAAATAATTCCGGACTATGGATTCGTCCTGCAGACGAAGTCGGGGGACGCCTCGACATTAATATCCATTCCGTGAATAGTAAAAACTCGGTTAGTTATTCATGCATGAACGAGATGTGGTATTGGGATGAAATGATCATCGATGATAAACTTCCCTACACAGTAGCTACTGAATGTTTTAACGAGTGATTGATAAAAACCTCGATCAATTGATAAGTGTAAACAAATGGATGATGGCCGAAATCAATCCAAGCTGAATTTGATTCCTTGATAAAATGGAGAGTGTAGAGACCAGTAGTTCCTACAACTCCTTGAATTTCACCCATGAGATATAAGTGAGTACTCACAAAGAAAAGAAACGAGATTGGGAGCCAAAAAGCTCATCTCATACCTCAAAGGAGATTGGGAGCCATTAAGCTCATCTCATAGCTCAAGGAATGAAATGAGATTGTGAACCAGAAGATTCATCTCATAGCTCAAACGAGATTGGGAGCCGGGAGACTCATCTCATAGCTCAAATGAGATTGGGAACTAGAAGATTCATCTCATAGCTTAAACGAGATTGGGAGCCGGAAGATTCATCTCATAGCTTAAACGAGATTGGGAGCCGGGAGACTCATCTCATAGCTCAATCAATGAAATGAGATTGGGAACCATTCATCTCATAGCTTAAACGAGATTGGGAGCCAGAAGACTCATCTCATAGCTCGAACGAGATTTGGAGCCAGAAGACTCATCTCACAGTACAATGATTTATGGGCAAATGAGATTGGGAGCTCGAAGACTCATCTCATAATTCAAAGATTCCTCAGAATACTGAGATTGATTTTAAAGAGGTATACTCTTTCATGGTGAATGTTATTAAATACGTGGTCACAAAGTATCTAATGAGAATCTAGATACAAGTATTTATATGAAAGTTCCAGAAGGACTTCGATTTCCCGAAGCAATTAGTTCCAGATCACGGAACATAAACTCAGTTGGGCTGAGATGTTCACTTTAATTATGACTAGAAATATTCTAGAAGAATATAAGACAATTGCCTAAGTGAACAATTGCTCGGAAGAGAATATGTGAACAATAATTGGTTTTGATTGTTCCTATTACTACAATTTATATAAAGGACATAAACTTGATTTAGACTAGAAGTCAAGTAAGAAAAACTCAATTGTTGAAAATTTGAGTTCAAGATCAAAGATCTAAAGAAGACTAATTTCTTGTCCCTACCAACTTCAAATTTATCATGTCAATTGAATTTTTGTCCATCAATCGAATTACATCCAGAAGATGTTATGGATAAAGATAAATTATCGAGAAACACCTATAGGAGTTGGAAAGTGGAATAGGTCCAATGATTCATTTCGTCCCATGGAGAAGGACGAGGAAGTGTTAGCACCAGAAGTGCCATATGTAAATGCAATATATGCATTATTATGCTTAACTCCATGTACTCGATATGATTAAGATTTTTCGGTAAATTTATATGATAGACTTATCTCACCTTACTCTATGCATCAATGAATGAGGCGAAACTTGTGGTTTATATTGGCATTGACTAGAAGTCATATCCACAAAAGGCTCGTTCCCAATCCATGGTTAAGTATTGGGAAAATAGCTATGTCTTGGGATTCTATGAAATGTACATCGGTTATCACTAGATCAAATCATGCATGATGTTTGTTTCACAAGATAGTGAGTGAATGCACTTGGCCTGAAGCCATGATTATGCATGTTCGAGATTCATGTGAATCGACTAACACAAAAGATCCTACGATATTGTATTTTACTGTAATACAGTATGCATTGAGCAAATGAAGACGGGCTTCATTAAAGTGATAACTCCATGTACATAGCTTTGAAGTTTTCTTCAATCAACAACAATAAGAGCTGAAATGATCTAGCAGATCATGATTTAAGTTAACTACGCAAACTTATTTACTAAATCTTCGCCTAAAGTCACTATGAAAATTCATGTTAAGGCTTTTGACTTGCGTAGATTATACAAGCTCGCTCCCTTGTAGACATCAGGGGGAGTTAACTTGAGGGGGAGTACCATGTAGGTACTTAGTATCCAGAAGATACCCGAGTGCCCTGTTGTACTCTTTTTCCTTCGTGCGAGGTTTATTTTTCCCACAGGGTTTTAGTTACTCGACAAGGTTTTAATGAGGCAACATTTGTTGATTGAAAAGATTGTGCGTTGTACTCTTTTCCCTAACCGAGATTGGTTTTTTTTCCAATGGGTTTTATGACTCGGAAGGTTTTAACGAGGCAACACAAAAAGCACAATAGTGGTTTGATAGGAACCCAAGGGGGAGTGTTGTAAATAGTATGGAATGTGTGGTTTCCTAACATAACCACTTGATGGTTTTCAACCTCCCACTAGTGTAAACTTCCCACACCTTAGTCCCATGATGTGTGCAGGAAATAACTTCCATGGAACTTCCATTTGTAACTCCTCCTTGTAACTTCCGGTGGCTTACACCTATATTAATGAGAAAAACTCCCTCCCCATGGATACCCACAATTTTCTCTCTACGGATTCTTGTTCTTTGCATTCTCTCATTCGCTCTCCATTATCGTTATTATGTTCTTATGTATTTCCACAAACACAAACCAAAGAGCTAGATAAATAGGCCATTTTACAACACTATGATTTTTTTTGATGTTTCTTAGCAAGTTGAAGGTTGTAATTATTTTGCTTGGATTAATCCACCAATCTGTGAAATATCCAGTCAGATCATCTCTAGTTTGCTTGGATTGATCCGTCAATATGTGAAAGATCTCGTCAAATCATCCCTGAATTTTAATTGTCTACTAATAGTTTATCCCTTAACCCACCTCATTCTACACTAAAATCAACATCATCATCATCATCAGATTCTAACCATTCACTATGATAGACATTTCATCTCCAGCCAAAATATAACACTAAGGTTTAGAAACTTGCTTAGAATGATGCATTTTGACTGTCATGACTTGATTATACAACACAAAAAATCACACAAGTCAACAAATGAAAAATAAAATCGATAAGATAAAAAATACAAAATGGCCAACAAAGACCTAGAATGTGTTTTTTCAAAAGTATTTTAAACCATTAAAATAATGTACATTTGAGTATTGCCATTGTCATTTTCCAAGGGTGTTGCTATTTTCAGCGGGTCTTTTACTGAATGCAGCGGAAACTTTTTCATTTAATTTTTTTTTTTTAAATTCTCTCTCCTACTCCCAAATCCTCTCTGGAAATTTGAATTTCGTAAATTTTTTTCAACTTTGAATCCGTAGCAAACGAGACTCAACTCCGGTAAATTTTCAATATCCCACTACTTTTAATTAGTTTTATTTACAATTTAGGTAAAAACACATGTTTATGATTAGATCTAGCCAAATTTCGAAAAAAAAAATAAAAAATTTTTGAAGCCTCCGTTTTCTGGAGCACGAAAATTTGAAGCAACTTCAAGTTCCCGTGCTCTGTAGAACGGAGGATTCAAGATTTTTGAATTTCCCGTTCTGGAGCACGGAAATTTGAGGTTTATCAAGTTTTCGTGCTCCAAAAAACGGGAGACTAAAAAAAATTGAATTCTTATTTTCAAAAAAAAAAAATTTGGGGTTCCCGTGCCCTAGAGGACGATTGTTCGTGTTTCCCGTTCTCTAGGGCACGGGAAACACAAGTTCCCGTCCTTTAGGGCACGGGAACCCCAAGTTCCCGGTCTCCACAGCACGATTCAAACTTTTTTTTTTTTCCGTGTTGTGTAGCACGGGAAACCCCAAAAATTTGGGTTCTCGTGCTGCACAACACGATATTACCGCTGAAAAAAAAATTCACTAATTTCTTCAATTTTACCTCGTAGACATCCGAATCGGCCATTATCTTATTTGTTGTTGTCGGGCAATTTATTTATCAAATAAACACGAAATTCTTTTTTTTCGACTTTTTTAAGTTGGGAGCGTTTTACGTATTTTAGAAAGTTGGAAAAAGGTGAAATGAAAGTACTGCTGCAAATAAGCCAATTTCAGTAAAAGTTCCGCTACAATTAGCATTTCAGTTTTCGAAGTAAATCCGACAACATAAACATAAAAAAAAATGGGTTCTTATCAAAAGTTATAAAAATACATGCAAACCCAACATGAAAACTTCAATTGCTACTGTATGATGCAAATTTGGATTTACAAAGATATACCATAAGATTTGATCCGATTCTTCTTATGATGCTAAAGTTAATATAACCTCTCAACTAGAAAGATATCCCTTGGTTAAATAATCCATCTCTTCATCAACCTAAGTTTAGTAATAAACATAAATATTTTTTATTGATGAAGTAATCAATTAATTACAAATAAGTCTGACATGGAAGATTTCGCCTATGATCTTTTTATTTAAATTAAAAAAAGAAAAAAAACAGAATAGAAATAGGAGCAACACAAGAGACAGAAGCTAAAGATGTCATTTCCAAGCAAACTAAGTGAAAGTTTAACAAGCTCATGAAATAAATAAAGGCTATCGAGATCGAATCACATCACATTAGTTCTTGAAGCTTTTAAAGAAAAACACAGACAAAAACAAATTCAAGAAATTGAAAAAAGTGACACCAATCTAAGTCCAAAGGGAACTCGATAGTGTCATCACATATAGAGACCCTCCGGTACGCCTTCTTTCTTCTTGAACATGACCTTGTCCTTAGCTTTCTTGAAATCTGCATGTGTCACCTGCCCATCATATTATTCAGTTTGTTAGAATTGTACTAAAATAAATTCCAACATCTCCATGGCAAATAACTAGATATGCAAATAAAAGAGATTATTGCGTGCAAATTAGTTTATAAAACAACTTGTCAAACATCATGCATGTGCGACACAAGAAACAAAAGAAAAAAAAGGATTATCGTGTGTCCTCCCCCGCATATGCTTATCTAAATGCAAAAGGTTCGAAAAATAATCGGAGCACTAAAATCTCAGCAAAACATCATTTTATTACATGTGGAAGTTCTAACACATGTAATAAAATACTGATATATTCTATTAAGAAGTTTTACAGGTAAAGTTTTCCGAATTTACCTTCATTCGACGCTCTCGGAGAGCATGCAGACCAGCTTCAGTGCAGATAGCCTTGATATCAGCTCCAGAGAACTCGTCCTTTGTCATAACAAATTCTTCCAGGTTGACATCATCAGACAATGTCATCCTTGATGTGTGTATCTACATATCAAACAATACATTACTTGGTGAGGCGAACAGTCGCATTGTATTATTCTGAATACTGTTATGTTAAGCGACAACAAATTACATACCTGGAAAATCCTTCTCTTTGTCTTGATATCTGGGAGTGGAAATTCAATTTTCCTATCTATTCGACCAGGCCTGAGGAGAGCAGGATCAAGGCTTTCAATTTTGTTTGTTGCGAGAATCACTTTCACATCGCCTCTTGAATCGAATCCATCCAATTGATTCAGCAACTCCAACATTGTCCTCTGAATTTCACGCTCACCCCCTGAGTGGGCATCGTACCTATAGAGTGCATTTTCCAATCAGTATCATCCTTCAATATTAATATTTAACATTTTAAAACAACGAATATTTGCGCAGTTACCTTTTTGTACCCACGGCATCAATTTCGTCAATGAAGACGATAGATGGTGAGAGGTCATCAGCAACTCTAAAGAGTTCTCTTACCAACTTAGGGCCATCTCCTAGGTACTTCTGAATCAATTCACTACCAACAACACGCAGGAAAGTTGCTGATGTAGAATTTGCCACAGCCTGAATTTTTTTTATGAAAACAAGAACTTATACAGTTAACACATACAAACACTCATGGAACATATATATTAATCAAATAAAGCAATGGAGTAAAAATAAGTGAAACAACCCCTTGATCAACCCATATTCAGCTCTTTTTGTTAAGCCCATTTTGTAACCAATGCAATTTTAATGGTAAAAACTAAAAAGTAATAAATGAAGCTAGAAGAAACCTCATCTTGTGTGAAAGTTAATTTATAGATGATTAAATCACCAAGTTCAGTCTTCCAAAAAGCTAAACAACTTAATTAGATCCAGAAAAATAGTTAAAAAGAAGAACTTTTACATCTTCCACCTCTTAGATAAATCATCAGTATAGAAAACAGAACCTCATCAGTTAACAAAGAGTAAGAAGTTCGTATTTCAACCCAGATTATAAATCACTAATTGACCAGAGGACGTAAAATATATGACCTTGATGATCGAATGTGATGCAAAATAAAACAACAGAACAAACCTTCGCAAGCAATGTTTTTCCAGTTCCAGGCTCTCCGTAGAGTATGACACCCTTGGGGGGTTTAATACCAATATCTTCATATAATTCAGGGTGTGTTAATGGAAGCTCAACGGCCTCCTTGATCTCCTGGATCTGAGCATCGAGACCACCTATATCAGCATAGGACTCCAACGGAGCCTTCTCCACCTTCATCACAGATACCATGGGGTCCACATCATCTTGAAGCAGCCCAACAACAGAAAGAACCTGTAAACAATGCAAAATATTACAAAATTAAACGACTTTATTATTCGACTCCAACTTCTCAGGCAAAACCCCAAGAAGTATAAACCCGAAAATCATTCAAAGCCACCAAGATAACATACTCGCCTAAACTGTGTAGCTTAAACTATAAAAACCCAATATTTCCCCTCTGCTTTGAGATGCAAAGGACCCAATCTCAACACCAATACATAATTTATTTATCCTAAAAGAAACCCTAACTACCCAAACCCTAAGCAATTCGGAAAAGAAAAAAAACACATATAAATTTCAAAATTGAAGTATGAAATATACCTTATTGTGCATAAGAATCGCACATCCAGGCTCGAGTTGATCCTTATCAACAAACGACAAGATCCCAACGTAATACTCCGGCCCGACCGACGAGGAAACAATCGCGTGGTTCTCGTCAATCAGCTCTTCGAGGTTCCCGACACTCATCGGCGAGCCTCGCAAGTCATCGACTTTGGATCGATCCTCCTCCGTCTTCTCCTCCTGGGGCTTCAATCTCTCCTGATTGGCCACGAACTCCTCCTCCATCAACAGATAGTCCTTGATTCGCTCCAGCTTCAAAAATCGAAGCTTGCACTTGGTCAGAGGCGTCACCGTTGGAATCCGAGCCGCCGCATCGGGGCCCTTCTGCTTCCGCTGCTTGCGGCCGACGCGAGCCGGTGGAGCCGCTGGTTCGAATTTCTTCTCCTTCTTATCGCCGTCGTTTTTACGGTCGGGGAGTTGCCGATTGAGGCCGCCGGGTGTACCTTGACCCATCGTTGAGAGGCGGAATTAGGGATTTGAGATTTGGGGGTTTTCTGTGGGAATTTGTAGTTTCGAAAGAGTTGTCTTTGTGTTCAAGAAATAGACGGGATAGATGGTAATATAAGGATGGTCTAAACTCGGTTCCTTAAGAGCGTGACTTTCACGTGATTTAGGTTATGTTTGGTCTCTTCTTAAATTCCTTTTTTTGTGTTTTCTTTTTCCAAAATTAAATTATTTTATAAATACCTCAACTAAAATTCAAATATTAATTTCTTTAGTATTTGAGTTATTCTTTTAATATTTTCTTCTAATATTTATTGGCATGATTTGATTGTCAAAACTTTGTAGCACGCATACCGAAAAAGGCAATATAGGGAAACTGCCACAGGGAAACGGAATGTCCAAAAAATAGAAATACGGAATCTATGGAGAAACAGTGTAAATATTAAAAGTGTAGGGAGTATATTTATAAATATGCTATACACACATATATCAGGTTTTATTTATATATAATTATTATTTTTCCATACAAATATATTAATAATAAATATTATTATCAACTATCAATTAGTAATTGATTATTAACATGTAAATAATTAGGGAAACAACAAAAGTATTTGGAAATTTGCTATTCAAATATGTTTCTAAGTTTTCAGAAGTTCCAAGTTAGCATTCGGACCGTCCGGCAAGTGTCCTCGAGTATTGAATACAAAACATGTACGAAAAACGGATTCATTGAGAAGTTGATGTTTATCTCATTTCAAATAAAAAAAAACAAATATTAATTTAACTTTCAAATTCTTCTCCATAGTTGTTTTTCACATAATTAAATGGAAACATAGAGGTAAATGAAAGGCCAAAATACATACTTAAATAGGGATAATAATGGGTACAAATTAGAATTGAATGTTTCGATATCGATTAATGAATCTTATATAAATCACTCTAGGATCGGCTCATAAATAATTAATATATTTTTTTTAAAAAGTAAGTGAGTAATCATATTTTGTGCCATTAAAATCTATTTTTTTAGCACTTTGCGCGTCTAAAAATATTAATAGTATTTTTCACTAAACGAAACTCAAGTAATCACTTACAATGTACCACGTGTTGCAACTTCGTCTTTCTGGTGGTATTTTTCTGATCCAAAATACTAATCAAAGTAGTGTTTTCTTCCACCCTTCAATCTAATTTAGAACTTTACAAAGAACCAAAAGAAGATTACTCAATGTTTGGAAACATTTGCGCGGTATGCAAAATTCACAACCATTACCTTACCAAAAGCCCAATAATTAAGTTACAAATAAAAAGAGGCCATTACAATAGAATTATAAGCTACTAATGTGGATGTAGACATGTAAAATATGCATAATCAAATGTAATCCATGCTTCAAATCACCATTTTTTTTAAATAAAACACATAAAATATTTCTTAGTACATTAAACAGTATTTTAAAAATATACATAAATGTCTATAATAATATCGGTGCGTTACGGTAATGCCATAGTAACAGTATTACATAAAACCCTTTTTCCCCACACCGTTATCACCCACCTTCCAGCCATTTCTTCCGATCATTCTCCTCTTGTTCTTCGTACCAAAGCCCCGGATAACATGCCTAAACCGTTTAAATTCGAAGCTATGTGGCTTAGTGACGATTCTTGTCATGACACAGTTTACCATGGTTGGAGCCGGTTACTGGTTCCCCCTCATTCAAGCTCCACTCCAGGATTAAGAATGTCAAAACAGCCTTAAAAACCTTGAACAACAATCACTTTGGCAATTGCAATACCAGAATTACTGAGATCCAGAAACAAATTGAATTGAATCAGAGTAAAGGTAATACCTCAATGAATTTGGCTCTTGACGAGGCTCTTCAACTTGAGCTTGATATCTGGCTTAAAGAGTGGAAACTTTTTTGTGGCAGAAAGCAAAAGACAAATGGCTCCAAGATGGAGATGCAAACACCAGATACTTCCACCTCACCACAATCATTCACTCAAAACCAGAAAAATCTTGTTCATCAAAGACCTTGACAACACCACATTCTCTGACTGGGATAGCATTGGCAACTGCTTTTTGAACTTCTACCAAAACCTTTTTCATTCTGACTTCCCCCAAACCAAATTACTTTTCCCCAAAACTTGGACAACCTTTTTGACTGCCTTATCTTTGAGGAGGATAACCTTTGCCTGAATGAAATTCTCTCTCCTAAATCTATTAAGAGAACTCTCTTCTCTCTTGCTTCCCACAAAAGTCCAGGGCCTGATGGCCTTCCTCCTCTCTTTTACAAAAGTTTCTGGAACACTACTAGAGTTACCTTTGTTGATGCAGTTCAACACTTTTTTCAAAACTGGGAAATTGCTCATAGCTCTTAATAGTACTTTTATTGCTTTACTTCCCAAATCTCCTAAAGCTTGTAGAGTTGATCACTTTAGACCCATAAGTCTTTGTAATGTCACTTATAAAACCATTTCAAAAATCCTGGCTAATAGATTTAAAGAGCACCTTGAAAATTTTATCTCCATTTCCAGATGGCTTTTGTTAAAGGAAGAGATATCCATGATAATACCATTGTCTCCCATGAAATAATGAACCTCGTTGACACAAAAAAAAAAAAAAAAAAAGGTAAATGTGTCATGGCAATTAAGGTGGATTTAACAACTGCATTTGATATGATTGAATGGAAATTGCTTCTTAATATTCTATCTATACTTGGATTTTCTAACACTTTTTCAGGTTGGATTGAGGAATGCATCTCCACCTCTAGGCTCTCATTCTTAATCAACGGGGCTGCTTATGGCAATATGCAACCAACTCGAGGAATTAGACACGGAGATCCTCTCTCCCCTTTCATTTTTGTCACTTATATTGAATTGCTCTCGAGATTGCTTACTTTTGAGGAAAACAATGGCAATTTCAAAGGGATAAAAATTTCTAGAACTAGTCATTCCATCTCTCACCTCCTCTTTGCTTATGATCTTGTCATCTTTTGTAGGGCAAACACACAAGATGCAACATGTATTAGAAATACTCTCAATAAGTTCTCTTTGTGGTCCAGTCAGAAAGCCAATACCTCTAAATCCTTGGTCCACTTCAGCAACAACACCCCTCCTCAGCTTAAAGTGGATATCTTGAGCATTCTTGACTTTAAAGAATGTGACCATGTGGCTAAACACCCGGGCTTTCCCTTCTGCCACCTCTCATCTAGGAAGGAAGCTTTCCAAGAAGTTACCAACAAGATTTCCTCCTGCCTTAGTGGATGGAAATCAAAGACTCTTTCTCAAGCCAGTAGAACCATTCTTTTAAAAGCAGTGCCTCAAGCTATTCCTACCTATGTCATGTCTATTGATCTTCTGCCTCTTAGTACATGCACTCTCATTTACTCCATGATGAGGAAATTCTAGTGGGGTGAAAACTCTAATGGTAACTCTTTGATACTCAAATGCTGGGATGCCATTTGCACACCAAAATCTTCTGGAGGGTTGGGATTCAGGAGAATGGCGGATTTCAACAGTGCCCTCCTTTCTAATCTTGCTTGGAAAGTTGTTGTGAACCATGACTCTCTGTGGGTGAAGCTTTTCTCTTCCAAGTACCTTCGTGGCAAGTTCTTTCTTTCCTCTGATCTGTCCAGTCCTGGCTGCTCGTGGATTTGGAATCTCATCAGAAAAACAAGGGCAGTCATCTCCAAGGGAGCTTGTTACCGTATTAATGTTGATTCAAATGTTCTTGTTTGGCAAGACCCTTGGATCCCGTCCCTTCCATCATTCACTCCTCCATCTCTTTCTCATATTCTGTGTAACACAATTGGGCTTGTTAAAAATCTTTTTCTTGAAGGGAGTCTTTTTTGGAACACTAATCTTCTCAATAATATTTTTTCTCCAAATTGCTAGAAAGATCATGAAGATCCAAATATCCCCAGTGGCAAAGCCAAAGTCTCTTGTTTGGGCTCCCTCCAAGTCATGGGCCTTCTCAACCAAGAGTGCATACCTGACTGATCAACAAACTCGTTTTCTTCAAAACTCAAACAAATTTTCTTTCCCATGGTGTAATCTCTGAAGATGCATAATAGGCACAAGTTGCTCTTTTGGAAGATCATCGTGGATGTTCTCCCCACCAAGATAAGGCTTAACAAACTTTTCCAAGTTTCCTCCCTTGATTGTTTTCTCTGCAGATCTGATGTGGAAAGTGTGGATCATGTCTTTCTCCAATGTCCGTTTATACAACAAATTTGGTTCATCTCTAAATACAAGCTCCGGGTTGATCCTTTTCGAAATGAACCAATCAGAGATTAGCTATCCCTTATTTTTTACAAGAAATCCTCATTTCTTCACTCTCAAATTCAAAGGGAGGAGTTCACTATTTACTCTGTAGTTCTTTTTGACACTATTTGGTGGTACAGAAATAAAGTGGCTCATGGCTCTACTTCTCTTTCTTTGCAGAAACTGTTGAAAATTGTAGAGACGAAAGCCGAGGATCACTAGAAATGTCAGCTCAGCATCATGATCAAGGCTGGTTCTCCCCCTTCGAAAGTGTTGGCAGGCCCCCCGTTCTGGTTGGATTAAAACCAATACGGATGCTTCTTTTGACCGAGGAACTGGTTTCTCTAGCTGTCTTATTAGGAACCACCAGGGCTCTATCATTTTTGCTTCCACAAAAAAGCACCTCTGCATGGATGCGTTGATGGCTGAATGTATGGCAATTCTTGAAGCTTGCAAATTTCTAGATTTTGCCAAAGCTCCTTTTGTAATCATCGAATCTGATTGTTTGCAAGCAATCAGCTTGATCCACAATAAATCCTTCTGGAGGGTTCAATTCTTGATTGATGAAATCAAGAGGTTTTGGGGAAGATGGCCGAAATGGAGATTCTCTTTTATAAATAGAAATGTTAATTTTGCAGCTCATCATTTAGTTAAATGGGAAGTTTTGTCTGATTGGGAAGGGCATATTCCTCTTCAGCTTATTCCTTCTCTTTGTTTTTGTTATGGTGAATATCCCACTATAGACGTTTGTAATTTCTCTTTTTACTAATGCATTCTTTTATTCATCAAAAAAAAAAAAAATAGTAACAGTATTGGATACCATTACCCTACCAAACAAAATCGAGACGGTACGACAAAGCACAATTATCATTCGATAGAAACCTTTTGGTATAAAATCAAAATAGGGTTCTTGGTTATTAGGGTATTTTGGTCAAAATATTCACCGGTGTGAACCAAAAGGACAAAGGTGGAAAATTCAAAGATTCACTCAAAAAATAATAATAATAATGGACTAATAAATGAAACAAACAACAGCCGTTGATTGAGAGCCTTTCTTGTTTCTTCAACTTGCAAGATTCACCGGATTAGTGAACAAAAGAAAATATTACATTCTACAGGTCAAATTAAAAACTTGAACCTTGTTTATTTCTAACCTAATGTAAAAATGAACCATAATATACATACATATATCTATATATATATATTCTCCGAGGGAAGGGCAAAATGGTCTCAAGAAAAAGACACCACTTGCCTGTTGGCTCCCATAGCTTTATTCTCTTCCCCATTTGTTTGATGCCTTCCCTCTAAAAGGTGACTGATCCCTGGAAAATTCTCCTCCATCTTTGAAAATCACCTAATTATTACATTTTTGTATATTCTCACTATCCCAACAAAATTAAAATTAAAATTAAAAAAAAAAATCCAGTAAGAAAAACTGATACTAAGGTTATAATTACAATATAGTGTGTTAGCCAGAGGTTCTAGTGAACACTACTCTCTCTTGTCGCAAAATTTTGCTTATCTTTCGGGCAAAATCAACCTGCAAATTGCAATAAAATCATGTTATTTTGTGACCAATCATAGGTTCGAGACACCAGAAGGGGAATTGGGGAACCAGTAACTATCGTCTTTTTTTAAGAGAAAAAAATTAAAAAAAATTATTGTATTCACAATATGTAGCTACTTTTTTGGTGAAGTAACATGAAAACTTCCGACAATTTTCTTATTACCTTGCCGATTATCTGGATTTCCGATGTCTCTGCTTGTACTCGGTTTATTTGTACCAGGCCTCGCAACTCCTTGGTTCTGCAATGTATATATTTATATATATACATACGAATATTCTTCAAAATAATAACTAAAAAAGTCGATATGTAACTATTAACTAGAGCCATATCGCTAACTGATATCTGCACAATTGGTCCCTTGTAAAATCGATCGAACAATCTAACCAAACCAAACGAAGCCTTAGTCTAAAGTTTGTAGGGTGAAAACAAGACTTGCCTGTGGTAATTGTGAAGGATGGAGACCGTGGAATTGCTGATAGGGGTCGACAAAGTTGGGCATGTGTGCCTGGTTCTGATTGTGGGGAACAGCTGGATTCGGAATAGGGTCCGTTTGGTTACAAGGTTGGTGAAACCCCGGCATGGGAAACCTAGGATTCGGCATCGGCATAGACGGGTACTGAACCATGGGCGGTCGGTTCATTCCCATCTCCATTCCCATTCCCATACCCATTCCCATTCCCATTCCCATCGTAGGCATGTATTGTTGCATACCGGGGTACATCATGGGTACCATTCCACATCCCATCGACATCATCTGCAGTAAGTATATATTAGTTGAAATAATAACAAACCCGGGAATTAATATTAATTAATTATTAATTAAATTAAAGAAGATATAATATAAGGATCTAAAATTGAGATTAACCTGCACTTGCACTTGAAGTGATTTCAAGTACTCGATAGCCTCGTCCAACATCGAGGCTTTGTCCGACTGAATTCGAAACGAGAGAGATTAATATAATATAATGTACAACACTGACAATGTAATAGTCAGCTCTTATTAGGATAGTTGGTACCTAGCATCTAATATCTCAATTTGTAACAGCATTTGAATTTAAAAAAAAAAAGAACGACGCACGTAATAATTAACGAAAAAATTAATACATACCTTGTTGCAACGAGGTATGAGTTCTTGGAGTGCCTTCATTTTTTCGTTGATCCTATCCCGACGCCTCTGCAAAGAGTAATTAACACCAACATTTGCCAAGTCAATTTATCAGATGTTTTAAGATAAAAACATTAATAATTAAGGCATCGAAATCACTAAAAATAAAATTAAAACATGGTACGATATTACATATACGAACCCTCTCAGACAGGTTGTGAACTTGTGCAGCACGAGATCTCTTCGTCGACGCCGAGCCGCAGACTTGCTTTTTAGCTTCACCGCCCGCGACTTCAAACTCGATATCCTATATATATAATATAAACATCAGTTCCTGTTTTAATTCTCTTGATAAATTTACAATATTACTGCATACATTAAACGTAGATCGTGCTCCGTTAATAGAAACGGACTTCAAACGACGACGAATATGATTAACTATTGAGGACTTGAATGTCATTGATACACAATATATGAAATTAAATAAAGATTTATTTAATGCAATATATACTTATGACTTATCTATATATATATATATATATATGTATGTCTCTGGTGAATGCGAAGCGTCAAGGCACATATGGTTGGTTGGGACTTAAAGACAAATAAAAATAGGTCAGAGGAAGAGGAAGAGGAAGAGGGGTGAGTCCCGTGATCCCGCGCTAAAAACTTGGCGCCAAAAAACTATACTGTTTTCTTTGTTTCGCACCCTCCACGTGGCGGGAAACTATTGCATTATCCTGTCCCTGCATTCGCGACGCCTGCCACGTGTGACGGACACGTATGGACTACTGATTTGGTGCGGCAGCCGCCGCCCTATGCTAACAACTATGCACGGCCTCAGTACGTAAGACACGACGACACTGGGCTTAGGCGCATGTTAGAAGCGGCCCGCACAACTTAACCCAGTTCGGCGATAATTAAATAATCAATAAAATTAATATAAAATAATATTTGGATTTATTTTATTTTATTTGTTTTTTAGTTTTACTGAAAAAAAAAGAGGGTACGGTACAGCGCAACAACAGCCAGCGCATTGCTTACCTCACTCTGACATTCATTTTCATCCGCCTCTCTGGCTTTCCGTTTCCGGTTATTCAAAGGCGGCGGAGGCGGCGGCGGTGGCCTCTGCTGCTGCTCCCCGCTGCCGCTGAAACTGGCGCGGGAGCCACCGGGTGATGACGTCACGCTGACCTCACATGTACCTGCTGCTGCCAATTCTCTTGCCGGAGCAGTGCCGCTCTCTACAATCACTTGCTGCGGCCGGCTGCTATCCACAATCCTGTGAGAGAAACTAGACTGCCGGGCCGCCGCCGCCGGCGTCTCGTTTGACTCCACCACCGTCGCTTCTCTCGCCGCCGTAATTACCGAGGTCTTGTTCGTCGTTGTTGTTGTCTCGGTCCGTGGCCTGATCGGGAGCCTCGAGAAATGCATGAAGTTCTGCAGCCGGGGGGGATTATCCGGCGGCGGTCGAATTGCGCCCGGCGGCTGGGGGACGGCGTTGACAGGAGGCGGAGCGGGAAAAAGGAGATCGGCGTACAAATCACGATCAAAGGAGGAATCGTCGAGTGGGTACTGAAGCCAAGCAGACATCTCATCCTCCTGCATAAACAAATGCTGCTGCTGTTGCTCGTCGCCGCCGGCCGGACGCATCTCCCTCTCCGCCGGAATCATCACACCGCCGCCGCCGCCGCCGGTCTTCTTGGGCAACCTCTGATTCTGGGTCTGCACCACCACTTGCCCGTTCTGCCATAGCAACTCCATAATCTCCTCTTCACCACTACTAGAATTACTCAGAAACAAACACAAATCAAAATCCCCAATTCCCAATCTCATACATATAATATAATTAATTAATCCCCATAAATTAAAAAAAAAATAGAGAATAGAAGAAATAATTACGCAGTAGCAGCAGGCTTTTTACGGGGTGGAATAGAGTAGTTGTGTTCCATATCCTGAAAATTGGGAACTCTGTGATTCATCCTCTGTTTCTTCTACACTCTTTTCATATTAATATTAATATTAATATTAATCAATCCCCAAGAACAAAAACACTTCCAAATTCTCACCAAATTAATAAATAAATAAAATTAGACATACATACCAATAGAAGAAGATATATAGTGAATTTAATTCTGTAAATATGATAAGGTGTTGGATCCAAAAGGGGGGAGAGTTTATACTTTATGTGGAGAGTGTGAAATTAAAGTAGGGCATTCTGCTATAATTGTTTGTGTGTGTGTGTCTCTCTCTCTATATATCTATTTCTTTCTCTCTCTAAGACTCTAATTAACTATGGTTAGTTTGGTTTGGGTGGGGAGGGGGGGGGGGGGGGGGGGTGGGGAAAAAATGGAACGTTAGAACCCTAACGGAATAACGTATAAATCCAATGCGTTATCCCATTGGGGATTCTAACTATGTTTCCGGGGGTGAATGTAATTATCAATACCACATGGACCTTAAAGTTATTTTAGCATACCTCAGGGGTGTGGGTGTAATTTACCCATAAATAAATAAACGTTTGGAATGCCACACGTGCAAAGAATGATGGGAAACGGGCATGTAATCTTGATATCACACATAAACAAATGGTTAAACAATGCTTAGTTTAGATTGTTAATAATAAGCAAAACTTGTATGTATGAGCTCCACTAATTTATTCAAAAGTTGACTTTCTATATTTAATAGTGACGGTTTATACCGTTAATTGTACTAATTAAACAAATCTAAGTAAACATCACCTACCTATAGCTAGATTACTTATGTACATTAAGATATTAGTGCAATGATAAATGGTAGAAAAACCACTTTGACTAATAATGATTAAAAGTGGACAACTTGGATTTAAAAAATTAATAA
>NW_012195002.1:587331-612707 GCF_000504015.1 Erythranthe guttata | reverse complement strand
GGAAGATAAGGAAGGCGGCCTGAGAAGAGAAGCAACGAACACAAATTGGATATGTTGTTATTTTGTGTCTCAAGAAAAAGACGAA
This sequence comes from Erythranthe guttata, assembly GCF_000504015.1. The sequence goes on along the minus strand of NW_012195002.1, from coordinate 612,622 downwards.
ACCTGAATTATGCACTGCTGTCTTTTTCTGTCCCCACCTCCCATTTCCATTACAACACATCAACATTCTTATTTATATATATATATTTCTTTTATTCTTCTATTATTGTTTCCTTTTCACGGGGCTAGATCGTGTTTTCGGTCTAGCCCCCGTGATTCCATCTCAGCCCGTTGCCAGGCTCGACTGTCACGCCCCTGCGGCCGGGCCAAACCACCCGTTCTCTACAATTTAATCTCTAGTCGTCGCCCACTCTCTTCTCTCATATCCCTCCACTGCAGCGCTGAAGTTAGGCGGTCTTCGCCCTCGGAATCATCTATCTCCCTAGGGGCAACACTAGGGTTAAGAGTGACAAGGGAAGACCCGACCGTCGTTCTCGAATCTCTAGCGCCGTTAAGACAGATTCAAACATATATCTCTTCGTCGCGACGGTAGCCCGACTTCCACTCTTCCCTTGCACCACAACATTGTCGTCGCCATCTCTCCCGGCCCCCTTCCGCGTGCGCGATTTAGAGTTTTGGTGTGATATGTGCGTAAAATAAAAGTAGGTTTGATTTATGTTTCAATTGGAAATAAGTAATGAGTTAATGTGTATGAAAGAAAATATACTTTATTTACCATAAAAAAAATATTATTAAAATAAAAATGAAAAAAAACAGTGGAACCGGTCCAACCATGATCTAGTAACTTGTCCAGAACAATATCCGATTCAATTTTCATATAGGGACAATAATATCATTTTTATAACACGGATCTCAAATGAAAGTAAAGATAATTCTTTATTCTTGTAACATTCTTGCTTTTGATTATTGAGTTGGAATTTAGAAGGATGGCGAACAAGCATCAAGCATCGCATATTTATGTACATAGCCAAGAAAATAAAATTCACGAAGGCTTTAGAAAATTTTGTAAACAATATTTCAAAGATATTTCGAAGTACAAATAAGTAATAACACACAAGTTATGAACTTGGTCCACCGAATGTTCCAATAAAAGAAAGAGGTCCACTCGGAGAATCAATAAAGGAAAACGTGATAATTGAATACGCAAAAAGAGAAAAAAAATAGTTGATTTGCATGTAGTCGACTAGAATATAGTTAGCTGAGAAATTAGTCGATTTGGATGTAATCGACTCAAAAATAGTTGTATAGATAGATTGGTGATGTTGTTGTCTATAATAATTAAGGACTTAATCAATGAAAAAGATAATTGAATGAAAAAAATTAAAGTTGACTAACATGTAAGCCACTACAATTCAATGGGAACAGCGCCCCCGATTTATTTTTTCCAGGTTTTCGTATAAAACTGTCGAAATTAATACATATTTGTAAAATATAATTTTGTTAATATATATTGTAACACATAGAAAAATGTGCAAAATATGGAGAAGAAATAAAGAATTTTGGGGGTCCAAAACTCATATTTACATAAAATTATTGGAATATGTTTATTAAAATAAAAAAGGTAAATTACAATCACCCACTGATGTATGGTTAATTTATGAAAACAACTCTCTTGTTTGGATAATTACATCTACTCCCTTAACTATAATTTTTTCTTACATCTCCACACTTATGGTGTCATATTCAACATAATCATCTAGATTTCATGGAATGTGCTTTAATTTGTACTCGTTTTGTGTAAAAATACAATTTTTGATGCACCATAATCTAATATATACAAGCCAAAAAACACATATTATGATCATCTTGTTTCAAAAAGTAGAGTTCGAATGGGATAAAACAGGAACAAAAGTGATAATATTGCATATAATCTCAAAGATTCCACTAAATTTGAAACTAAAAGGGTGGATGTGTAAAAAAAATCTATAGTTGAAGGATGGTTGTAATTACCCAAACAAGAAGAGATTTTTTGTAATTTGGGCATACCTCAGGGGTAGTTGTAATTTACCGTTAAAACAAAAAGGTTTTTGGAATTATGGGGGCGACAGCCCCCCCTAGTCATCACTGTTGGTGATTAGGACAATGTTGTCGACTTTATTTATTTATTAATTTTTTAAATCCAAGTTGTCCACTTTTAATCATTATTAGTCAAAGTGGTTTTTCTACCATTTATCATTGCACTAATATCTTAATGTACATAAGTAATCTAGCTATAGGTAGGTGATGTTTACTTAGATTTGTTTAATTAGTACAATTAACGGTATAAACCGTCACTATTAAATATAGAAAGTCAACTTTTGAATAAATTAGTGGAGCTCATACATACAAGTTTTGCTTATTATTAACAATCTAAACTAAGCATTGTTTAACCATTTGTTTATGTGTGATATCAAGATTACATGCCCGTTTCCCATCATTCTTTGCACGTGTGGCATTCCAAACGTTTATTTATTTATGGGTAAATTACACCCACACCCCTGAGGTATGCTAAAATAACTTTAAGGTCCATGTGGTATTGATAATTACATTCACCCCCGGAAACATAGTTAGAATCCCCAATGGGATAACGCATTGGATTTATACGTTATTCCGTTAGGGTTCTAACGGACTATTACTTTTACCTAGTGGTGGAAACAATATAGAGTTAGGGGGTGACATGGCTCCCACAACATTTCGTAAATCACGTATAACTCTTTGTTGTCTCCACTGCTTCCTGAAACTAATAGTGCATTAGAACCCTATCGGAATAACGTATCTAATGCATTATCCCATTAGAGTTTCTAACTATGTTTCAGGGGGGGTGAGTGTAATTATCCATACCACGGGGACCTCAAAATTATTTTAGCATACCTCAGGAGTATGGGTGTAATTTACCCTTTATTTATTTATTTACTTTATTGTGCACTTTCACACACTAAACGCACGACGAAGTTTAAGTCCGTGGGGCAGAATGTATTAAAAAAATATATGAGGGGGCCTGCTTACATAATTTTTTTTTTATAATTTTATATATATATAATAATAGGCATTTGAGAAATGAGAATGGCGATGGCCCTTGTTGGCGTTATGCTGGCTCCGCCACTGCTTTCACGAAATGTCACTCTATCAGTCTTACAATATCACCTCCTTTAGAAAAATTATTTTTTCTTTCATGTTATATGTCACTTTACAATCTCATTAATGCATAGGTGACTTATTTTTTTCATATATACCCTTGTTAATTTTCTTCAACATTTTATTTTATCAACTCATATTTTTCTCATATCATTGATGGACAAGCATAATTTAGTTTTTATGTGTGTGTAAGATCATTGTCTTATAAGTGAGAGGAGATTAAAACTCAGAGTCTTTGACGTCACACTCTCTTAATCCGTTAACTAGGTCAATCCTTGTAGTTAAACGAAAAGCAATTTGAAGAAATGACCTTTAAATCTTTGTGTATTGACATCTAATCGAAATGTTTATGTTTTGGGATTCATAGGTGAAAGAAATAATCTTTTCTAGGAATAGTAGTTAAATTGGCTTGTTACGATATCATACTACGGTAGCTACAACTGTAGATTTAAGGACTTTCAAAATATGCTTTAAAGATCCATGGTTAACGATGACTCTCATGAGCAGTTAAATTATTTTTATTATTATTATTATTGGTGGTGGTGGTGGTGGTGTGGTTAATTTATTTTATAGGGGTAATTAGTGAAAAATCCCCGACTCATTTACTTATGTTTAAGGTGGATACAACTACATTTTCAATATTAGTAGACCCCCTAATTAATTAATTAAATAAATATCTATTAAAATTTAAAGTAATCTCTTTAATCCTTTCGTCAATAATATATAATTTATTTTTTCCACATAAAACCCTAATCACATAAATTCATCGTCTCTTGTTCTATTTTCTCTTCTTTCCACAGATTTCGCCTCTCCACCTCCGCGCCACTGCCGTCGCTCCACCAACACCGCCCCACTTCGTCAAGGTCGGCATCATGGTACTTACAGATCTCGTCTTCCTCCACTATCCCCTGCAATTTTTTCTTCATACTTTCTTTTTCTCTTTTATTTTTAGCGTTAACCCCGCCGACGTCACCACCACCGCCACTGCCACTTGTCCCCTCCACCTCTGCGCACACCGCCGTTCAAAGTAGATTTGCTGCTGTCAAGGCGGAACACGGGTTGTAAAATAATTTGCATCTCAAATTTTCAGGATCCAACTTTTACGAATTCTCAATAGGTCAATTAATATAGGGATAATTTCATATGAGTAGATCTCGGGGTCCGGATCTAATATGTTAAAAAGCTAGTTGAAAACATCTCATTCCGTGAAGATTGATCGCATTTATTATTTTGAGTTTGATTTAGATTAATTTGGTTTGATTTGATTTGTCTTTCCCACCTAGCTTTTACAACCATATATATGTTTCCGTTACTTTGTAGTTGATTTCGGGTTTTGCTATTTTTATCTTTTTTTGTAGTTGTTGTCGATAACTTTGCAGTAGTTTTCGATAGTTTTATAATTGTTTTCGATATGTTGTGTTAATTTATATTATTTGTAGTTGATTTTCATTTCTTTTATAGTCGATTTCGTTAATCTGTAGTTGTTTTTATTTTTGGGTAAATTCCACTTTACCCCCTTTACTCTGCCCAAAAACCACTTTACCCCCTCGTACTCTTAATCTCGTCGATTTACCCCCTTGTACTTGTACAATTTCCCAATATAATCCTCTTCGTCAACTTTTTTCGATTTTGACTCTGACGCCATTTGGTCAAAAGTCAAAATATTGACGTAAATATTGATTTTTTTCGATTTTGACTCTCGAGATTAGAAAAGAGAGTTTCACACATTCATATATTCTTTTCTTTGCACTGGGTGGAATCGATCAATTTCTTGGTCTTGATTTTTACTAAGTTAGGGGTTTAATTTGGGGATATTTTGGAAGGGGAAGTGGTGGGAGAAGAAAAAATGACAATATTGACGGAGGAGAAATGACGCATTATAGGCAGTGGCAATTTTGTAATTTACAGAGTTGACCAAACGGCGTTAGAGCCAAAATTGACAAAAGTTGAAGGAAAGGGTTGTAATGGGAAATTGTACAAGTACAAGGGGGTAAATCGATGAAATTGAGAGTACGAGGGGGTAAAGTGATTCTCAGGCAGAGTACGAGGGGTAAAGTGGAATTTACCCTTTATTTTTTTGTAAATTTGCTATTTGTAAACCACTGTTTTTTAGATAGTTGCTTTACAGTTTTCTAATAGTTGATTATGGTGAAAAAAACGAACAGTTGAAAAAAAAATGGTTGTTTTCTAATAGTTGTTTTACAATTTATAGTTGTTTTGTAGTAAAAAAAAAAAAAGGCAAACAAATAGTTGTTTTCTGGAAAAAAAATGCCAAAAATAACTTAAAATTAAAATTAAGAAAGATGAAATAAAAAAAATCGAAATTATAGTCGTTTTCGGAAATATTATAGTTGGTTTCAAAATATTTATAGTTGATTCCGAACAGAAAAACTGAAATTAAAAAAATTAAAATATTTTTTAATAAAAAATTAAAAGAAAAATATTTTTTAAAAGCTATTATTGTTAGTTTTAAATAAAATAATAAGTAAAATGAAAATATAAATTTATTTAAATTATATATAAAAAAATTAGGGTTTGCGGGTGGGAGTTTATGTGGAAAGATTTGGGAAGCGATTTTTTGGGATATAATCACACACAATTGCAGGGTATCTCAAATTTCCGAATTTTGTGTATTTTTTTGGGATATAATCACACACAATTGCAGGGATCTCAAATTTTCCGAATTTTATGTGTGTGTCTTCCAGAAGGCTATTTTCGGGAATCATTAAAATAGTGAGTTCTACTAATATTGAAAATATGGTTGGAACCCCTTGTTAAAAAACACTAGAGGGGGTTATGGCCAATAGTCCCTATTTTATAATGAAGAAACTCACAGCCAACTACTCATATGTACTGGAAAAATTTCGACTCGCGCACAATAATTTACAAACTACACGGTAGATTTAAACTACACTAGACTTCATGTTACAAACAAATTCTTTTTTTTTTATTTATAATTCGAGTAGAATGTAAGTTTCACGTTTATATTTCATTAAAGACGAAATTGTACGGTCGACTGAACATGATGTGAAATATGCATGTAAATAAGGAATTATCAAAATTATGTACCCATTTTTTGGTGGCTGTCCATTTTGTCTATTAGGACAGGGGACCCTAGTGCCTAGGGGTAATATGGTCAATGCGTAGTAAAATAGAAGGGCAAAACAGACATTTCAGTAGTGCTAATTGCTGAGCAACCATAGCCTTTACATTTTGAACAAGAGGAAAAAGAAAAAGGTGTGATGGATTTTTTTTCAAATTAGACATATACTTATACACATGCAATGTTCGAACACAACCAATTTTTTTAATGTTTAATTCAATGTGGGATCTGCCCACTAGACTTGATCTAAAGCCAACTTGTCCAAGCCTTTTTTCTTCAATAAATATTATTGTTATTATTGTTATTACTTTTATTTTAGATATATATATATATATATATATATATATATATATATATGTCCTTGTAATTTTTAAGAATTACATTACATATAATTTGTTTGAATCATGTATTGAAGTCCTTCAAACTTGATGAAATATGTAAAATGATGTAAGCAGTTTATTAAAGTGATAAATTTAGCCCACCCAATTGCCGGAAAATTTTCACAAAATAAAAAGGGATAATTAGCAAAAAACCCTATCTAGGAAAATGAGTTAAGGAAACACCCCATCCCAAAAATAATTTGAGAAAACCCCCTTAGCTAATATCCACCCAAGTGATATTTTCATAATTCCAAAACTACCCTTAATTGTCTAATATACTCTTTTAAAATCCTAATTTATTTTCTCTTTTCCGTCTCTTCTCTGCTTTTTTTTTTCTCTCTTTTATACTTTTCTCTCATTCTCTCTTATCGGAAGATGAAGAACCAGCCACCGACATCACCGCCAGAACAATGATGCCAATTCCGTTGAAGTCGTCGTCGTCGTTGCCGTTGCCGTCTTCGTCGCCGTCGTTGCAGATCTTAACAAAAGCCATAAAGATGATGATGATTTTGATAGCGATTCCGAGTTCGAATGGCACGATTGCTACATCGGCGGCGAAAAGAGGTAAAATTGTCGATTGGAATCCGATTTTGATGGGTGGTGGTTCTGCTTTGGTTGGTGGCTTTGTTTTGGTGATTTTGATCGTATTACATGGTTCTGTTTTGATTGTTTGTATAAAAAACCGTTAGAATATGGAAGTGGGGTGGTGATAGTGTGGTGTGGCGACGACGTGGTGACGATGAAGAGCAGATCTAGGGTTTTTTTGATGGTTTTGAATTAATTATGTTCAGTAGTCGATTAAAGTTAACCGACTCCAGTTGTTATTTTTTTTTTTTTTTGATTTTTTTGTTTATTGATTCTAATGTATAAATCAATTACAATGTTTGTATATTTTTCTTTAAATATAATTGATTTTGTATTTTTTTTGTAATTGTGATTTGTTATTTTTTATAGTTAAATTTTTAATCGACTATCCATTAATAAACCTGATAAAGAAAAAAAAATTAAAAAATCAAAAAAAATTTAAAAACAAAATTTGAAACAGAAAAAAAATTAAAAAATTAAAGATTTTCCTTAATCGACTATGAAGCATAGTCGATTAAGGCTAATCGATTATGCTTCATAGTCGATTAAGGAAACTGATACAGAAAAGACGGGAAAAAAACGGAAAAAAATAAAAATAAAATAAATATCGCTGAGCGCGTGACCCAGTGATGATGTGGCGGGCGGGGGCAAAACTGGAAAATCTATTGGCTGAAAATGGGTGTGGGCTTTTCTCAAATGAACTAAAATATTTTGGACCTCCCTCCATTAAAAAAAGTAGTGAGAGGGTTTTCTCAAAGAGCCCCAAATAAAAATTGTAGTTTGTTGTTAGTTTTTTACAAAATAGAAGAGTTTCTTTTGTTGATATTGTATATCGACAAAAAAAAATTGAAATCTTGAATATGGGCTCGACAAGTGATACATTCTATGAAATGATATAACATCATGTTTGTTTGTTTTCAAAATGAAGTTACGAGTTATTATCACTTGGAAGTTGGAACAATTGTTGTTAACATAAATTTCTATTATGATATTTTTAATTTATTTTATGTATATCCGGTCTTTTCGACGACAAAATTCTGGTATTGCCACTGATTATAGTATATATTTTCTGAAATGTTAAATGGCGTTTCAATTTTACTAATGTTGTTTTGACTTCGAACCTAATTTTGACATATTTCTATTTTGATTTTGGCAAAATTCGAAACACGAAAACTGTAGTCATCTGGGTTAGCTTTCTAATCCAACTTAAGTCCGCTAGATTGGATGCCATGTGATAAAGTTATGCATGAATGAATCATATTTTGAATTTAGATACCTCAATACATCAAAGTTGTGGACAGTATCCATTGATTCATGTATATCTTTCTCGTCCCACATCCAATTTTGGTGATTCAAGTTGGATTAGAAAACTAAACCAGAATACTACAAATTCTATTTTCCTAGTTTTGCAAAATTTGGAATTAAAAATGATCAAAATCTCGTTTGAAGTCGAAACGATATTATTAAAGCTCGAACGACATTTATCACGCCCCTATATTTTTTTATATTTTCGTAATTGGATTACTTGGAAATGATTGAGTTACAAGAATCCCAATCGCCCATTACATTAACCCACTATTATATGTTATCCAAACATTATGTAGATCATGGAATATATTATTTATTGTTTTTCTACAAAAATAGTGGAATAATAATTGGCTGCATATTAATTTTACCACAAAGGGACAACTTTTGAAAAGACCTTTCAACAGTCAACACTTGAATCCTTTTACATGGCAGTGGCACGTACGAGTTCAGTTAAGGTTGTTCCTAATTTTAATGAGAGACACAATATACGATGCTATTAAATGTTATGTACAGTAGGTACAAAATATTATTGAGGGGGTAATTAAATTTCCTGAATATACACACAAATTATGTGTCAATTTTCTATTGGTAATAAATAATGGCACGAGACCAATTGCTTAAAAGTCCATATTGAAAGAAAAGTTCCAAATGAAGTGGAAATAAGCAAACAAATTGTTCACAGACTGTAGATTTCAATCCCACAAGTCAAATATGGTTCAAGATAAGACTAATGATTTAAAACTCATCGTCAAATCAATCAAATTCAATGAAATGATTAATACATTCAAACTCTTTAGCTTCTAAACGTAAGTATTCGAACGGAAAACGAATGCAGAATTTTCTGTTAAAACATATTCACCCGTAATAAGAAGTAATATACGTACTCTCGAGTCTCCGACACACAAAATAAATCCCAAATAAAGCAAAAACATTTTATAGGGGAAAAATCGATTTCATTATAGGTACAAACGAGTACATCACAACGTTGTTTCCACTTTCCACACCAAATACTCTTCTCATTCGTTCTCCACATCAAAAGCGAGCAAAATAAAATTAATAAAAAAAAAAAAAAAAGGAAAACCGTATACAAAGAATTACACAATCAACCCAAATATTCCCTAGAAATTTCACACAGATATACAAGCATGCCTTAGAAGAAAAAAAAAATAATGAATTATGAAAAATAAAAGCCGCCACGAAAACCAAACAGTAACACAATCCATACCGAAACGAGGTCGTCATTGGGTAGTAGCATCAATTGGAGCACCAGTCCTAGCCTGTGAGATCCTGTTTGCATATATTGTCACCAGACGTAGTTGCGTGCTATTAAGCCCCTCCAGATATGGCAAAAATGCTTTCCCCAGCATTATGTATATGTCCACTAGACAGAAAACAACCGTCTGCAATCCAATGACAAATGCACGTCAATGAGAGTTAAATATTACTTTTACGAGATTTTCTATGTTTGTGTTTCATGGTTAATATAAAAGAATAATTGCAAATTAATGACATCAGTTTAGAAGACTAGTGTTCAGGAGAAAAGCGTAGGTGTTACCAAATAACGTATTTTCAGAATCAAACTAAAGATTCATTTTTGGGGTTTTGGAATTTTGTATTTTATAGTTATTCTTTGATGAATAAGTACAGAAAAATCATCGTCACCTTCCGGACATCTGCACTCTGGTTCCCAAATGCATCGAAGAGGGCGGGCAGAAATGAGGGCAGTTGAGACATGAGTTCCTCTTGGGAGAGCCTGCCAACAAGCTGCAGGTAGAAAGAGTAAAATTACCAAATTGTCTAGGTTTTCCATATGACACTAAAAAGAACTAAAAAATTCGGACCAATATTTGTGTAATAGCCATTGATTAGGACACTTGCATAATATATGCTCATCGACAAAGTGAAAATGGAGTGAAATAGTGTAGTTCATAATAACAAAAATCGGCCTTTTTTTAATCTAACAAAGCATATAGATCCTCATAGTTTACCTTTGTCAAACAGTTTATACACGTCACAAGAGTTTTTTCATCTTCAGTTACAAGCAAAGGAACAATAACCTGCAAAGTCAAAGGATGAAATGTCAAGGCAAGTTATAATTCAAGGCTTGTGTTAAAATTGAAAAGCAGAACTAATACTTTGTGTTGGTTTGGAGCATTTCAGTGAATATGTTTTGGGAAAGTTGGAAAGTCTGAAGAGTGAGATGTTTGGCTTTTTTCCGGAACAAGACATTTTAACTGGATGGTGTGTTTACAGAATGTAACAACTAGAACGTATAACGGTATACGACCTCAATTATAAGTTTGTATGGTGTCACATCAAGTTTTTCACTAAATATATAGTATTTTGTGTATTTGTATGTATATTTGAACGTATAGCAACAAGAAAAGTTCCAATAGGTCTGGAGAAGAGAGAGGTTCTTTGTGGGAGTTGAATGATCGGTTAGGTTTATGGAAAAATGGGGAATAAAAAAGCTCCCTCAAAATAAACCAAACATTAAGATAAATATCCATATACAGATAGTATCTACACATGTAACTAAATAGTTTATAGCAGAACTTACACTTAGACATCTAAATGGGTCATACTGAGACAACACTATAGTTAAGCAATGCTCTGCTTCATTCGATACCTGAAACCGGAAGTAGACAGCATAAGCCAGAAACGAAACAGTGATGGGAAAAAGATATAGCTTCAAGAAAGACAGCTTACTTTCGGAACACTGTCCTTAGTCACATGAAGCAGCTTTTCGATGACAATCTCAACAGAATCCTCCATAGAATCCTTCTGGAAAAAAAGTAAGAGAATCTTATAAGGATGAAAGACGTTGCTACGTAAAGGAGAACTTTAGCGTGCATAATTTGAAGTTTAGACATAGAGATGACAAACCTGATTCTTCAACATTTCAACAATCAGTGTGAGGGCCAACTCGCGAATTGATGAATCAGCATCATCCAGCACTTCAAGTACTGCCGTCAATATCTGGTTGAAGTACTGAAATATGCCAAATATTAGTTATTAGATGCAAGATGATTTGCAACTTGACCAACTGTATAAAATACAATAATAAATTGAATAAGTACAACACAACTTTCTGCATAAAAAAGGAAGTAATAGTACCAAAAACCCCACCCCAAAAAATACAGAATCAAATTTGGAAAGAATGAGCAATAGACAGTTATCACATCGAAAATGAATTAAACATTGGAGATTGATCAAATATGCTGAGACGATGCAGGTTTGAGGTTCACTGAAGAGGTAAGTAAGTTAACAAAGAGAAGTTGCAAGACTTATGAATAAGTTTCGAACTTGGTTTCATCCTTCCCAGACTCAACAATGATGAAGGCCAAGAAATATGAATCCAAAAGCAAATTTATTTCAAGCAGTCGTGGCGTTAAGCATTAATTCTCATACCTTGCTCCAAACAGAGTGATCACTGGATACTGAAACTTCAACCAACTGCTGAAGTGCACCACGTTTGTCTGCTGCAGGACTTTCATCATTCCCGTTACAAATCTACAGAGAAGTAGGCAAAAAGCAAAAGAAAAGGTTAGAAATGAAATAGATAGAAGACTTCCAGATCAACATTCAGTCATTTTCTTTCAACTATAGCTAAGAATGACGTTTAGATAATGCTGATTAACATGAAGGGGAGTCATGGGTGTAAAATGTCAACCAATAGCAGCATTCAAGGATTACAAGTAGATTAAAAACTCACCAAATGAAGAATCTGGGGAATACTTGGTCCAGTTGCCGTAACAGAATTCAACTTCAAAGAAGGGAGGTTAGGATAACTTGGTGCCGTTTCAGATGAAGGCTCAGTGTCAACCCCAAAGTCAGCAGACTTTTGTAGATGGTCAGATCCATTCAGCCCACTAATGTCCATACGCGGTGTCGAAGAAAACTCCGCATTAGGACGGGTATCTGTCGCCCAAGATTTAATATTATCACCAGATGTATCGGATCCATACTTCAAACTATTGTAATTTGACGTATGAATATCAGTGTCAGAACTAGCTTCAACTGCATGATGCAAATTCTCAGTATCATCCGATTTCAAATTGCCAAAAGAACTTGTGTTATAGGACCCATCTTGAACGGAGCTCCACTTCCTACCACCATCACTATCAAGAGAACCAGACGAATACCTTCCAAACATCTGGGTCTTCTTGGACGATACAATATATCCCTCTTCAGAGGATGTACCAACCATGTCAGATGGATCGTACGAGGACTTGCCACGTCTCTCTTTCTTGCTTTGCAGAAAGTTCATCAAGTCTACTTCTATGCGAGGAGTATACTGCTTCAAGGCTCGTCTCAAAGAATTCTGCTCTTCAACGGATAAGCTAAGAATAAAATTCAGTACTGCCACCGAGTCATAATGAGTATAAACAGATATTATGCATGTTATAGCTGCTTCTTTTAGTTTTGTATTTTTGTCGTGGACCAACGGTGTCAATTTTGCAAGCCATAGCTTAAGGATGCCACTATTGGCAGAACCTTCAGAATTTGATGCATGCTTGTTAAATGAAATTATTGAAAACTCGATAACAGCTAATTTTGCCTTGGGAGAACGCTGTTCGTCCAATGATCGCAGCAAAGCAGGCAAAAGAGAATCAGTACCATATGTTTTACCAACAATATCCAACGTGGTCGAGCAAGGTTGCCTCACTAATTCCTTTGGATCTATTAACCGAGAAAAAACATGAGGTAGAATCCTTTCCATGTAACTTTCAAATGGCTTTCTGCAAGCTGGAATAAGATCTGCAAGAGTTGAAAGGGCTGCCTGTGCCACTTTATGATGGGGATCGTCCAAATGCTGGAAAAACAGCTTCATGACCTTCTCAAAACTCTGCACTATTTCTTGAATTCCTCTGGGTCCTTGCTGTAGCAGAGAACGAATGTAACTAAATGCAGCCACCCGAGCGTTCCAATCTGAACTAGAACTGAGACCCTCACCTAGAGCATCAGTAAGAGAAGCTGGAGTGTCCGAATAACTTGATACATCTCCCAGTGACAGCTGGCTCTCATCAAAGCTCCTCCTCCTTCCAGCGGACATTCGTCCAGCTGTGTTCTTCCTTAGAAGAGGACGCTGAAAATTCGGTACATAGTTACTCTGCGAATCCCTATAATTATTATCTTTATATGGTGTGTCTATGTATTGCCTATCAACTTGGGAGTTCATATATCGCCTTGATTCCCTGAAATCAGTATTTTCCTCAATGAATCCTCTATCTTGTAGCTTTTCAGAAGCTCTCTTGGCTGAGTAAGAAGAATGTGCTGACAGATGTTCACTTCCCATACTATTATGATACGATAATTTACCCGACTCTTTAGAAGCCTGAATTTGTGTGATGATATCGGACAACACCAAGCCGCCATTACGATTGTTGCTTTTAGAAATACCAGATACTCTATCAATTAAAGCATTTGCAAGACTATTTGAAGCTGGAACAGCAAGGGGGTATGGTGGATCACGAGATGATGGCGGGTCAACTCCTGCACTAGGCGCAATTATATAAGAAGTCAGCCATTCAGATGAGATTCAATATAATTAGAATCAGCCATTCACAAGTGATTCAAGATGCTAAGAGTGAGTCAATTTATTGACAATGGCTAACAGCAGAATTGTAAATCACTCTAAAAATAAAGAGAATCAGTTTTGGTAGCAGGATCTAATTACATGTTGAAAGGAAGAAAATAGTAGAAAAGTAAGTTCCAAGCAAATACCTAGGTCCAAACTGGAGGACCGGTTTCTCTCTGACATATCCAAACCCCTCAGCATACTTTCTATAGCAGTAACCTTCTGTTTGCTCGAGTGTAACACACTTTCCAGACTACGTTCAGAGCCCTTGCTCACAGACTTTGCCTGTGAGAATAATAGTCCAGAAGTAAGGGATGTCCCTGAAGGTAAACTACCACTTCTATCCATAGCAACTATAGCAGAAGTCCCATAACCAGGTATACTTGAAGGTGCAGATGTCTGAGAGGTGAATGACATGTTTGAACTTCTATCGCGAATGGAAGGAGAAGCATGTCTTCTATGCATACCTCCATCTTCATCGTTAATTACCTAGCCAAATATTCATTTAAGCTCATAGTTTACATTAATTGAAGGGACATCGTAAAAGTGAAACAATGAATTTACCCTTTGAACAACGGGATCAAAGGACGAAAACAGTCGTCGAGAGCGATCAGGCCAGGTTTTTGCAAACATTCTATAACAAGTCCTTGCAGTAGATCGTACCTGTTCAGTTTAATGTTTCAAGTTGAGGACAGTGCTACAGCTCGAGGAAAAAGGATAGTAGAATGTGTGTGCAGGTATGGCATACATGAGATACAAATGAGGCCCAAGTACTGATTAAACTATGACAATGGATAACAGAATAGGAAGCAGCCTTACATCCATACAAAACAATGAGGCCCAAGTACTGATTAAACTATGGCAATGGATAACAGAATAGGAAGCAGCCTTCCATCTATACAAAACAAAAGATGTAAAGGACACAATGTCTGTACCTCACTCATTGCATCAGCCACACAGCATCTTATAAGGTCTTCATAGATATCAGCCGACCGTTGTATTTCAGGAGCATCAGCCCAATATTCAAGGATTACAAGTGCATACTCGCAGCACCTAATTTAGGAGATAGAAATATTAATAAAACCACAAGGAACAGTAGGCGAAGGGGATTAGAGAACAGTAGAATCGTACCTTGCACGTAGTATAGCATTGCGGTCCTTCTTCGCACAGTCAACAATTCGAGGAAGTACACGCGGAACTTTGCAATTGCGTAACATCTAAATATCAAAATTATGTCAAACGACAGAAGGAAATACAAAATGAAGACAAGGTCAAGATAACAAAAAAATTACCGTCTTTATGCAGTTATCAGCAGATTCTGCAATCACAAGGACTGTTATCACAACAAGCTTGAAAAGGACCTAAGTTCCATAGCACAAAGTGAGAGATGATGATAATTATCTTAGCCAGCAGTAACTACAGACAAGAACTGTACTCACCGGAATAAACATCTCAGCACATGTCTCAAAGTCTCCCAATAGATCTGTCGATAAGAAGCTTACCAAATGGCATGCCTAGGAAAGAAAGCGAAAGTAAGAAAAACAAATAGAGAACTCCAGCACAGTAATAAGCAAACTAAAAATTTGAGGTATATTTAATTTCGGAAGAGTGAATTAGTTGATCATCCAACAAATAGGCGCTTCAACACCAAAAAAAGAAACATGTATATTTTCATGATTCGCCGATCCTCACAAGAATATATAACGAGACCTTCATAAAGATTAACCTTCAAGTATATGGTAAACAAACACAGTAACATTATTGTAACACAACACTGTCTACACTTAAGCAGGGTTCACCGGCATGCAAATACTAACATCTCAGCTATAAATTTCATTAGTAAAGCTAATACAGAAAAATGCATATTAAAAATTACGAAAGAAACTTGATTCCTGTCTTTTTACTATAATATAAATATAAATGAGAATACGCTCAGAGAGGAGATAGTTATGCAGTCACTTATGGTCATACCTGCTTCACGATGCTAGATCGCCGATCAGACAGTTGTGTGCTCAAAGGATTAATCAGTTGCTTAAGAAGTCCACGGAAGCAAGGATAATCAACTGCGCCTGAATGATTGAACTAGAAGTAATAAATATTTTTTCTTCGTGGTCACAGTTTATTAAAAAAATAGATTGCGTAATTTACTATAGCAGGAAATATGCACTTCTACCAGCCAACATGGAATATAAAATTCTGTTTTACAATGCATTATCAGAGTGGAATCTCAAATATGTTTTGTAGTAAAAGATAAAGGCAGATAACATGATATTTTAAACGGAATTCGCAAGCATGACTGTTTTGTAAGTAGTCAACAAACCTCCAATAACAAGGCCTTCAACTCTCTGCATGGCTGCGATACGGATAGACCAATCTTTCTCAGGCACAAGAATGGTGGCGATCTTCTCGAATTCCCTAATAAGCTCTTTCTCTGAATACACTTTAATTGGTTCAACAGGTTTTTCTGTGACATCACCATCTGCTGCTCAGAGTCAAAGGACAAGAGTCATCAAATGTTGATGCCAAAAAAAAATGAATCTTGTCTATATGCTATGAAATGTATAGGGAAATGAAAGTGGACTGGAATTCCTGTGTAAATGAAATTCCTCCTTTAATAATCGTTCATTTACTATACAAACGACCTATATGATTCTATGTCGGTGATGTCAACAGGTAACTAACCAAATACTATTTTTATAGAAGGTTTAACCAGATTTGATGCTAGGATGTGATACATAATAAAATACAGCTATTGCATCCAGCATCTCTACTAACCTCCAAAAAGAGAAACCTCGCGTGTGGAGCTTTTGGCCTTGGGGCTGCTTTTCTTTGAATTGTGGATAGGCTTAGTCTCATTAGATGAGTAATTGCTTGCAATAGCATCCGAAGAGTGAACCTTCGGCTCAATTTTTTCTAATCTGGCATTAATATCTTTTAACTGCATCCATTAACATGAGAAATAATACTTGAGATATAATCCAATCATCTACATCTCTTTTACGCGCAAAAACGCATTGGAGGACTTAAAATAGTGGGTTAACAGCCAAGAACTCTTTCTTCTATATTATTTATTAGCACTTAATTTCATAAATATGCAAGATAAGTGACATGAGTACCATTGCTGTAGGTAAATGATTTCTGTGCAGTTCTTCAAGGAATTGAGGGCCAGCCTGAGTATACATCTCCTGAGGGGAAAAAAAAGGATTGTCAAAGCAAGAGAAAACTTTATTTGTGGGTAACATGTTCATTTATGAATATGAGATAATTCTTAAGCGATAAACCAGATATATCATTAACGGGAAAAAAGTATGCACCATTAACTCTTTCTCAAACTAGGAATTTCAAAAAAACATATGTTGCAGTATCGATGTTTGAATGCTATGGCGTTTTTCACATCCAACAACATTAGTATGCAGTCACAAGTTTGTTCGCCTTTCAATAACGTAAAGCATCAATTTAAAAGGAATGCGGCAATTTTGCTAAATGCCCAGCAGCACCCAATTCAAACCAGAAAAACATTAGCGATTACATCAAAGCTAAACAAATTCATTATCGAGCCACGCAACATGAAATTACAATGCCAAACATCAATAGTGACCATTGTGATGTAGGTAGAAAACAATCTATCACAGATTTTGCTAACCTCAATACATGAAGTAGCGGCTTCCCTCACACCATGGTTTGGATCATTTAACATCTGCAAAATCTGATCCATGAAGACAACACATGAGGCCACAAAGTCATTCAACCACGAATTCCTACACCTAAACCATGAACTGGCATCACTATAAACAAATAAAATCAACATACAGGTGGAAGAATGGCACGTTGAAGAGGTAGTTCTGTAGATGCAAACAGACCAATAGACGATGTGACAGTACGAGCGAATTCTTCTCGGACTCTCCAACTTCTGTGCATCCAAGCATAAGATCCCGCTCTTTCAACTATGATTGTTGGTGAAGACACCTACAGCAAAATCAATATTTTCAATTTCGACCATGAACCTTATAAAATGTATGAACCACCAAATTCCATTTTAAATAACATACTAGATACCCAGTAGAATCATAAACTAAAATCTGATTTGATATGTACACATTCATGAACTCATTACAAGGAACTTTTATAAGTGTCTGATATGCCATTGTCTTCAGATTGCTACAAATGCACGGAATCAGACTCTGATTTAGGAACAGCCATTAATAGATAATATTCAGAATTAGAGTGTGGAAAAAACAGAAAATTGAATTAACAATACAACACTCTACTTATGAACCTTGCAAATGCTTAACACCTCTTGAGCAATAGCTAAATAATTAGAACACCTGTTGACTAATACTTTTTTCTAGGATAAAAACACCTCAGAAAATAATGCTTCAGTCTTAGTAGGATGAGTAGAAAACTTCACCCGTGTGTGATTAAGAGTACCCTTGCAGCGTTGTTCGTGTAGGCTACGAAGTGGAAATTCAGTACATGGCAATAATGATAAAAGTAACGATACTTTTTGAAGTACTCCAAATTTTGAGGGGCGGATCAAAGGGATGAAATGTTACAAATTCTGTTAGATGCAAAGCTCAATAAAATCAAAGAATACAAAAAGTACACTCCCTCAAAATAAAATTTACCTTCAGCCTCCCACCTATTCCCATTACTTTAACCCTAATGTAGCCTAAAAGGCATATATTTATTATATAGTCATTGGAGAATGAGTTATACATAAACAAAAACGGTTCAAGTCACAAGCATAGTCCATTGATTGGAAGAATACGAAGAGTAATTACTTCACAACTCAAAACCAAAAGAAAGGGCATAATGTCTGAATATAATGCTCTTCCCATTAGAGGTTTTGACGAACTTTCTAAATGTGAAAGACAAGACTAAAAGAACTCTTGCCAGCAATAGTTTATTTTACTCAACTCAAATAGTGATGAAAGCTATTTATAGTTTACATGCCACTTAAAATCCTGGAAATGGCACTACGTACTGCTAAAGTAGATCAGTCTACAAAATGAAGTGAATACAAATCGAAGCTGCATGTATGAAAGGAATATACAATCTCTTTGATGTGTTGGCCGGCCGCCTCAAATTGTATATACCTTCCTCCTATAGAACTCTATTCAACAAGAAAAATAAATCCGACAATGGGCTATGAGGACTTAAATCAATTCAATTCGAACTATTTCGATAAAAGAAAAATACTGTCACAAAAGTTTAAGAAACACGCGGCATAGTCATCAATCACACTTCAATTTTCATCACCCAAACAAATCTAAGCAATTAAAATAAAATTTGATCCTCCAGAAGCAAATTTGAGGACAAGGCTTGGGTGAGAACAATTTACACTAGCAGAATCGGAAGAAAAAGAATCAGGGCAAAAAAGCGTCAAATGCGCAGAATGAATTCACATTCAAAGTACATATGCGCACAAACAATTGCAGGCCGTACCTCCATCAGAGTAAGAAGCAGCCTTCTCGCAGCATCCCTAACCGGCTGCTTGCCATCGCCCAATCTCTCAACAACCGCGGGGACCAGCGCATTGAAGTGAAGCTTAAAGTGTTCGCCGGAGAGCACCGCGGCGGAGGCGAGCGCCTGCAGCGCACCCTGCGCCACTCGGAAGTTGTTGTCCTTCAAGAGATCTAAGCAAACGTCGACGAGTGACGTCACTTCCGGCGGGGACATGGTCTTTCTAGAAGCTTCGAGGAGTTGGTGGAGGCGCTCGACCCCGGCCATCCGCTCCTTCGTGTCCTTGGCACGCGCCAACTCCAAAGCCTCCTCCATGGCGGCGGCGGTAGGGGTATTTCGGAGATTTGCGGGGAACGATCTGTCGCTATGGAGGATCTGATCTGCGGGGGGTGGGGGGGGAAAAGTGAAGTGTGAGAGTGTGTAAGAGAGAGAGAAGAGAGAGAAAGAGGAGAGAGAGAGAGAGAGAGGTTTTGCTAGATTGACGGGAAGGTGGATAAAAAAAATTGATGTGTCTAATCAAATACAAAACTAAATATTAATATCTATATATCTAATTATCTATTGATGTAAAAATGCTAAAATATTGATTAAAAATCATTTTAAAAAGTCAATTTCAACTAGTTCCTTTTTCAAACTAAATTCAAACAAGAGTTCTTGTTTTTCTTCTTTTAATTAAATCATATTACAGATTGAAGATAAATTTTGTAGATCATACACTTTGTAAGTTACACTACAGATCATAGATTAAAACAATCACACATGTACATATAAATGTGTTATACATGAATGGTGAAATTGCAGCTGATGAAGTTCATCGCGTGTAGAAAATAGTGAGGAGATATTGTATTTAGACTTTAAGCCTTGACTAGCAATTAAGATTATAATGATATATATACGCAAGGCTGATCTAACTGGTGAAGTATAAAGAGAGTGCGATATCTAGTGATCTGAGTTCGAGAGAACTTGTGAAATATGGTTTGTGTGTTATGCGTACGAGAATGGAGTTTCACGCAGTGCAAACATTTGTAGATTGAATTCGTTTAATCGTTGAATTGAATATTAATAATGTTCACCAAAAATCTAAAATAAATTTAAAAAAAAAAAAACATATTCCACTCGAGTCAATTTACATGTTTTGCATTTTGTAATTGATTTAGTGTGAATTTGTTTAGCTTTTTAACCCCATCCGCCCGTGGACTATTGCCATTCTCTTGTTTCTTCATTTAAAATTTGTTTATTTATTTTCTCATTCAATATATTCCAATTTAATTTGACAATTAGGGTAATATATATGTTCGAAATTGTAAAGCATGGGAAAAAAATGATTGGTTGTGAATATAAGAGGAGAAGTATATTCTATATATATATATAACATACACTTGCCACAAACTTCATTTTCAGGCTAATTGTTTCTCTAATCTCTTTTATTTTCTTCTACCTATTTAAAAATCTAACAAGAAATCAATTTTACGTTAATATTCAATTAAAGTTATTCTTCAATAAATAATTTTACCTATATATTTTATAATATTTTTTAAGGTTTCCCGTAAATAAGAGAAACCTAAAAATGAAATTTAAACATAAACTGCACTAGACTAACCATGTGTGACAAACTCGACCTAGTGACCCGTTGACATGGGAATTCAAATTTAGATTAATTAACACAAACTCAATTACTCCAACCGTTGCGGAACAATTTAAATTTGAGAACTAATATTATAAAATTATTGACAATACAAACAACCTCAAAATTAATTGACCGATTAATCAATAAATTGAGAAAAAAAATACACCTTATATGGAATAAGAACAATTGGTATAAGAACAAAGTTGACTTAGAGAAAATTGCATGCCAGCTGAAAGCTTGAAAAAAGATTTTATTTTATTTTTTTATTTTTTTTAGCATTATTATTAATATTAATTTCATATCATCGTATTGTGACAACTCGGAGAATTGATCGAGTGGTTGGCTTTCATAAGTCGCGCAACCAATTGCACACCTTAATATACTAACTCGTGAAATTTTAATATATATTTTGTTACGAGACGCAGAATTTTAATAGTCATGCGGTGTTTGCAAAAGTTTTTAATAATAGATTATGAGTTTTTTTGTGCATATAATTTGTCTTTTTAGGTGTTTGCAAAATAAATTTTTGTTTTTTGTTCTCTTAAAAGTATCAATGTACATGTGTTTTTTTCTATTTTAGTTGATTTTTTAGCTAATTTATGAACTCTCAAAACTTTTAAAAATAAACACTTAATCCCAACTTAGATCACAATTGATCATTAACATCTGGTTTTAAATAAGTTTTTGCAAACACCACCTCTTTAACTGATGCTTTACGCTTATAAGTCTAAATGTCACTTGTCTTATTTTATATGCATTCCAAGTGGAAATGATAATAACTAATTGTTAATATCATGTAGAGCAAATTGTGTTAGAAAGACAAGATCTATTATTAAATATAAATCTTCGTGAAACTTTCGATATCAAATGCCTAAATTCAAGTGTATAAAAATATACTTTGCGCGAATCCAAAATTATATGAGATCGGAAAAACAAAATATCACTATTACTGTTTATTAAAATACTGAAAATCGACCCGTATTATAGGTGATGTAGCTGATGAAATAAGAGAGCGCGAAATATGAGTTTGTGTCGCTTTATCAATGTTTTCTACATTTACACTTACATTAAAGATTGCAAGTTCATTGAAGATCATCCAAACATTATTCAAATGTTTACACTTGGTAGTAAAGACAAAATAAAAGGGAAAAAAAGAAGTAGAGACAATCATAATAGGTTAGGAGATTTAGTACAATTATTTTCATGCATTCTGTCTTGTGCCTTCCTATGATTTTTTAAATATATTGAGACCTCGTTTGGTTGGCGAGATTATTCATTATTAACTGAATAATTGGTCTGCGTCTCAAAAATTTATCGGATCGACCCGCAAATATTATCTTATCATGATTTATCTTGCCTTTTAGAAAGTTATTTGGTCGGACATCCCGGGATCCGATAAAAGAATTACATTTTCATTAGATCATTTAATTTTGACTATTTTTATCTTGGCAACCAAACGAGGCCGAATCTATTATTCTATTTTGACAGCTGAAATCAATATAGATATATAATTAAAATATAATGGAACGCGTATCAGACTCTAAAATATAGATACAGAGAATGAATCTAAATCCATAAAATCCAAGGCCAAAAGTAATTAGCATTAATTAAAATAAATAAAACTGAGTATCAGTTGGGGGCGAAAGGCACTGTCGGTGACATTTCAGAAGTGTCATTATATGAAAATTGATACTCAAAAGTTCAATAACCACTAATGCACTCAACCTTTCTATTTGGAATTATTCATTACAAAGATATTAATACTTAATATATCAGGAAAAAAAAAACATTTAGATTACATTGAAGGGGAAAATAATTCAAAAGAATTCCAAATAAGATGATTTGAAATCAAATCCGAAAATAATTCGAAAATTATTTTACTACAAGGGGTAGAGAAAGTTTCGGATGGAGTGGTGAAATGTGTAGAAATTGGGAAGAACGCAAACCGCGAAACACACTATGCTAAATCGATATTCAAATTTTGATAATTTCAAATTCGTCAATCCAAATGAAACCTTATTTCATGGAAGTAAAAAACAAAAAAAAAAAAAAATAGAAGAAGGCCAATCAAGCTGCATCGTTCATTCTAATGTATGGAAGATTTTGTAGATACTACATCCAGTGATTTGAACCATATATCTACACATAATAACTCACACTCATCCATGTGTATGTTTTTTTAGTGAATAGTTATTTGTATAGATTTACGGTTTGCTATACTGGTTTATTTGACTGGGCGCAACATTTCATAGAAATCCATTCATGTGATTTGTGGCATTTAATCATTTATCATCATTATTTACCCTATAAAAAAAATGCTCTTCACACAATACACAAAAGGGACTAGCAATGATTAAAAATAAAAGCGTAAATTACGACCGCCCGTCTGAGGTTAAGGTCTATTAACGAAAAAAACCCTTCACTTTTTCATAATTACATTCACCCACTGCAATTTGTAGATTTCTTTCACTAACACCCTTTTGTACGGGGTAAATGTAAGCAATTTACAAACTATAAGGCCATCTCCAACAGTTGTTTAAAAATCGGTTGTCTATATCTATAATTTAAGAGACGAACAGTGTTATACAACACCACTTTTAACATCACACTCCAACAACATTGTTTATATTTTACACAATTATTATATTTTATTATTTTACAAAAACTTTAGTTCTGAATTAATTTTAACAACTATAATTTTAATTTCACATACATACATATATCTTGTTTTAGTGTTTTACTTAGAAACTTTTTAGAATTAAAATATATTGCAAAGTATAATTTAATGTTATATATACATGTATTAAAAAAAAAACTAAACACTCTTTATTTTATTAATAAAAAGAAACATTATGTGCAAAATAAGTACCATCTGCATAATAATTATTGTATTTAATATATAAAAAATAGCACTGATGGGACTTTTATTATTGTTTATATTTACACAATTTGTAAAATTGTAATTTTGGTTTGTCAAATTTGGATATGCAAAGTTAAAATGTAAAAAAAATTGCCTTTTCCCACTTTGTTGTTGGAGATGTGATTTTTGGTTTAAAATGTGTAAAAGATGTAAATTATAGATATACATCACCTTGTTGGAGATGCTCTAAGGGACTAGATGTAATTTCTAGAAAAGAATGTTTTTTTTTTGTTATCCCAAAATAAAAATTAAAATTAAAAAAACAAGAATTTTCTTTTCACCAGAAAATTGAGCACATAAGAAACTCAGTAGTGGTCTCAATCAAAGTGCACTTAGTATTTTTTTGACAAGATCAAATCAACAACAAAATGGATAATCTAGTTTCACCAAGAAATGAATAACAAAGTATAGCACAATAATTGCTCTTTTAATCCATCATATTGTATGTATCATGGTTGTTGTTGTTGTTTAATGATGTGAAGATAAGGATAAAGCTTCTTCACAAAGGGCATGATTAGCAAATATCAATATAAAAATGAAAGCATAAATAATACCTACTTCATGACAAAGCCAACCTACCAACCACTTTTAGACATAACCAAAGGGGGCCAAAAAAGAATGGAAAAAAAAAAGTAAGCACTCACAAATCATGTACATTTTAATAGGTTTTTGTAACTGCAGATTATGTTACACGTAAATAAACCGTAACTCGTAAGATCAAGCAATAAAATCAACAAAAAGGAAATAAAGATTAGTGTACTTAGCTAAGGGTCATTGTCGTATGGTACATTTGGAGCAGCCGATAATGAAATGTTAAGAGGACAATGCCCATGGATTCGGAATTCAGCCAAAACGGATGCTTCATCGACAAGTTGATCACATAAACTATTTCCAGATAAGTCCAGATGCTCGAGTGTTCCTGTGAATGCAGATAGAGAATAACGTACAATGGATAAAGATCGGTAAACCTCCCGAGTATAATAAACTTTGGGTAATTGCAATTTTTTTTTGTTTTGCAAAAAGAAATCGGAAAATGTGCTAGAGATGTGAGCCACCTTTTGAGGCTCTCAAGCCAGCGGATATTACTGATAACGATTCCGTAGGCATTAAGTTATATCTTGCATCAATTGCCGTGATTTTGTGAGCATGTGTAACGAGGCTTGATATAAACCGTGCAGCTTCAATCCCACCTTGGTTGTTGCTGTAAAAGTTCATCAAATGATAAATATTAAGTCATCACGTATACATAAGAAAAGGGCGGCTTCAGGGTGCGTGGGGCGGGGTGGGGGTGGGTTGGGGGGGGGGGGGGG